>CM069457.1:41908751-42000543 GCA_035610835.1 Ophiura sarsii | reverse complement strand
GAGAATGGGGTCCACATCTTGACCTATCTGGGGTCTTGAACTTCACTAACGGCTATGAAAGTAATAATTAATAAATACGGAAGGGATTCAGATTGTCACAATACTATTATTAAAAGTAATAAAATATTTGATACGTTTGGGTCTGAAACAAACATTGTAATATGATTAACATGACACACTAGATCAAATAAAACATTGATGAATGCACATAGTCTCCTCCATTGATCACTTTATACTGTGAGCACTTCTGTTGTATCAAACACATGACACAAAATGTTGCTGCAATAGTCCATATTTTCACGACATGCATACTGAACCACACATACATGGGATTATAAATGTACCCTTGGCGAGAAAAAAATGTTATGCTCCTTACGACTCTTCCATTATAAATGATAACTTATTTCCAATTTGATACCTTTATAGGCCAAGAATGATGATATTTTTAGTGATGTTAATATTCATTTCAATTTATAATTAACCCAAACCAAACAAGCTATGTTATTGTGTGGAAATCAAGAGAGGGGGACATAAAATTACCCCCAATCATCTACGCAAATCCCCAGTTAACCACTCAATTAACCTACCTACGCTCTCCTGAGCACGATTTTCGGTTTTGTAGATAACGTCAAATAGAATCCAATATTGTACCTCGCGCGTAAACAATATTTCCTGCCATAGTGAATCAAACATTCCAGGAACGTCAGGGTATTTTAACCATAACCAACCACCTACAGTTTTTTTTTATAGAAATCAGAGCGTCCCAATTCTCCCAACTGACCCTATGTTCATCCCCCCCCCCCCCCACTTCCCTAACCTCACAACTAACTTGCCAACGCTCACCAGGACAGCAATTTTAAACACCATCACATATTCCAGGAATGTTAGGGTATTCTTAGCAATTGTGTATCCATATACGTAATGCTAACCTTGAGCTACTTCTTCGTCAATACCACTTGGAATGCCTTAATACACTTTTTATATAAAAACTTATTGCATAGTCCTTTTCATTCTTTGCTTGTGTAAATTGCACTCTTACAACATGATTTTCCCCATTTGCTAATAGCACCACAGACAACAAACAACTACACTAAAAAGCTATTCCAATAAAAGACAACATATGCAACTTTGAATAGAGTGGAATAGCTAGCAGATCTGATAGATTTCACTTTTAGTCAGACTAATTTCGAAGATATAGAATATCTTGGACATCTGCCAACAGGGGTCTTTCAATCAAACAGGCAAAGATGGTAATAGTGAGGACATGATCTTTACAAACCCATCTTTATTACCGCCGCTTCTTTTTGACTAACCCTGTATAATGATAAAATACAAGGGAATCAATAAATTCAACCTCTACACCCCAAACATATACTCCACTTCTTTCAATGGCAATTGAAATCTGTCTAACCTATTTTTTACTACTAAATTATTAAATGACTTTGCCGATGCGGGTTACATAACAATATTCAAGATTATATTAGGCAACTGTTTCCCACCATGTTTCACTCAACATAATCACAATACTCAGCAAATGAATGTAATTATTCACATCAATAATGGTTTCTTAGGACAGTGGTAATAGATCAGTCACACGTACCTCCTACAGACAATGTCGTCTAGACCTAGACATCCCTTCATTTACAAATGGCTACTTTAACAAACCTCTACAACCTATTCACCTTACTTATCTCTCTGAACTTCAACAACCACTAACAGCAACTATATCGGCGACTCATGGTTCCGGTTGGATCCAAAACATGCCTACACATATCCAAACTATAATCAATGCCAACCACCATAATCACCAAATAGGAAAACCGCCCCATAGGAGAACCGCCACATACGAAAACCGCCACATACGAAAACCGCTACACCCGAGAACCGCTCTAGTTTTAATACTTTCCACGCGGCTTTTGGTTTTACCATTTTACAAAACCTATTTTTCAGCAAACTGTTCCAACTTTCAAGGTCTATCTCAAGGATTTCTGAATCGATGATAGGTCTTTTGGTACTTATTTAAATGCATTCCTTACGGTGATTTCAAATATGGTAATGAAATCTAATTATGTTGAAACATTCTGTGGCATTTTGGAATATCGTCTGCAGACGCCCGCCGCGTGGAATATTTTAAACCCCTGCTTATTGGCTTTTAATGGTAGACACATAATTACAAATAATTTACCGGTAAACTATGGCAATACGTGAGTAGAATTCAGGGCATAAACATTGATCATTTCGATATGCCTCTTTGTTTGGGTAGTGTTCTCGTTTCGAAATCTAAACAACAACAAAAACTGTAAGTAGGTATGGCGATTGACATAGAATTAAGTTGACAGACAATAAGCCCCTAACAGAAAACTTGTCGGACCTGCAATCAAATCACACAAGATTGGCTAAGTGATTTTTTTCTTCAAAATTGTTTGTCTGATTAGCGTATGGAGTATCATCTTAACGGTAACATAACATGACAGTGTTACCTTTACTCTAGGGATTATATTGCACAATTGACTCTATACCATTATATCAGGTTGTCAGATAAGCGTAACACTTTCCACGCGGCAGGCGACTGCAGACGACATTCCAAAATTTCACAAAATGTTTCAAAAATTTCACAATTATTGAATTCCATTATCATATTTGGAATCACCATGATAAATGCATTGGATTAAGTACAAACATGCCTAGTATTGGTTCAGTAATCATTGAGATAGACCTTGAAATTTGGGAAAGGTTTCTGAAAAAAATGTTTTGTACATGGTAACACTGATAGCCGCGTGGAGAGTGTTAATACGAATGGAGTATTATCTTAATATAGCAGTATTAACTTTTCTATTAGGGTCTGATCGCATGATTGGTTTTTGCCGCTTAACCTATTTTAATGTCACGCACGCAATATATCAGACGTAATGTGAGGCTGAAATTGATGGCGAATGTAATGGTATCGGGCATCATTTGTTGTCATGGGTACAGACATTTGTCGTCATCGCCTGTTCTGGAGTGAAACACTACAAACCCGTTGTACCCCCTTTGCTCCTATCTGTACATACTTTTGATTTGGGTAATATTAAATATTTTACGATTTTTACTTAGCACTTTCTACGCGGCTATTACTATTAGTATTACCATTTATACAAAACAGATTTTTCAGAAACCTTTTTCCAATCTTAAGGATTACTGAACCAATACTAGGCATCTTTGTACTTATTTCGATGCATTTCTCATGGTGATTCCAAATATGGTAATAAAATTCAATAATGTTGACATTTTTTAAATATTTTGTGAAATTTTGGAATGTCGTCGGCAGACGGTTGCGCCGCGCAGGAAATGTTAACGATGGATGAGGACGAAAGTGACGCCAGTGAAAAACTCGTCTCCTACGCGTTAACTGTGGTCATACACACAGGTCAGACGGAACGTTCGTATCTTTTATCGGAAGGACTATACAGACTGTAACAAAAAAAAAGGTTATACAATCGCAATTTTATTTTTAATTCAATGTTAAAATCATGCAATGTCAAAATCTCTTACACTCTGTGTTAAGTTCCGTTTTGGCTACCAGAATCATTTTATTTGGTCTTTTTAACTACTTGCGTTTAACAGTTATGACCAATCTACTAAGTCGTCTAGAAATCGGGTTGGGCCACTTTCACAATAATATCATACAATATTGCTTGTATAAATTAAATGATTAGGGTATCATGCAAGGAACATTAGAGAGAACAATATAATTCTTTTTTCAAATAGTTTTATTTCATTTGAATAAATAAATTCATAAAATAAATAAATAATATTTGTAAAGACCTAACCGTCTTTGTAATACTTTTAACCACTTGAAACGAACTATTGTTGTCTAACAAGAGCGCTTTCACTGCTATGTTCCTGGTTCGATTCCATTCATAATAATCCCAGTGATTTTACCATTAATTAACCCAAAGTGGCCCAGGTGATTTCATGACTACTTATAGACAATTGATCATATCTCTGCTTACCGACCATCGATTGTTATGAAACAAAGCTTATTCAAAAGCTAAGAAAATTCCCCTTGCAGGCCATTAAATTCGCAACAGAAATTCTACGGGAGATATTTTTAATATTTTTTTTCAAAACTGTATAACTTTTTTTGTTACAGCCTGTAGGAAAAAAGTTACATTTAATGCGATTGATTTCATAGGTGAATGGAAACTTTTGGATAACGCCACTGCATACCCCCTAAAATAAATATGCCATACCTTTCGATAAATAGGTCGACTGCTTCTTAGGAGAGAAAAAAAATACAGGTTACATATTATTGTCACTGAGGATAGCCGTAAGTATGATTATCTCATAGGCATACGTATCATCTATCTATAACATAATACCAAAATGTTGACATTTATATTGAGGTTACTGTATAATGCACTCTGATAATTGCCATTTGACCCAGTTTACGTATCACGCGTGCAATGCTATCAATACGTAGTCCAATTTCGGTAATGAATAATGATTTTAATGGCAACAACCATAATTGGCCGGCATAGATACAGTGGATGGACGTAAATGGGTATTAAGGATGTAGATGATCTAGACCATGGTATGATAACCTGCTGATCTTTCATTGTCTATAAAATAAAATTGACTTGAGCGGTAATCATGTTCAGTCTGAAAACTAAACTCCCTATCTTTAGTGGGCATAAACTCGTTGTCAATATAGGTTATTGGCTGCCTCCTTCAATGTCTTGTTTTGTGCTTTAAAAGTAAATCAATCGATGGTAGACATCTTGACAACAGACCAACATTATACAGCCTTCAAAATAAGTAACTGACTAGGTAATAATTATACTCTTAACTCCAACACTATAGCTCCTATATACATAAAAAATATTAAATGATAAAGTTGAAAAGAAATTTCTCCTTCCTCTTTGACTTGATATATTATTCATTAAGATCGGTTAGCAATTAAGAACGGGACATTAAGAAGGATAGAACAAAGTGCAGTTTACGTTTTAACACTTGGGATTTGAACACGCGGGACATTGTGACAGGTATGTGTATGGGTTGCATTGATCAATTGAAGCATCCCCAATCGTCGTCTTACTATCGATCAGTGAGTTGTTGCTACCAGTTAATCAATAATCTGCCTGTTGCTACATTACTCCGAGGCTGCGTGTAGACGCACGAAATGTTAAAATGAAAAACGGACTTTGTTTTGGTTTAGGGCTGAGTAGATATTCATTCAATCTTCACGTGTAATATCTCAAATTAAAGTCAAGAAAATTCTGTACGACTTTATTTTCTAATATTTGTACGTACACTGCTAAATTGTTGAGTAAAACGTTTACTTAACGTTGAGTAACTATGCAACAGTTCAACAGTTGAGTAAACAATGCCCAATATGTTCAACAGTTGATTAACATATTGGGCATTTTTACTCAACTGTTGAACATATTGGGCATTTTTACTCAACTGTTGAACATATTGGGCATTTTTACTCAACTGTTGAACATATTGGGCATTTTTACTCAACTGTTGAACATATTGGGCATTTTTACTCAACTGTTGAACATATTGGGCATTTTTACTCAACTGTTGAACATATTGGGCATTTTTACTCAACTGTTGAACATATTGGGCATTTTTACTCAACTGTTGAACATATTGGGCATTTTTACTCAACTGTTGAACATATTGGGCATTTTTACTCAACTGTTGAACATATTGGGCATTTTTACTCAACTGTTGAACATATTGGGCATTTTTACTCAACTGTTGAACTGTTGCATAGTTACTTAACTTTGAGTAAACGTTTTACTCAACATTTTAGCAGTGTAGGAGTTATAATTTTGTTGAGAGCATAATTATTTATTACCTGGTCAGTTACTTATTTTGAGGACTGTATGTTACACTCGTTATCAGTCTAACTACAGAGTGAACTCTTCAGTGCATGGAATTTATGGCGAGAGGAATAATTATGTGGTGCAAGCGTAGACGAATAAAGGGAGCAATACTAGAATACCCACTGACGATATGATTACCCCCCCCCCCCCTCCCCCATGGGCTGTCAAATTAACAATCCGTTTCCCCGACACAGGGCTAGTATCCCACATTGTGTATATCAATCTAAATTCTTGAGGACAGTGACAGGCCATCCAACGCTCAGATTGGTCAGTTTTATGAACCGGCTGTTACGTTACTGCCAGTGCTAGCGCTAACTCATTACTATTTAAAGCAGTATAGAAACTGTTATAAACTTATATCGATTCTTAATTTGAAGGATAACAAGTTGTCTTCATGTACAAAACCGTGCGCCACCAGCGATTGATTTTCTTTTGTAAAAGAAATAACAAAGAGATACATTTATTGGACCGCTCTACTTGATCACTGACATACTTTTAAATCTCGATATATTGGCAGAGTATTTATCCGTGTATATTGCATTCAAATCTCATAAAATATCAATTAACTAGATTAGTCTGCCAGACGATCTCTAATACATCATTAATCAGACAATTAGTATTGACGCACACATAAAATCACCCTCTTGTCGGATTTGTTATGTCATATAAACCCGGAATGGGAAACTTACTCTATTGGCCATTGTATCGGTTAACTCCATACTTTGGATATATTGAATATTGTCCACCTTTTCCAAAATAGCCACTCACCATTGATGATTGTAATAAATCTTAATCAGCCGATTAATATCGACGCGCGCATGAAAGCAGCCACTTGGCGGATTTGTCATGTCATGTAGCCCTGGAATGGGAAACTTACTCTTATGGCTATTGGACAGCGTTACTCCCTATTTTGGTGTGTTGTCCTTTTGTATTCCCCCATCAAAAATATTCCCCGTGTTTTTCTTGTCTTATTTGTGTCTACAGCATGGAATGTTTCATAAGGACATGGAATATGTCATGATTTTGATGTTTCATGCAATGCGTTACCCCGTGAGGTCAAAAAGGTGCTCCTATACCCCATATTTGTAATATTATCTTAACACTTTCTACGCGGCAGGCAGCTGCAGACGACATTCCAAAATTTCACAAAATGTTTCAAAAATGTCAAAATTACTGTATTTCATTACCATATTTGGAATCACCATGAGAAATGCATTGAAATAAGTACAAACATGCCTAGTGTTTGGTCAGTAATCTTTGAGATAGACTTTGAAAATTAAGAAAGGTTTCTGAAAATTCTGCTTTGGGTATGGTAAAAATAACAGCCGCGTGGAAAGTGTTAACACCCTTATCTTATCTTGCTGTATCACGTTCATTGTATACCTATGCTTAACAAATAAGAACAATACTAGCCCAGTAGACAATACCAACGTTTAAGAATTGATTGATTAGACACTTGTAACTAAACAAAACACTCTGATGGACCCAAGCAATTATATTAATGCTACTTAGAGTACTTACATAAAAAACCATAAACATGCCAACGAAAATGACATAAAGATTAAGATCATATGAAGAACAATGTCATTATAATTATAGAGTTAACGAAAAAGTAACATCGTACTTTGAAGTCGAGGATAAAGCCCATAATTGCTATAAACAAGTAACAATGAAGTTTGAAGTAGAAGATTTCCAGATTAGTAAATACATGCAGATTGCCAGATTTGGTCAATAAATCGGACTGATTAGCGATTACTGTGCAATAAATATGTCTATATTTTGCCTAAAGCCCCCTCCCCCCTCCCCCGTAAAAAAACGGGGAAAAAGAAAGAAGTGTTAAATGAAAATGCATACTCCCTGTTATTGAGACGCTCATATATATCCACCTTTTTCATATGCATCCACATTGTTGTGTCGTCCTTGGTTCTTGATCAAAGTTCATTTCAGTCAAATACGTCTTCCTTGGTAAGGATACCCCTGATAACGAGAAATATTAGTACTTACATCAACACGCCAAGAGCTGTTTAAATAATGGGAATGATATGATATATGCCCTCAAAGGAAAACATGGAGATCAAGTAACTATGCAAAGCAAAAGAAAAGGAGGTCAAATTGCTGATGAAATTGCACATTAGGTGAAAGTATAGCATATGTTTTGAGAGGAGTCCGTGCAAAACCGATTATATTGTAAGAAGCGGCACACAAAGCAACATAGAATATTAATAACATGACGAAATGAAACCGCCTCAGTACTAATAACATGACGAGATGAAACCACCTCATATTACTAGAATAATATCAAATTCCTGACCTGTGATGTCAGTTCTCTTGTTTTAGGGTAATATAATGTTGTACTTATAGTGTATTTTAACGGGAACTTTACTCACTGGAATAATGAAAATCACACGGATACGTTTTAGACGGGTTCCATATACTAAATAACTCAATATACATGTAAACACTATATTAAAGGAGCAGTAGACGAGATTAGCATATAATTGGTACATTGGAGTTAAGCAAGTTAACCTATAGCGCAAACTGTACTTCTATGATCAGTTTTTTTTTCACCTAGCCTGTAAAAGATTATCCTTCCCGTTGTTTATATCCTCAGATCCGCTAATCTAAATAAATCAGAACCTTGGTATCCATGGGATCTATAGACTATCTTGGATAAATGTGATGATAACTCCATATGGACTTTTGTTTCTTCTTGATTGTCTAGGTATAATCCAAGTAACCCAAACATTTGTATCCGTTTGATCTACATCACGATTTCCATCCCCTATAAAGTTTAAGACTATCCTAACCACGCTTTTCAAGTTTTAGGCTAATAAATCTTCCCCCTCCTACACCATTTCTCTGATTCATTTCACACCACCTGTTTATTGCTGTTGGTCCGGTATCATTCATTGGATAATTTGCTTGTTGGAACTATATAGGAGCCCAAAGTGTGACTTTTGAAAGTTGTTGTGTTAATTCAAACCATGAACTTCAACTTGTTTTAAAAACATGTGCCATTTCAGATCTAAAAGTTCAAATTTCGTGAAAAGTTACGATATGGTATCCCTAGAGCTGCAGACTTTAGTTTTACAAATTAGCCCAATGGGGGCTGAAAGTCAACCTATGTGGCAAGACTGTAGATTGCCTTTTGGCGATCCAAGGTCCCGACATGGGGTCAGCCTGGTGTCCATGGTACAAGTGCTAGCTTCACTCATGGCCTACCAACCTGTCAACAAATATATCGCAAACTATACAGGTTACTGGAACGAAATGATTCGTAAGATCTTAAAGGTAGACTATGTTGGATCAATATGATGATAACTCCACATGGGCTTTTGTTTCTTTGTGATTATATAAGTTTAATCTAACGTAAACCATAAACTTGGTATTCATTTAATCTATTCGTAATATCTTATTAAAGGAAGACTATGTTGGATCAATGAAATGATAACTATAGACTATGTTTTGGATCAATGTGATGATAGCTCCATATGGAGTTTTGTTTCTTCATGATTATCTAAGTTTAATCTAAGTAAACATTTGTATCCATTTGATCTATTCGTAAGACATTCTTATAGCTATATGTTGGATCAATGAATTGATAGCTGTATAAATTGGATTGGATCAATTTTGATCAGCTGGTGATGATAACTCCATATGGACTTGTGTTTCTCCGTGATTATCTGATTTTATACAAGATTCTATCCCCAAAGGAGAGATTTTCACTAAGCACAAAAGATATATCAAATTGGCTCATCATGTACATTGTGTTAGAATACGGATAGTTGATTGTCATCCGACAGCGAAACTTCCGGACACATTTGTTTTCATTTCATAAAATTAAACAGAACCTTAAGATCTGTTTGATAATAATAGGTGTACACGGTTGTGCGTGGGAACTTGATTTAATCTTCTGAGTGTTACCTGCCAATCTATTAGTGTTCATGATTGGCCAACTACAAGATCTACTAATTTGAATAACCAATTAAAATACTTCTAATATATTTCACTCTCATCAGGGATACACTATTCTAACACTGTCACTGATTGGTGCACCAAATGATGTACCATGCGTTCTGACCAATCGGCAGGCAGTTCTCAAGGAGTTTTAAGCATGTCCCAGGCAACATCGATCGTGGGCCCACAGTGGGCCCTCATGGGACCCTTAATATTCTGGCCACTTTGGCCCGTATACAGGCCAAATTGACCAAAATATTAAGGGTCCCATGAGGGCCTACTGTGGGCCCACGATCGATGTTGGCTAGGATGTAGGCTCTTGGATCACCTTGTATAATTCTACACTATCGCCATTCTGTTTAGTTGAAGGTAATCTATTTTGTGGCGTAATCAAAATTGGACTAACTAACGACATTTTACAGCGACCCCAATATGTCTTGCGACACTAATGTTGTGCACACAGGGGATGTTCACAGCAAATTACATTGCCCAAAGTTCTGTATTACTCACAAACAGTTTGCAGAGTAAATTGACATCGAAGATAACAGACCACTGGGTTGAGTAAGTGAGGCATGCTTCTGAAAGTATGTTGCTTCTGAAATCATCTTGGGCTTTCTGCATCAGATCAGGGACAATTTGCTAATGCAACAATATGTCGACAATTATTATGTCACGAAACTCTTCACCAGACACACTTACCACCAGCATAGCAGTGTCACGCGCAATAACAAGATCCGTGCTTCACACCCAAATCACTCAGACAGTCGTTATATCTGTTTTCCTATGAAAGTCACGAATAAGTTGAGACCAACGACCTCAGGAATTACAAAATAATTAGCTGATGGATATTATCCATGTCTCACGGGCTTATGTAAAGTAATTATCTGTCGAAGTATATAGTAGGCATGGTAGGTAAATGATGAAGCATCTGATACATACGAGGCATGCATGACATTTCGCGCCTCCACACTGGGTTGGATTGCAATATAAACACATATTAACTTGTTTGTGATAGCGCTGAAATAGTGCATGGGTTCTCAGGTGTCAATGGTCAGGTAGCCGACCTCCTCTTTGGTTTCATTTTTCATCTTTTTTATTTTAATTGTATATGTCTAAGCAAACTTTTGACTCATCTTTAGTATATGTTACGTGTAAACTTAACAACACTTTTTTACTCATTATGCATTTCTTCCAACATGAGCGTAAGCGAGGGGTAAACTTATGGATTAAAGCGGTCCAGCTGTTATTCAAAATAAATGTCTTTGTTATCACTACGTCATATCCTTATACCGACCGGTCCTCGTTTTCATACATCTTTTTTTTAAACGCATCAAGTTAGTGTAGCGATAATGTAGATTGTGGTTCAGAACCGCGTAACCTAGCTACAATCTATCGGGTCCCTTTGACATTTACACAGAAAAATACGAACGACTTATTGTCTGAAAAATATCAAGGCCACATTTTTGATCTGATTCCATTTTTTCAGTATTATCTATTTTCCTAAAACACCAATTGTTCACTTTACTGTTGAGACCTAAACTTACTCTCCCAAGGAAAGTCATGCAGTCATACAAATGTCTGCATCAAAATGAACTGTGTGGTGGCGCTATTATAGTAAATAATCCAGTATAACACACTTGACGAGCCAGCCTCGTATTGCTCCCATAGAAACTGATGACAGGAATCCCTTAGTCATGTGATGAAAGTTTATATTTAACACTTTCTACGCGGCAGGCGTGTGCAGACGACATTCCAAAATTTCACAAAATGTTTCAAAATGTCAAAATTATTTAATTTCATTACGATATTTGGAATCACCATGAGAAATGCATTGAAATAAGTACAAACATGCATAGTATTGGTTCAGTTATTCTTGAGATAGACTTTAAAGGTTGGGAAAGGTTTCTGAAGAAAAAAAACCTGTTTTGAATATGGTAAAACCAATGGCCGCGTGGAAAATGTAAAAAACCACTCGGTCATGTGCTTCACTATTATAATTGCTGGACCTGTTTGACACACGGATTATTTAATCAAGAAAAAGCAATAAAGGGAGTACAAAATAGTTTGTTTTTAATCTAATAGTACCTTAAAGTGAGCAATAAAAAATGGAGGTAATGACGCGGTAATGACGTCATAGCTGCGTGTGTTTACTAATTGAATAGCTCACTCTTTATAATAATGAGTAACATTTCATGATATCAGTCAAATGATGGAATATAAACAGCGAAATCATTACTGGTGGAATGGAGATTGTGTTGACACAACAGAAACCCAAAAAACACACTTCATTTTATGAGTGTACTTCCGTAATGGTTTCCACGGTTTATTTCTATTTGGTCCAACTCTTTACCATTTTAAAGGTGTATGTTCCGATCACTTTTTGGGGGCTATGATGTTTGTTCACATCAAGATATTTTGATATCTGAAGTATCCCCATATGTTTCGCATTATGTCTGTAAAATCTTAGGGGCCAGAAATGTTCGATTTAGAAATTGTAGGCTAATGTGGTGAATTATTGCCAAAGGTGGTTAACCACCCGCCAGTTTGTGTACTACTCAATGTGCAAATTTATTGTCATCTTGTGCTTCTAAAATATATAAGAACCATTGGAGTTATGTAATTCAAATTTTGGAATGCGACTAATTTAAGGACGACCTTTCATGTAAAATAGAAAACATCTAAGTTGAAAATCAGGCCAGCAATCGGAACATCTACCTTTAATATAGCCTTGGAATAAGTGAAATCGGGCAAACATGAATTACGGTATACCGTAATCATATATATACAGTCCTCAAAATAAGTAACTGACCAGGTAATAAATATGCTCTCAACTCCAAAACTATAACTCCTACGTAAAAATATTAGACAGTAAAGTTGTAAGGAAATTTCTTGTCTTTAATTTGAGATATTGCACGTGAAGATTGAATGAATATTAACTCAGTTATGTGCCCTAAACCAAAACAAAGTCCGTTTTTCATTTTAACATTTCGTTCGTCTACACGCAGCCTAGGACTAGTAACAGGCAGATTAATATTATTGATTAACTTGTAGCAACAACTCACTGGTCGATAGTAACACGGGGATTGGGGATGCATCACTTGATCAATGCAACCCATACACATACCTGTCACACTGTCCCGCGTGTTCAAATCCCAAGTATTAAAATGTAAACTGCACTTTGTTTGATCCTTTTCAATGTCGCATTCTTTTAAGAATTATTAACCGATCTCAATGAATAATGTATCAACTTAAAGAAGAGAAATTTCTTTACAACTTTATTATTTAATATTTTTATGTAGGAGCTATAGTTTTGGAGTTAAGAGTGCATGCCTGAGAGAACAGGATGATATGACAAAATCTAGGAACATGAAGGTTGTCCAATGTTGCTCATATATAGTTTGCTGGGTACAGTTGATGAAAGATTCAGGTTGACAAAGTTTGAAAATTCTGACCCCCCTGACTTGGATTTTCTGCCCCATGGCATTTTAGCCCCATTTTGAGCCATAAAATCATATAAAATTGTTTAAATTGTCTCTGTTTCTAAAGGCACAAAATGGGATTCTTTGCATCAACTGATTTTTGAATCCAGTCCATATATCATTGATATACAACACTGGTATTGTGTAGATTCAACCAAAAATCACGCACCTCATTCTGAATTACGAGGGGGGTCACAGAAAAAAGTGCCCCTACGAGGCATTGATTTTTGTTACGAAAAAGGGGCAATCTTTAAATGTGAATAGGATTTTATCCCAGCAGTGAAATGAAAAATTTCTTTCATAGCCGAATAGCTAAAACACTTGTCTCTTCAGAAAACGTAAATCTGTTCTGGGGAAATGGTTTCTAGATACTCCCAATGCAGTGTTTCTATAAGGCATTTTAGACATTTTAAAACAATTGAAAATATATGATTTATTTGAGATATTGTTGTAATACAGGAATGTAATTCAATCAAATAGGTCACAGACTTTAAGAATATATTTATATTTGTATCTAAATGATTGTTTCTAGACAGAAAATATTTTTGACGTGTTTTGAAATAAGATATTGTTGTTTTGATTTTAAAAGGTTACTTAAACCATACATTGCTGCTTCTGAGCAGCAATAGCTTTATTCCAAAGTCTCTCACATCAGAGAATTGAACCAAAGGTTTGTGTAATCAAAGGTAACGGTCTTTTGAAGCAATCAGTGTTTCTAGATTGTATAGTAATATAAATTAGACACAATAGTTTGCTTAGAATAGATCAGGTTCAAATACAAATAGCTTACGTCAATCAGTGTTTTACATCATTAGTTTTAAATACATTTATCCTAGTGTCAACATACTGGAAATGTGGAATTGCCTAAGGAAAAGAAGAAAAAAAGTGTTTCTATTTTATAGTATTTTTTCCAAACGAGAGGATGACTATCCATGGGTGGTGTGTGCTATAATAGATATTCTACTATAGGGACTATAACAATTGGACTATGACAATTGAATATACATTATCACCCTTGATATAAATTAATATCTATAGATGCAATAGGACACAGTGTTTCTATATAGTAGAGGCACAATTCCCATCATTATCCCAATAAAATAACTAGGGCAAAAGTTAGTCTCATAGATAGATAGATGGGAAATGCACCACTTTCTAGTTTGATTTTATCTTATCTAATTTTCTTCTAGTAACAGGTGTTTTAACTATGGGGCAATAGCGTACTATTTGGGCTACCACATTTTTTAATAACAAGATGGTGAATGAGATGTCACACAAACAATATTTAGAATTTGTGTGGACCAGCTAGGTCTACTTATAGTATACTGATCTTTGGCAAACCATGCACAACTACAGCAGCCTTGATATCAGAGGGACCAAGAATGGTGTGTTTAGGCATCATCATCTACATGTACACCAGTTATTGGATATTATGAATAAGAAAATTAGTCGGGTATGGGGTTACCATGCACCCCACCCATCCTACAGGACTCCCTCAAACCAAATATATTTTGGTACGTTAAGGGGTTATTTAAGATGGCGTCCAAATGGCCGCCATATTATGGCAATCAAAATGTATGATAACAGTATAGTTTTAAAAGTGGAATGTTTGTATTTAGACCACTAGACACTCATATCCAGAACTTTTGCTTTGTTAACACACCTAAATCCAAGATGGCCGCTAAAATGGCTGCCAAAATATTTAACATTCTATAAATTGGCATATGAACCAACATGTATGGTCAGATCTACAGCCCCTAGGCTTTATCGTAGACAAATAGTGAATGCTGTCCCATTAGATTTGGGGTATTGGTATTACATAGTTTTACAAAACAATTGTTTTAGGTCATTTAATATCAAATTAATCATTTTGGCAGCCATTTTGGAAAGTGATACAGAATCAAAATTGTCACAGAGGTAGGCCTTATCAGTTTAGAACATACTATATAGTTGGTGAATTTGATGTAATATACACTCACAATCTATTTTGGATTACCATACACCCATGTAGACTATATTTACATTTACAGCGTCCATTTTTGTGGCCATCTGGGATTTAAAGTACATTATTACAATGCAAATATACTGGATATGAGTTACTAGTGGTCTAATACATACATCCCAATGTTAAAACTATAATTTCATCATACATGTTGGTTATATTATCCCATTTTATGGAATTCCGACAATTAGTTCAGTCATTATGGGACCTATTTTGGTGGCCATTTTGGATTATTTAAGTATTTTAACAAATCAAAAAATATTGGATATGAGTTACTAGTGGTCTAATACATACACCCCATCGTTAAAATTATACTCTGATCATGCATGTGGGTTCATATTAAGCCAATTTATAAAATTTTACCATTTTTGGCGGCCATTTTGGCGGCCATCTTGGATTAAGGTGTGTCAACAAAGCAAACGTTCTGGATATGAGAGTGTAGTGGTTTAATGCATACATCCCACTATTAAAACTATACTTTCACCATACATTTTGATTGCTATATGTCATTTTATGAGATCTAACCAGTTCTGGCGGCCATTTTGGACGCCATCTTGAATAATCCCTTAGCATAGCAAAATTATTTTTGGTAACATTCTGAATATGTTTTAGAACCATGAAAGTAAGTAAAAAAGTTGGTTTGGGGGAGTCCTGGGGAGAGGGGTGTACGGTAACCCCTGTATATACCCGACTAATATGTGTTCTTGTTTTAGAAAATATTAAAAATTACTATATAGAAACACTATGTTTTTCAGTATCCGGACACATTTCCCCAGCTAAGTTTGAATAGTTTTTTATAGCCAATGTGTCATGCTATAAGACTACAATCAGGTTATTTTAATTCACTGCTGGGATAAATTCCTGCAAGCGATTGAAGATAGCCCCATTTTTACATAAAACATCAAGATATTTGAGGGGGGGTCATAAGTAAGACCCCCTGGGGAGGAAGAAGGAGTTAAGTGAAATTTGGTTTGATCTTCACAATACTAAACCTATGTGCTTACAATATTTTAACGTAATTAAAAAATAATTTGACAATAGACATCAAGATTACAAGTATGAACTTTATGCAAAAATGGGCAATTATATGCAATTTTGGAAGATTTTTGGGGCTAAAAGGGGCTAAAACTTGATGGGGCACAAAATCCAAGCTATAGGGGCCAGAATTTTCAAACCTTGTCAGCATGAATATTTCATCAAGTATATATACTAAATCAAAAAAGAGCCAAATCCGACAACCTTCATGTTCCGCCCACCATTTGGTTTTCTCAGGCACGCTCTCTTAAGAGTATATTTATTACCTGGTCAGTTACTTATTTTGAGAACTGTATATATAAATGCCGGCCGCTACTGCTAACAGAGTGACCACATCTTATTTGGTCAGATAGACAGACACCAGATAGGGGCTCATTGTATGTAATTTTATCTGGCATTGCGAAATTCAACCGAGCCAGTCAAAACCACTTACTTGGTCTAATTCTATAAAAGGAAGGATCTTGTTGGTAAACTGACCGCTAGATTTCACTCAAGGGCGTCTGCCCCTTTTTCAGTCATCAAACAACAGAATAAAATAGGGTTCATTGTCACACATGCAGGAATATAATATACTCAGATAAAAGCTCTTGCGAGGTACAGTTTACAAAGAAAGGACGGTACTTTTGTTGAGCACTTTTTAGCTGGGAAGTTGACCGCTGGATTTCACCCGAGGGTGTCTGCCTCTTACGCGGTCAAAGCAACAGAACAAGACAAGGGGCTCATCGTCACATTATATGGTTAGCAGATATTCAATATACTCGGATACTCCGTACTTGCGAGGTTCAATACTAAAGAAGGGACGCTACTTTTGTTGAGAAAGCTTGTTCTTGCTGCGGGCTGACCGGTAGCTTTCACCTGAGGTTGTCATATTCGTATAACGATCAAAGCAATAGAGAAAGATAGGGGCTCGTTGTCACTTTATCCGATATTCAGATATTCAATATACTCATATAAAGGTACTTGCATGGTCCAATTTCAAAAAAGGATGCTATTTTTGTTGAGCACTTTTCTTGCTGGAGAGCCGACCGCTAGACGGCTATACCCTATACAAGAGTGACCGCCACTTATTCGGCCAATGCACCAGAATGGGATGCTATGTTGTATATTTTGGACAATATTCAATATTTCAGTTTTATAGATGCACTTGTGTGATCTAATTTCTAGAAGAAAGGGGACGCTCTTCTTTAGTTGAGCACGTTTCCTGTTGGGGTACCCAATCCCTGTTAGTCCGTTACAGTAACTATTCTAAAAATGTAACTATTCCAATGCAGTTTTACTGTGTCTCTGTTACAACACATTATGTTACAAGTCCCGCTTAGCATCGCTATAAATTGATGCCCTAAAAACCGTCAACAAATTTAAATATTCGCCTTCCATCCAAACTGGTTGCTATATATGACATAATTCTCGTGTGCAACCAACCGGCTGTATTGAGTAGTTTAAAGGCATGAGCGTAGATGTAATTTGCAAGATAATGGAAACTTACCCATGCAGTTAGCCCCGAATTTAAATATGCACTGGGTAATCCTCTCGTAGTATTGATAACAATAGGTTTACCAGAGCGAATTGATATCGCTTCTAAGCGGGAAATTTATGTCATGATGTACCATGTGTTACAGTCCACTACAGTTGTTACTGTGACTGTGTTACAGATTAGATGTATTCCGTTATAACGTCCAAAACGGAATAAACTGCAATAACACTGGCAAAACAGTCTAAGAATGTAGGATATCCAATATTTACTGTTTATGAATGTAGGATATTCAACATTTATTGTTTAAAAATTGTATTTACCTCCCCGACCACCATTGACCCAGCCTTGTATTTACCTCCGCGACCACCATTGACCCAGCCTTGTATTTACCTCCCCGACCACCATTGATCCAGCCTTGTATTCCCGCCCCCCCCCCCCCCCCCCCGACCACTATTGATCCAGCCTTGTATTTACCTCCCCGACCCCCTGAGTTTTTGGACATATATTTGTTAATGAATATCATTTCAGAGGTGTTTTTAATTAAAATTAGATATTACCGTAACACAGGCACGGTAATAACTGTAGCGGACTGTAACACATGCTACATGTTACAACATAGACACAGTAAAACTGTAGTGGAATGGTTACGTTTTGTACAGTAATTACTGTAACGGACTAGTATCAGGATTGAGTGTTTGGGAAACTGACCACTAGTTCTCGATTGGGGGCGTCTGCCTCTGTGTCGGTTAAAGCATGTGATGGGCTATTCGATTTGAATATACTACCCCATGGAAGACATAACCTGAATATTCCCCAGTCCGTTGGAAATTTACACTCCTTGTGTGTGAGATTAAGGTATAATCTTCCGTAGGGGTTGTACATGGATTCCAGCTATATATATATATAGAAATGCCCAATGAGATAGGGACTCTTCATTTAATATCCCTGACAAGAAGACGATCACCGTTAGCTATTATAGCCACCCGCAATGTCAAACATAGTATAATATATTATTGAAAAGCCGAGTTCATATTACTTCATTTATTATAATTATTTAAGCAATATTATTATATTTAATTTGACCGCAATATGTTTGGTATGGTTAATCATCATGATTCATTTTGGTTATCGAAATTGGTTTGGTTGTGTAATTGGAAATTATGGGGCGGTTTATTGTGACGCATTCCTGTCAAAAATAGTTCTGATATCCATAGGTCAGTTAACCTAAATGATTGGGATTCAATAAATTGTTGGTATATGGTTTCCAAGCATCATACCGAAAAGAGCTTAACTAAGATATTTACATAGTGTTCTATATACGATTAAAATAAGTCTAAACAAAAAGGCTATGCAACAACTTTGAAGTCTGCAATTAAACAAAATATCTAAAAAAGCTAAACAATGCAGATTTTAAGTTACAAATCATGAAACATGATTCCACAGGGATGATATTGACATCGCTAAGTTGTGGTTTCGAGGGATGAAGTACAGGTCGACATCAATATAAAACACCGTGTTATTAATATCCATTAGGCCACGAAAAAAACCCTGTTCTACGGGCAAACGGACCTCAATTAGGGTTGGTCGGTCGGGCTTGGTTTTTTTGTATTGGTGTTTTTTTTCTTCAAATATGTTGGAAAATGTGCCGCCGAATCAGACATTTGAGAGAGGGTAGGGGTCCGAAAAAAAAATGTTGAGAAGGGAGGGGGATCCGTGTATTTGTTCTTGGGAGTGGGGTGGGGGGGGGGGGGGGGGGGCATTCCGTAAGGGGTGTTCTCAAAAACCGGCGCGCGCATACAAATCGAGTTTATTGTTTTGAATTAGTTAAATTTAACCCAATTTTCTAAAAGAAATTAAACAATGGGCCGGTCGTGCCCGTAAAACAGGTTGTTTTTATTTCGTGGCCTAAGCAACTTTTTTGAAATGGCATCAGTGAGTTGAGCTATGATTCTGATAGGCTTTGATAACTATAGACACGATCACAGGCTATTGAAGGGATTGCACATTATGTCAAAAATGTGTTGCAAATTATACATAGTGAGTCAAAGAACAAACAAAAATGCAATAATTCAAAGAAGTCAAGTTGTTTTCAAAGCCATGATGGCATTTTTAAACTTCATATTAATGTATATATGACAGATTTTGTAGTTACTGTGTGTAAATGAAAATCAATCACATTTACTGTTTTTCCTTGGTGCGAAACTGTTTATACTGCGTTACCAGGTTTGCATGTTAAATTTCAATTGACATGCACGAAATGGGTAAGTGGACATTTAGAATGTTTCTCCCTTCTAAGCCTCTGGTGCGGTTTTCTCTTCAAAAGTTAATGAAAGACATTTTGTTGTGCTCTCAGTGAAATGCACGTTTTAGATGCCTCGTGGACAAACATTTTATTCGGGTGCCCTTCGGAAAAAAGGATCACCTACAAGTAGGACACACGGTAAATGCGACGACTTCATTTTGTTTACACAAAGTTGACTAACAACTATGTTTTTCTTACCATTATTTGAAAACTCCAAATTTCAACTTGGTTTTATAACCAAGAAGGCTTCTTTGTTTTTACTCACCATGTACAATAGTTTCCGCATGACCCTTGTCAAAATGGCATCGTTGTACAAAGTAGGCAAATGTTACATTTTATAACAAAGTACATCAGTAATCACGTTAATAGTTGCCTCCGTCATATTGCATACACCAACACCTTAAGGTGATAATCTATTACACGATCAATCAACGAATTGACCGCCATAGGGTTTACAGGTAGCACCAAAACCTTTAGCAATTAAAACCAATATTGATGATTGCATTTTGCATGGTGATGCTTTGCTTGAAGACACGACACAGAAGATGCACCTCAGCAACACCAGCATGCTTCACTTTCATCACCTGACCAATAGTTTGTGTCACCAGTTTCTACTGGTTCCCATATCGATATTACGCTGCAATGAGAGGCTAATAATGTTGTTAGAGATGCATCCAGATTCGTACGGATTGAAAACCGTAGATCGGAGAGGGTAAACGCACTGAGATAAACGGACAGTTTTGTGTAGATAAACGGAACGCGGTTAAATAATGACTAACCAATACGTGTTAAGCCATGCTTAGTGAACGCATCGAACAACTCCCGTGAACGGACAGCCAGTGCGTTTACCTGATCCGATCTACGGTTTTCAATCCGTACGAATGTGGAATGGATGCCATCCCTTAAACGAGAATCCTGCTACGAGTTGCACAATTGATTCGTCTCTTGTTTTTTCTTAAATACCCTTTATTTTCTAACAATACGTATGTATGTTTTAGTGGGATTCAACTTATGTTACATAATAAGGAATGTGGCCATGTTTATGTGTATCTGTACTATGTACCTGAAGCTATTTGGCATACAGGTACATAGTACTCAAAATAAGTAACTGACCAGGTAATAAATATACTCTTAACTCCAAAACTATAACTCCTACATAAAAATATTAGACAATAAAGTTGTAAAGAAATGTCTCTTCTTTAATTTGATAAAATTTTCATTAAGATCAGTTAATAATTAAGAACGCGACATTGAAAAGGATAGAACAAAGTGCAGTTTACATTTTAATACTTGGGATTTGAACACGCGGGACAGTGGGACAGGTATAATGTGTATGGGTTGCATTGATCAATTGATGCATCCCCAATCCCCATCTTACTATCGAGCAGTGAGTTGTCGCCACCAGTTAATCAATAATCTGCCTGTTGCTACATGTAGTCCGAGGCTGCGTGTAGACGAACGAAATGTTAAAATGAAAACGGACTTTGTTTTTGTTTAGGGCACTTAACTGAGTAAATATTCATTCAATATTCACGTGTAATATCTCAAATTAAAAACAAGAAATTTCATTACAACTTTAGTGTCTAATACTTTTACGTAAGAGCTATAGTATTGGAGTTGAGAGCATATTTATTACCTGGTCAGTTACTTATTTTGAGGACTGTATGTTGGAAACTGGTTGTTATGTGAAAAAAGCTCTTTGGGAGTTGGGACAACAGTCCTGCAAAGCATGCTGGGCCGATCAAGTAAGCTTCTGTGCATTACATCGCCGTTCAACAGAACGAAACAGTAATTTGGCCTTTCCAACTGATGTAGGCTAATTTATTCTTCCTATTGCAGCATTTAGGTTGATGAATAGCATAGATGGTCGAAAACTGAAAGCCCTGATTCATTTTTTCTAAATTGTTACTGTCGCCGGGTATTAATTGCATAATATTGCCCTAGGGTTACGAGAGACAAAAAACCCTGTTTTACGGGCGGACGGATCGTATAGGGTCGGTCGTTCGGGCGATTTTTTGGGGAGTTTTGGGGAGGGGGTTACCTAAATGTCACACAAATCTGTAAAAATCGGGATTTTTTGTTAAAAAATTGTAAACAAAAGATCGACATATTCGGCCAAAGAATGGCTGATCTTACATGATTTGAGAAAAAATAAGTAAAAAAAAAAATCTTTAAAAAACATTAAAAAATTGGTCGGTCGGGCCCGTAAAACAAGGGTATTTTTTTCCTTGCCTAACCTATTTGATTACGTTTGTCACTAACCTATATTTTGAAATGTAAGCTTGCTTCATCTGAACACTTAATATACTGCACAACTTTTTGTATGGGGAGGAGTGATACATCTTCATAACCTAAC
Organism: Ophiura sarsii; assembly: GCA_035610835.1. Classification (NCBI taxonomy): domain Eukaryota; kingdom Metazoa; phylum Echinodermata; class Ophiuroidea; order Amphilepidida; family Ophiuridae; genus Ophiura; species Ophiura sarsii. The sequence continues at coordinate 41,978,062 of CM069457.1, read as the reverse complement.
CAGGTCAATAGATACAACAAAATCAACTGGTATATAGCGTCGCTGTTCTGTCAAAACCTTTTATGGGTTTATTTTTTGGCCCTTCATTATGCATAAAGCCCAATAGCCTAACTGTTACGCAAATGAAGTGCTACTTTAAACATTGTCATCGACAAGAGCACTTATACAAGGTTAGGATAGATGCGTTTTGGCCCCTGAACGTGTTTAGAGCAGACTGACCATTGCCCAAAGTTTACACAAAGGAAGTATTGCTATGTAGTTCTCTGTCGTCTGTTGGAACACTGATTTTTAAACCAAGATATCTAAATTTCAGATTGTTTTTGAAAATTAATATTGCCTCCTCAGAAAATAACCATGTCTTAGGCGTGTATAAGTACTGCACATCCTTATATAGGATATTGCATTTGTGAATTTAGTATTTAATTATCAAAACACCGATTTCCTCACAGAAGGTGTTGGTAAGAGTATATGGGATTTCACCGTATAGATTTGAATTTTCTCAATTTATCGTGTTTTGTAGAATCATATTTAACCATGTTGTTTAAAAATGTAACCAACGGGAGATTACCAGGTCAACCACACAATTGGTTGGTTAAAACCGTAAACAACAGCTGTTGGTTAAACCTTAACCTGTGGTTGGTTACAATTTTTAATCATTTGTTTCAGTGGTTGATTAAAAAATGTTGGTTACACTTTTATTTCTAATACCTGTTCTGAGAGTGTACAAGATCGTTACTAGAGAAAATAACCATTAGTTTGTTCATAGAAGATGGAATTTCTAGGATATATTCACTGCGAATATAATCTATAGGTATCATGCCTTTATGTGGTCTGGTCTGATCTGGGGTAAAGTAAATTATTGATCATAATAGTAACAAAATATTGCTTTAAGAATTTTGTCTTATTGTCTTATTCCAATTACAGAATGTGGAAATGAAGAATGTGAAGAAATTGAAGGTGAGAGCTGCTCCACCTGCCCAGCAGACTGTGGCACCTGTCCGCTCAGTATAGGTGCATTGGCAGCCATCATAATCGTTAGTGCGTTCATCTTGGTTGGTTTCTGCAGTGTATTTGCAGTAAGTATAGATCACACTTGGTTATTAGACGATGTAAACAAAACAAAACCTTTTCTACGGACCAACCCGACCAACCCGACCCACCCGACCACCCGACCAACCCGACTTTAAATGTTATGCAAATTAGGTACAACATTTACATTTTTAATACCATACTCAAATTTGCAATTTGAATTATCACACTTTTTGGTGGTATTTTCATGGCAATAGCTCTTTTATATTTTAAGTTATGACATTTTAAAGGAATATACGTTAGATATCATTAGGTGGAAAAACAAAGAAAATACATAAAATGTATGTTATACCATTATTTGCGAGAATTGCCTATGACTTTCGACTTTGATTTGCCGTAACTTCGGAACCGCAGCTCTGATTTGTATGAATTAAAAAGCAGAAGAAAAAAAATAAAATCACATAACCCATTTCGAGCCACTACATGGTAAACCATTACCTTTTAAGGAGACTAGTAAAAGTATCACTTAACACACATTGCATAAAACAACACAAAGGGTGGCATCCAGATTCGTACGGATTGAAAACCGTAGATCGGAGAGGGTAAACGCACTGGGATAAACGGAAAGTGTAGATAAACGGAACGCGGTTACACAATGACCAACCAAAACGTGTTTAGCCATGCGTAGCGAACGCATTGAACAACTCCCGTGTACGGACAGCCAGTGCGTTTACCCTCTCCGATCTACAGTTTTCAATCCGTACGAATCTGGACGCCATCCCTTACTCAAATATTGTTTTAATTCAGACTGTATTTTAACCTGAGCACGAAACAATTCTACCGTTAAATATGCATAGACCTTGTACAAACATATTTGAACGAGCACAAAGTTCGAATTTTGTTCGTGGTATCAATACATAAGGGTGTTCACAATTAACACTACTTTAGCTTTGGTCAGATATTGTTGCAATGAATTTGACACTTTAACACCATTGATCAAGGCTATATACGGTAGGGTGATAAATAAACATTCACCTTATCACTGATGGGACATTAATAGTGACAACTTATGTTTAATGTTTAAATCCCCGCAGATCTGAAATGGTTTAGACAAAACTATGCTGCAATTAATTTTTTTCCGAGGCATTTCGTTTGACAAAATCAGCTGCAAGCACAGCAACAACGACAACAAAACAACAACAGCAGCAACAATAACAACAGCAACAACAACACAATTCAATAAAACCGACAACGACAAACAAAAAGGAGAACAATAGTAACAACAAAAACAACAACAGCAACAGCTGCAACATGAACAAAACAAACAATCATAACAACAACAACAACAGCGAAAGCAACAACAAAAAAACATCCACTACAGCTGCAACATCGTCATAAACAACAATTTACTCTACATTTTAGCGTGATTTGTGTTCCAATCCTCTTAGCAAAATTCAGTTACCGCTGATATTGTCACAGATGAGCGAAATATAGACTTACGTATAACAGCAATACATTCAATGCATACTACCGGCTTGTACGCGATTCTGTTTCGTAACTTATCGAGGCATTCTCTAATTTTAACCCTAATCCTAAACCTAAAACCATAATCTTAACTGTAACCCTGACCCTAATCCTAACCCCAATCCTAACCCTAACCCTAAACCTAACCCTAACTCTAACTCTAACTCTAACTCTAACCCTAACCCTATCTACCTCTAACCCTAACCCAACTATAACCCCCACTAGCCCTAAACTTAACGCGTAGTCCAATCCCTAGCTACGTTACGGTAAATAGGGCGTCCGGTATATTCGTCTTCGCTATAACACCTTTTGCAAATTACAACACTCCCACGTGTACTATACTTTGATTTAAATTCAAACGGCGGAAATGGATATAGTCGCCTATGGCGTTTGTGAGTGCCATACATCACGCTATGTTTGTGGGTCAGTTATTGACCCCAACACATCATACATCAAGTAGTAAAGAGTCAATATGTCTAAAGTTGGTACTCGTTATTCCTATCTAACGAATCATTTCTACGCGATTCCTATACATATTTTAATTGTTGTATTGATTTTTGTTTTTGATTTTTTTTAGTCAAGCCATGAAATATTGTCAATATTCTTTAATTAATGTTGATATTTATTTCTTATGATTTGAATTTAAACGGTACGGCATTACTTTATTAAAAGTAAAGAATAGCCACTTTTATGCGACGAAAAAAAGGAACCCGGTTCTACGGGCCCCACTTACCCATTTTATTTAGAAATTGGTGAGAAAAAAAAAGTCACGCGCAAATCAATACCGACCCAAATAATATTTTTGGCTGGTCAAAATACGGCAACATTATGACAGATATTTTTTTAATTTGTTATGGTAATTTTGAAGGGTAAAAAGGAAGAACAAAAAAAGAACAAAAAGGCCGACCGACCGACCCAACCTGAGAGGTTTGTTTTCACTAAAAAGCGCGGATATTTTGTCTGAAAATAACCCCCTTTTTCCCCAAGAAGTCCCTCTTTTTGCGCAAAAACACATTTGGTTCAAAATGTCACTTTTTCCTAATTTGATAATGATATGACACAACTCTCATTCTAATTTCTTTTTTAAAATCGCGGGAAAAGCTTCCAAAACGCCCCTAATTTGGGGAAATCGCGGATATAAATGTCCGTGAAATGTCCGCGGACGTGGTACAAAAAAATCTTTCTTTTCCGCGATTTTTGGAACTATCATGCGTACCCAAAGTCAATGTTGACTGAAACCACCGGGGGCAAAACAAGCCCATTCTACATGTATGCTATTACGTACCCTATTTTAATGTTAACTACGAAGAATGAATGTTGGTTTCAGTCGCAATTTATTTATCCAAGTTAAGTGTCAAATTCAACACTTTTAATCGCCCTCCTTATGTTTTGTATATTACATTTGATTTTAGTATTTCTACTGGCGACAAGAAAAAATGCTTTGGGACGAAAGCTGGATAATTGACTACGCTGAAATAAAAGCAGGTGAGTTTTGTTTAATATGTACTTGAATTATGAACAAGACACAGTTACAAATTGACAAGGGGTTTAGGTTCTTAAGTAATTATCAGTATTCGCAATACAATGCGCCGCCAGCGAGCGCGAATGTTCCATAGGATTGTCACGCAAGTGTAATAATGATACTGTTGAACACAGCTTCACGAAAGATCCCGTATGAGTAATTGTAAAAAATGGATCTACTTGTAATTTGCAAATTGGTGTTGGGGTGTGCAGTGTGCACGTGTATAACCAACATAACCACATTTAAAGGTAGATGTTCCGATTACTGGCCCGATTTTCAACTCGATGTCTTCTTTTCTACATGAAGAGTCATCCTTAATAATAGTCGTATTCCAAAGTTTCAGTTGCATAACGCCAAAGTTTCTGGTTTTAGAAGCACATTGTGACAGGACATTTGCCCATTGAGTAGTACACACACTGGCCGGGTGGTTAACCATCTTTGGAAATAATTCACTGCATTTTGGCCTATAACGTCAAAATGGAACATAAATTGCGCCAAACATTTTACAGTAATAATAAGAAAAACAAGGGGTTTCTTCTAATATCAAAACAGACTGATGGGCAAAAAATAAAGCTATTATAGTGATCGGAACATCCACCTTAAAACACACCCCAACATGTTTTGATTTGTTGTATTTGTATAACGCGGGCTTTGGATTTCGACTGTTTACTATGATGCACGTAGTTTTGCCTCTCTCAAACAACCGCTGGTGGCGCATACTGAGAATTGCTATGAGCATCAGACGACGCTGGACACGGGCGTATTCACAAATATTCAGGTTAAAATATGCGAACGAGGTTACGTGATAAAGTGAACGGGACGAACGCTTAACAACGGTTTAAATTCAAAAAATGATACTGACACTGCGGGTGGTTAGCCACCCACAGTTGTTTTTGGATGAAATAATTTAGTTCCAACGTGTGATGAATGTTATGGGGTCATATAATCAAAATCCATTGTTACATTGAAACCAACATAAATTCAAAATTAACGGCCGTTCGTGTCCACCGTCGTCTGATGAGCATTTGATTGATGAACGGTGTAAGAATAGATTCATATACAATTACACCGGATCTTGAATGAAACCGTGTGATTTATAGCACAAGTGTAATTGGTCAATGAAATTGTATCAGTATCGATCGATACTGGCAAATATTATGTGCCAGTATCGGGCGATACTGGTATACCAGTATCCGGGACCTTTTAAAGTACACTATTTTCCGGATTTTGTTTAATTTTTCTTCACCATTCAATCCCGATACAATCATGGTTCTTTTCAGATACCGGAATGCGAACCTTCATGGGGAGTTGTATAAGTTTCAGATCGGATCATTCAGCCTCGTCGGCAGGGGGCGGATTCTCTTCCAACGCACAGTCAAGACAAATGTTCACAGAGACCGGGATATTGTGAGTTTTTTATACAAAAACTGATTTTAAAGATTCCTCATCTCTTGCATTTCGGATCTGTTATTACATAATTAGATTATTTATGCAGACCCAGGCATTCCGGATTTATCAGATTTTATCAGGTCAAATAAATGACCAATATATTTTAAGGGATACTTCGTGGTGAAAAACATCCTCTCGATTAGCATTTAGATTATGATTTATAGATAACGTTAGTTACTAGAAAAATGGTAGAATTCAAGTATAATTGAATATTCATCTGGGAAACGGGTTTTATCATTGCTATAGGTAATCTACGAGCTTTGCACCTACAGTTGCAGATATACATAACCGCGGGAAAAATATTTTACCATTTCTTGAATAAATATAAAACATTCAATACTTGTCAGTACCTTATTTACAAATCAAATTGTTTAGTAATAACATATTATAGATACTAAGAAGGAAGGAGAGTGGGCCAACAAGAAGTTGTCAATGGAGTCATTTTAGTATGTAGACATTTAATACGTGTGCTAATTATTGACATGTGTTATTCCCTCTCTTAATTTTTTAGAAATGGTCAAACTATAGCAATAAAGAAAATAAACAAACACAACTTTCAGTTAGACAAACGGGTTCGCAAAGAGGTCAAACAAATAAGGTAAGTACTTTTACCATTCTCCATGTCATCCCGATATGTCCCACCGTGTCACCCTAATACTAATTATTATTATAGGAAAATACACGTTATGACTATAAGCGACCCTTATAACTAGCGGGTAGACCCCTTTAAAAGCTGGCCGAATAAACCAATTAGGCAACACATGCATAATACAAAGAAGAAACAACCTAGATAATATAAGATACGCACATCAAATACATTTAACATTATCCACCTGTTATGCCAATGAAGTCCAGGTTTAACGATACATTAAATATGTAAACAAATGCCAACTACAAACGAGACAGGTGTTTGTCATTTGTTATTGATGCGATCGGCCCAGACTATATGACCTAGTTATCTAGGTTTACCTTTTAACACTTTCCACGCGGCTATTCATATAGTTGTACCACAGATGAAAAAATTCCCAATTTTCAAGGCCTATCCCAAGGAATAATTAACCAGTACTAGGCATGTTTGTACTTATTTCAATGACTTTTCCATCGTGGGTCCAAATACGGAAAGAATTTCAATAATGTTGCCATTTTTAAAACATTTTGTGACATTTTGGAACATCGTCTGCAGACTGCAGACGACTGCCGCGTGGAAAGTTTTAAAGTTGTAGGTACGTCCAAGGGAACTCATATTTATATTTTGTGCGTTCCTGGGTCCCTGAATCTTATAACTTATTTTTGACCTATAGTCCTGTTGCCTCAAGGCATTCATATTCGCAAAGTGGGGACACTAATTCATATTTAATCATTTTGTCACGCACTCGAAAGGACGTGGGGAACGCGAGGGAACGATAAGATCGTACCCCCCCCCCCCCCCCCCCCACCCCCACTCCACCCACTTTAAATTGGCCAAGCGCTCCATACAGAACAAGCAATGAATATGTTCTAGTCCCCATCCTAATTTGTCCCTATCCCCACCCCTAAATGTCGATGCTACCGCCACTATTGTGATAGCGGTTAATATTTACGTCATTGTGATTGTAAGAATCAAAAGGACCTTTGAAACAAGGAGGTTACACATACTGCGGACTCAGGAGTCACCGCTTTTTGGAAATGAATTCAGTCCGAAAATCAGTATACTAAATCCTCTCTCATACATGATCAAATAAAATATTCTGATCAATGTGATCAACTAGTCCAAAACGGCCCGAAAAAGTGAGTAACCGGCCCTGAGAGGCCCAGAACCAAGCGGCCCATCGCTACAACGCCACATTGGCCAGTCAGCCCCTGACTCCGAGCTCCCCAGAAAGACATAGGTTTGTGTAGCCCTGTTTATAACACTGTGGTATTATATAACTTATGTATGGCGGTTCATGGACGTCATTATTGGAGACATGTGACATTAATGATTAGCGACAAATCGTGTTGTAACGAGACTACCAGTCAATGTATACGGTCATGGTAGCTTTTGTGTCCTTCTCGGATGTCTTAAATCAATGAGGCGCTGAGTAAGGTAGATATGTTGGGTCATATAGGCTATTCAAGGGAAGACAATATTATAAGAAAAGAAAACACACGTTTGTGTTATCATCTTTAGCTTTGCGCACTGTTTGGAACCCACAAATATGCTGTGTATGGTATTTTTTTTAATCTGCATCTATTACTAGGCCAAAAAAGAAGTTCTGTCTCACATACAGGGTGTCCCAAAAGTCTATGCACGTTTTTGAAGAGTCATATCTCATAAAATATAAATCATATGGTATAAATTTAACCATATTTTGATAGACGAGACTTAGGAAATTATTTTAATACCAAACAACCCTATTGGTGAACCCACAACATTATGAAACTGGTTGAAAGTTTTTGGCCATGTGCCAGACCAACCCATACCAAGTACCACACATTGTTGCTAAAATCAGGTGCGCATAAATTAACAGCATGAAAGCAACGTTGCGCATTAGTCACAGTTCACTGCTTACCTTGCAACATTAATGTTATTACCAAACTCGGTCACTCATAACATAAATAGGCGTAGCAGACAACATTGCACAGCAAAAGTCTCATTCATTCAAGATGGTTAACAGCATAGATAAGCGAATACAAATTGTATGGTCTACGCTAAATCAAATTCAGTTCAGCTTACTCAACAAAAATTCAGAAAACATTTCAAAGTGAAACGCGCACCAGGAAGAATATCCATTCTGAAGTTGGTGGATACATTTTTGAACACAGGAACTGTGCATGATTTGTATCGATGTGGTAGAAAGACTGGTAGATCAACAAGTTACATTGATGTCATAAGGCATGCAGTAGCCAAAATTCCAAAGAGATCTATTCGCCGACCTTCAGCAGAAAACAAGATGAAAAGATCAACTGTTCACAGAATTTTGCGTAAGGACTTGAAAAAGTTTCCATACAAGATTCAGATCAAACAAAACATTAAAGCTGCGGACAGATACAGTTTGTTATTATGATAGGATCACTGTAATGTAAAATTATAAATACCGTATTACAATTGACGGATCACTTTCCGTGTAACCAACTCTACCCGTCTTTTTGTTAATCTCAATAGGTATGGATTTATGAACTTTATTCCTCCGAAGTATAAAATTACATTTTTGCAGTAATACATATTTTACTTCTAGGGTGGCATTACAAACATATGTTACTCCAATGTTTGGTATCAACATTATTTCCCACATCTCCTCTTTCTAAATATGTATTCATATTTTCAATACGACTTATATTTTGTGAAATACAAAGCTTCAAAGTCGTGCATAGACTTTTGGGACACCCTGTACATTGGGAAAATAGGTACGCGCGCAAATAGTGCTTTTAAAATCCAAGATGGCCGCCGTTACCATGGCAACGGTGTCCGTGACGTAATTTTGTTTCGCTTAAAATGAAAAGTCTTACCCAAACACATCTTCTGACCAAAGTTGAAGTGTATAAGTACTTTGGAAAATAGCATTTTCATGTTCAGTCCCCCCTTAAGGTAAAGTTGATTTTGCTGTTGAAATTGTGTTTTTTGGCACACTTTTTTTTCCCATTTTTTTTCTTCAATTTCTTTCGGACAACCAACAAAACAAAACAAAATCCTAAATTGGGATCATCTCGTTAAGTGATTCCGCGTACTTATTTCTTGACCTTATTTAAACATGTTATGGTTTTCAATGTTGTGTTTTAAGGTTGTACATGGGAATGCTATAAAAAATATGTTTCAGTTAAATCCCTCATTGGATTCAAGTATTAGTAAAAGGCTAATAACCGACATTATATTGACATATCTTGTGATAAGAACTTGTTTCAAGTTTGTTGGTGGACTCAAATAGTTAAATGTTTTTAAGGGGCATTGAGAGATAAAGGAGGGCGCCCTCAATTTTCCTGGAAATCATGTTTTCTGCACCTACGCAATACTTCGGCATAATACCATCTGATACCCTTTTCCTTAATTCGCTGTCTATCGTGTTAAATGTTATGATTTTGTAATTTTGATGAAGATTACATCGAAATTATCAGCATCACTCGCCACATAATGTCTTCAACCGAATATCTATCAAGTGCCATTATTCTAAACCATTTCTCCATAAATTAGTATCATTCAGGGTTCCTATATCTATTGAAACATTTTTGTTTCTCCACATTTCATTTTTCTCGGCAATCTCTCAGTGCCCCTTTAAGATTTAAGAATAATAGCGTTATGTTGATCGATCACTACCACAAAGTCTGCTTAGTGACGTAATGTATGTATAGTTTTAAAACCGACTGTAGATGGTTGTGCGGTGTTTGGGTGGTGGACTGGTGGTCTGTGATATCACAACTCTTGTTGTGCATGGCTATACTATTAGTATTGCACCGCGCGAAACTTGTCATCTGCTATGTAAACCTCACCTAAAATCATTAGGCCTATCTAAGGCCTATCTAGATTTAGACTGAAAACCACTTTTCAATTTCCTGGTTTCCACTTTTGGTAAAAGAAAACTTTAACATTGATAAATTGAAAAAAAATTGCCCTCTCTCAGACAAGTGACAACGTCAAGGTAATATGACAATACGTTACACAACCCGCCAGGCATTCCGTTGTGCCCTTAGATGCTTTCTATGAATATAGCTTCGATTAAACCGTAATAGATACATGGTAAGATAAGGAATGTGGCTTTCAAACAATACCCTTTCGATCTTATGTTATGTCTGGAACATAGTAATACAATATAGACCACTAGCTTACACAACGGTTTGTATGACAAATCAAACGTAATTGAGCTGAGCTCAGCAGTGAGGGTGTATCAAAATCATCTTAAGGGGGGTGTGGACTCTCAGGTATAGCCTCCGTCAAACTGTTGAAACTTCGTATCCCTTCCTCGAAGTTATAAATGTGTTTTTCTTTAATCATCGCAAACTGTAATTGTTATGATTGGGCATTCCAATTACTTTAATAGTGACAAAACCAGGTTTTTGCAAGATCCCTATACATGTATAGAATCCATAAAATGATAAACACCTAAAACAAAATGTGTTCCAGACTAGGTCCTTTGATGTCAGCTAATTCAAAATCAATAATCGGTACCAAGAATCTTAGATTTACATTAAATGAGCAAATTCCTTCTTCGTAGTTTGATACCTCATTCATAAAAATCTGATAAATACTGTTAAAGTTATGATGATGTTAATATTGCTGCCACCCCTAACGACAACAAAGTTGCGCTAGAATTTGTTTTCCATGGTACATCATTGATTTGTATTGTCCACTGTGCGCTCTGAACCAGTCAGGTAATGGATGAATGGGTAACGGGGAGTCTTCATATGCATGATATGTAAATTGTATTCATGAACTGAAGCGCACTCTCTGTTGTGTACATTGTATTTGACTATACCTGTATGTTGGGTTTTATATGTCATTTTACACATTTTCACTGCGTATAATCACTTACTATAAAAGCCTTGATATCAGGGGTCGCATTCTGACGCGTCTGCGCGTCCTAGACCTCTCACTTTCTAATAGTGACGCGTCAGGTTTCAATTTGGAAAGACTTGCGGGTCCCGATCAAAATTGAAGGGACCCCTTAAATTTGACGATCTATGGAAATGGAAACCTTAGGAAATTCTGTAAATTACATATCCATCCTTTACTCACAATATAAATTCATTAAAACTGTCCGTAAAAAAGTAAAATTTTCAAATACCCAAACTTTAGGACCCCTCAATTTCTTGGGGGACCCCTTAAATTTGTTTTTTGAAGTCCTACGGGGTCCTGAAAAATTTCATGGGACCTCTTACATTTTTGATCCAGTGCTATCCCTGCTTGATATCCCATATAGAATCCCAATTTTAGTGCAACTTTGTTTTCGCTATTTGTGGTCATGTGGTCATATCCCAACTTTAAAACTATCCACTCGATTTTTATTGATGAGGTATTAAACCACGGAAAATAAAATCTGCTCATTGAATGTACATCTCATTTGTGGGACCGATTAATGATTTTGGATAAGCCAACATCAAAGCACCTGGTCTTGAAACTTTTTGTGGTAGGTATACAGTTTAATCCTGTTACGACGTGAAATGATGCGATATAATTTTGACAGATCAGAGTTTGAGACACCCTATATACAATACTTTCAGGAATGCTGGCCAACGGGTTTATTGAGGGTCCCCTATGTCATTTTAGATTTTAAAGCTGATGTTTCCTTGTTGTCGCGTAAAGGCATACGCATAGGAATAACGTAACCTTGAATATTAACAAAAATAATACTATAATAACAGAAATTAATTTCACCGAAAGGATCACAAAGTACTATACAACATACAATTACAAAAAGAGGGTAAAGCTATACACATGAATGCGGCATACAAAAACACTATACAACATTACCCAAAGAAACATCGCAGCATATAAACGCTGCATAGAAGATATTGATGTTTTGCAGAGCGCCCTCTATACCAGTTTTGCTCTGTAAACGTGACAATTTTGGACAATTACATTTCATTATCATAACATCATAACAATGTCTGTTAATTACAATTTGATTTCTCTAGGGCCCGTAACTTCTTTGAATAAACACTTTATGTATTTCTTTAGTATTCTTGAGATGTGCGCTGATATTCGTTTATCCCTGTGTACAACTAGACAACTTCCTCGAGGAAGAAAAACGACTGAATCAAATTATTGACACATTGTATTTATTTATATTTTTCATCAGGTATATACATCATACAAACCTATGTAAATTCATCGGCGGTACGATAGAAGTGCCCGATGTAGCCATATTAACTGAGTATTGCCCGAAAGGAGGATTGAATGACGTTCTATTAAATGATGATGTACCACTGAACTGGAGTTTTAGGTAAGTAAACGGAATTTAACTACACTGCAGAGTGAGTCAGAAAGAACGGGCACTTTTTTTACAGAAAGCGCCACAGAAGCCAGTGTCAGGCATGCTGGCCTGCAGCATATTGAAATCCAATGTTTGAATTCGAACATTGCGTCATAGTGTTACAACACTCTGAGTACAATCTGGTGTTTTTAAGGGGGCTGTGCACCTTCAGGTACAGCCTCCGTAAAACTGCCGTAACTTCTTCATTATTTATTTAATCTATATAAAAGTATACATTTCTTTGCAGGAAAGGGTTCAATGAATCCAACCATGATCATGAAATTGACCATTTTGGAAAATAATTATAAAAAACACGTTTTTTGACCCATTTTAGGTTTGGAAAAGATAACTCAAAATATATTTTGTTAAATTTTGTCATACTAGTTTTATTATATTCCTCATTTTCATAAATTCTTCAGAAACCTTCCCAACTTTGTCAAAGTCTTATCTCACTCATTACTGAACCAATACTAGGCATGTTTGTACTTAATTCAATGCATAATCTCATTGTGATTCCATGAAATTCAATAATTTTGACATTTTTGAAACATTTTGTGAAATCTTGGAATGTCGTCTGCTGACGAAATATTGAGTAGGCTATAACATGGCACCCAATGTCTGACATAAGGCTATGGATAACTTGGCCTAGTATAACGCTGTTGAAAATCGCGGATGACCGATTCGATACAAGTCCGTCTCTGTTAGCTTTGTGAATATTTCATACCACATGCTAACAATGAATGATAACAAGTGGCACCCACCAAACCACGTGTGAGTGATTTGTAGTAGTTCGTTGCTGTAAACTGATCGGGTCGGATGGCGTTTAAGACATTTTGCGACCTGTGGATGTTTATGATACCCGTTTCCGCAAACTAAGCCAAATGCACTATTAAGGGGGGACTCAAGGAAGATTTTGATTTGATTTTTTTAATTTTGTGAGTGCTTTATTTATTGAACTATTAACCAAATGCATATAAAGTATACATTTCTGGAAAGGAAATGGATCAGAAAATCCAAATTTAGCGTCAATTTTGACCACAAATTTTGATTTTATTTTTGAGAAAATCACAAAATTCACTTTTTTGACCCAAATTATTTTGAACAAGCTAACAAACAAAACACAAATATTTTGAGTAAAAAATGCCCAATTTGCTTGATGATGATGTAAAGACACTAACACAGGGACGATTTTTTATATTTTTTACCTAATCTAATATTTTTTAAATGTTCACCAAAAATGCCAACAAAATATTGACATGGCACCCAATTTCTCTAATCTGCATGACATTATTAGGTTATAACGGTTATGGATAACTTGGCCTAGAGTATAATCATGTTGAAAATCGCGGATGACCGATTCGATACAAGTCCGTCTCTGTTAGCTTTGTGAATATTTTATACCACATGCTAACAATGAATGATAACAAGCGGCACCCACCAAACCACGTGTGAGTGATTTATAGCAATCGTTACTGTTAAACTGATCGGATCGGATGGCGTTCAAGACAATTTGCGACCTGTGGATGTTTATGATACCCGTTTCCGCAAACTAAGCCAAATGCACTATTAACACTTTCCGCGCGGCAGGCCCGGGGGGGGGGGGGGGGGGGTACTCACCCAAGACGGTATACGGGGGTGTGCCGCTCTAATGGGTAGCTTTTTGGGCACAAAATCCCTAAACATGGGGTATGATTTTGTGCTGGAAATCCCTAATAATGGGGTCACTTTTTACAAATGGGTCTATTTTCGCGAATTTTCTGTCTCTTTTCGCGAAAATTTGCAAAAATTAGGTCTATTTTCGCGAAAATTTGCCAAAAATAGGTCTATTTTCCCTATAATTTGCGAAAAATTGGTCTAAAATGAAGCAAAACCCCTAAAAATGGGTACCGATTTTTCCAAAATCACCCCTAAAAATGGGTATGGGTTTTGAATCTCCAGCGGCACACCCCCGACCAAACCAAATCCGAGTACCCCCCCCCCCCCCCCCGGGCGGCAGGCAGCTGCAGATCAGACGACATTCCAAAATTTCACAAAATGTTTAAACAATTTCAAAATTATTGTATTTCATTTCCATATTTGGCATCACCATGAGAAATGCATTGAAATAAGTACAAACATGCTTATTATTGGATCAGTAATCCTTGAGATAGACTTTGAAAGCCAGGAAAGGTTTCTGAAAAATCTGTTTTGTGTATGGTAAAACTAATAGCCGCGGCGTAGAAAGTGTAAAGGGGGGACTCAGGGGAACTATTAATCAAATGCATATAAAAGTATACAATTTTTGAAAGAAAATGAATCAGAATCCAAATTAGGCGTCAATTTTGACCAAAAATATTGATTTTTTTTGAGAATATCAAAAAAAATCATTTTCTTTATTTCTTTACCCAAATTATTTTGAACAAAGCTAACAAAAACAATTTTGAGTAAAAAAAAACGCAAATTGCTTGATGATGTATTAAAGACACTAACTAACTAACCTTATCTAATATTTTTTGAAATGTTGACCAAAAAGTGCCAAAAAAGTTGAAAACAAATGGAAGGTTTTTTGTTGGCCCTTTTGAGCAAATGTGTGCTGTATAATTTTGTTATGGCCAACATTGGTATCACAGTAACAACTAAACCTAATCGTCTCCCCGAAATTCATATTTCCCCTGAATTTACTGCTATCAAAACTCCGTTTTTTGTAATTTAAAGTTATATTGCATCATAGAATGCATGTTCTTAAAAGCCAAATTTTGCTCGAGATCAATCTTTACAGAACTACCATTTTCCATTACACACATGCGATCTGAGAAAACCCGTCGGATGTCGCAAAATGTGAACTAGGGATAGGCCTAATGGGTATAATTTAAATTAAAAAAACAAAATCGTTGGTTTTTTTATATTTTTTAAAGAGAATTAAATTCCAATACTTTGTGTCATCATCTTTCATGAAATTTCACCTTCAAAAACTTACTTAAGTCACTATTCTATTGAATTATGTATCTTTTTGGCGTATTTTCATGGTTTCTTGTTTGTAGCTTTTTATGACATCACACTCATCATTCACTCATAACTTTTTTTTGTAGTGATCGATAGAATAAAGATCGAAACAGTTCTGTAATCAGCAGAGTGTTAGCTTTCTTATGATATAAATATCTCTATTATGAAAAATGCCACCATGTGGCGGGTTTTCACAGATCGCATCACAGTATCAAATGCGCATTCCCCTATCAGGAAAAAGTGCAAGTCCCCTGGCATTTTGTTTTTACAATAATCTCCTTCGTTTGGTAAAGATTCCGTTACGCTATTATGTACACATAGTATATCATTCGAATCATCTGAACCTGTTATAGCGGTCATGTGAATATACACAGGCAGACCATCCTTTGGGCGACTGAACTAAATATTAAGTTAAACTGAAACATACAAAACGTCTCATCGTGTTACATGCTCGACCCGTTTAGTGACTCTGCACTATGAATAAAGCAGGTTAAATGCTGAAGGGTGTATGGCTGAAGACAATGAGAGTACATTGTGCCTTCTGTGTATACCCGTGTCTAATGTAGCATATTACAGGGTGGACCAGTAAACATAAAGCTGCAATGTAGCACTAATTGTATACATCGCTTGGAAGTATATTTACGTGTTTCTGAAATGCTTAACGGCTAACCTGTTTAACTGTGAAATATATCAAGATTACAAAACCATTGTTGCGTTTGGCTAAGACAGGGAGATGGGAAACTTATGGTTTAACGTGACTGCCATTTGACCCTATGCCCATATAATTAACGGGTTGATGCCTAATAAATCACCTTCATACTGACGATTTAGCTATTGACCGGTCATAAATTCTCCAATTCACAGATTGGGCAGGCTAGTGGTCATGCCGTAAAGCAATGCTACGATGTAAATTCCACACCTGGCCTGGCCTTGCAATAGTATATTTGTCGATCACGAGACAGTGATGTAACTACGGTACACAGCCGCAACATTTACGCATTTACGCGTATGTATCTTTCGTCTTTCTATACGCTTGAGTATATATACGCCAGCGCTTCGAGTAGGCGCGCGCGTGTATGGACTGCAATTAGTAAATGACGCAGTTTCGTCACTGTCTCGTGATAGACAAATTGACTATAGTCAACATTGACGGCAGACTAACAGCCTGAAAACAGACACTGTATGGCCCTCAGGGTCTTTGGTCTTACACAAGTATTAAGGCAGTGGAACGTTATGAAATAAGGCCACACAAATAAAGTTGTTTGTTTGTTCACGTCCGACCGACCGTGTACAATAAGCCCGACCGTGTAACTTTTGTTTTTCTTTTTCTTTTCAACAAAAAAAATCAACAACAAAAAATCAAAAAAACAAACAAACAAAAAACACTACTTTTAACAATTTGTTTACCTTTTTTCTAAGTCACGTATATGGCCTTAATTGAACCCGCGTGACTCCTCATGTTACCCCCTACAATGTATAGTATTATAAGAGTTATTTAGGGTCAAGTTTGAGTCATCCAAAAGATCTGGCACGGTTCAGAATTCGGCGTGCTTGCTAGGACCTGGCCAGAACTACCACTACAACAAAAACAAAAATATCCGACCTACCGACCCTACCTTTTGAGGGCCCTCTATGGACAAACAAACAAACAAACAAAAAAGTATAGGAGATTCATCTCATCAACAATGATAAAGACATTTAGATGTTATCGCATGCAAAACGTCAAAATGCCGGTTTAAAGTTACATAGTTGCACTTCATTAGGTAGTCCTCAAAGACTATAAAACAATCTACACACCAGAAACACAGCTATTCCGTTACATCGATGACATTTCACACAGACACGTTTGATCATGTGTGTGCATCCAAGTGAAATCGACGTAAGTTGGTCAAGCACACGCCGCTGGCAACCCGATGGAATACGGGATCAGTTTCCGCTCTGAAATGATCATGTCTTCATGATGTTCATGGTTTATTAAACCAATAGGCAAAGGTGAAAGATGTGACCCGAATGTAGATAATGAGGGCAAGGCATATTTAGAAGCACGCTCATTTCAAGTTATGTTGGTCGAAATAGTATGTTTCATACCATATAAGAAATATGTATGAAAGGAGTAACATAAAAACCCAAATATTGCATTTTATTTGCATTTGCGTTTTCAAAATGGAGTATTTGATCTTTCAATGCTCGGCCTTAGGAAAACCGAATGACTTACTCCGTCGTTCAGGGCATATAGATAACTAGCAATACTACCTACTCTGCTAATCTATTCAACGACACGTGCAAAACGTAATTAATTACGAGTAGCTATGTCCACTTCGTTGGTATTCATTTAATGTTATTGAAGTTATTAGTAAAATTTGGTACACTCGCACTCTCACCAGCCAGATCCTTTGGGAACATCTCAATGTTGAGGTTTCTCCATCTTAACTCCAGTTCATCTATCCCCAATTCAACATGTGTAAGCTAGTTTACCCAGGGCATGAAGCTATGCCCAGGGTGAACTGATCGAAGCAGACCTTTGCCTTTAAGATGCCAAACCATATGATGACGTTTGCAACAGGAGAAGCATACTGAAATAATAATTCCAAGGATCTGACTATTTCGAAGAAAATTTGACCATATTTTACCCTTTCAATTCTAACCACTGCTGCATATAATTGTGCCAATAATATAATAAACCTTGACTGAGGCCCAGCTGCAAAACCAGTACGCATGGCTTATACGTATAAGGGACATGTACGTAAGATATTTGCATTGGTCTCAGTTCATTGTACGTAAACGTATGGTGATGCAAAGTCCCGGACCAGGTGCTTTGAGGTTGGCTAATTCATAAAAGATAATCGGTACCAAAAATCTGAGATATACAGTAAATGAGCAAATTTCTTCTCCGCAGTTTGATACCTCATTTAACAAAATAGAATGGATACTTTAAAAGTTATGGCGATTTCAATGACCGCGCATGACAACAGAAAAGTTGCACTAGGTATATATAGGAAATCATGTGATTACTGATGTCAAAACTCTGTGCTATCTGAATTGAACGAGCCACCTAGGTATCTGGATGAATGGGTCTGGAGTGATAACTGCAATTTGCGGGACAAAGGGTGTGTCTAGCTGTGAAGAATGAAAGTCTTTGCTATCTTTACACACACATTTTCAGTGCGTTATCACACACACATCAATGATTTCCTATACCTACTGCAACTTTTCTGTTGTCATGCGCGGTCATTGAAACCGCCATAACTTAAAAAGTATCCATTCGATTTTGTTGAATGAGGTATCAAACCCCGGAGAAGAAATTTGCTCATTTAATGTATATCTCAGATTTTTGGTACCGATTATCTATTATGAATTAGCCAACCTCAAAGCACCTGGTCCGGGACTTTTGTTGCTAGGTGTATATCACTTTGGGGATATTCGCATATATGTCTTAACGCACAAGTCGCTATACGTATATAAGCCATACGCACTAGCTTTGCAATGCTTTTACAATTGTAATGGACTCGCACGTCACATGAGGTTGACCTCGCGTAAAGTACGCGAGATCAACCTCACCCCAAAAACGGTACAACGGGCATCCGTTGTGCGCAATACGTAAAGTTAGACCTCACGGCTCTGATTGGTTAGCGGCATTTTGCGAGTTTTCAAGCATGCGCGTGCAGCTGATCGAAGTACGCCCGCGTATGTCGGACTGTGGCCAGGAGAATATGTGCCGTAGGTCCATTGGTGCAACAAACAATACAGTTAAGGAACATCTTGTATAAGAATAAGCAGGTAGACTTTGTCCCGAAAATATTTCAGTCATGGGCGATATCAAAATCGGATATTAAACCCTTTCAAATTACCAGGAAGTCCAAGGTGTACATTTAATGACAATACGTGAATCCTGCGCCTGTCAGATTGGATATTAATTGGACACCACCGCAATTCAAATGATATCACCAGGACCTCATTAAATTCAAGGATGTGGAATCGACACTTCGTGACTTTGTTCAGTTAGTTTCAATCAGAAGTACCAAATAACAAATCTGAACCAGCTGTAGACACGTTGAGTTTATCAACATTTCTTTAACCAAAATACTATCTACCGCAGATAGAGCCTTGTACATGTTAGGTGCCGAAATGGGGATAAAGTTGTCCCCATGCACAACTTTCCCATCAGGCGACGGAAGAAAACCCTGTTCTACGGGCAAGGTGGGGTCCGTCGGTCGGGCGTGATTTTTATTTTTATTTTGTTCACAAATTTCGGGAAATGTTGGTGCATTTTCAATTTAATTTTACCAAAAGAATAAATCAAACATTTATAGAAGAAAAAATTATGGTTGGTCGGGACCGTAGAACAGGGCTTTTGTTTTCATCTAAAGAGAAACTTCCAGATCATGCTAATGTTTGTATTGTTTGTGTTTATGTTTACAGGTTTTCCTTTTGCAACGACATAGCCCGTGGGATGACCCATCTACATAGCTCAAAGATATTCCATGGTCGGTTAAAATCATCAAATTGTGTTATAGATGATCGATGGGTAGTCAAAATAACAGGTAAGTAAAAGAATAAACATTATGTTAACCCCCTGGGGTCTACCTGTCTATCTTACAGTGGTTCTGATTGGTTTATTGCAAGATATACTCATTTGAATAGCCAATTAAAATGCAGCTTGTAAAATATTTTACTCTAATCTTTATCAGGGAT
Organism: Ophiura sarsii; assembly: GCA_035610835.1. Classification (NCBI taxonomy): domain Eukaryota; kingdom Metazoa; phylum Echinodermata; class Ophiuroidea; order Amphilepidida; family Ophiuridae; genus Ophiura; species Ophiura sarsii. The sequence goes on along the minus strand of CM069457.1, from coordinate 41,957,941 downwards.
ACAACTATTGTAAAAATGTCTCTGATTGGTGCAATAAATCAGGTATCTATCTTTCTGACCAATCGGCCGGTAGTTCTCAGGGGGTTAATGAACATCTGCTCAAAACGCTTAAGAGAGGGGGGGGGGGTGTTTGTCCATGAACTTCGAGATTGATTTACTTAATAAGTTCCCAAGTGGTGACACATTGATGTTATATACCATAGTAAAGCCCTTGTTGATACGTTTCAAGATATGCATACAATTTGACTCTGGTTGCCATGTTAACCATGTAGAGCCACTGATTGGTAAATTCACGTTAACAATTATAACTCAAAAACAAAAATTGAAAATGTCTCCATACTTGGGTTATATGTGTAGAATGATAACACACAGGTAACTACGCACTATATTAAGTTAAGTTAGAGCATGATTTTAAAAAGTGATTGCGTAGTTATTTACAGTATATTGAATTATTGTAAATTATAAAAAAGAATCATCAACATTGACAATAAAATACATTAACCAGTGATATTAAATGATATTAAATTGTTGCAAAAATAAATAATATAGTTGTACAACTTGGTTCCAACAAAATAGATGCTTCAAGTAGTGTGCAACTTTTTTTAAAATTCGTTTAAATATAGCCCCTTGAAATTCTTTACATGCAAAATATCAGAATTGATGCGTGTATACACGGCTTTACTTTGGATGCATCAAATCTATGAACCAAATATCCGTTTTATGTCAAATAAAAAGCATTTGATTAAATTCTGCAGAATTCAACAGTAGCATTAGTTTATATTCATGGTTCGACATGAACCTTCATTGTGACCCCCACCCCCGGTTTTAATAATTGTAGCACGGGCATTATCTTGTTTACCATCCATCTCGTGAGCGTGCCTACGACGGTTTGTTTATTTTACATATGTATATAGTTACATAACCAAAGGTGAACCACCCTTAGTTCAACAAAATTATCATCATAAAGTATAAAAGCATAGTAGAGGATATTAGCTTGTTAATTGTTGTTTTGACGGAGTGACTGTTGTACCGTTAACGGAAGGTCATGGTCACAATATTTATTTCCACGAAATTGTTCATTTAAGTACATTGTCAATATCCATTGTGCCTGGTTGCATTAATGGAATGAAATAACCCTTAAAATCTATTTATTTCCGTCGTGGCCATTAAGTTAATTTAACACACTGAAAAATTACTTAAAATCCTCACTTCACCATAATTTATGGAACGCCGTTTGTAAACATTTGAACAATCATAACTTGTGTGTGTATATGTAACATTTGTGTGTATATTATTGGTTGTGCACACACAAATTATGATTGTTCAAAGATTTACAAACGGCGTACCATGGAACGCCGTTTGTAAATATTTGAACGTTCAAAGATTTACAAACGGCGTACCATGGTACGCCGTTTGTAAATCTTTGAACAATCATTGTTCAAAGATTTACAAACGGCGTTTGGAGAAAAGGCACTGTTACTATATAGTATTAAATGTAATTGGATGACCAGTTATGCAAGCTCAGCTATACAGGACCCTAAACAGGTTAAAGGCAGTGTTGGAGCAAGTCTGACTCGGACTCAATGGATGAGTCCTAGTATGGACTCATACTCATACCCATTGGACTCGGACTCAAGCCTTGTGGACTCGGACTCGAACCCGAGTCCGTCGGACTCGAACCCGAGTCCAGTCAAACATGGCAAATTTCAACTTTTAATATATAAGTCCAAATACTGAATAACTTGGAAATAAAAGTGTCTCAATTAGGTCATTATAATACACGTCAACTGTCCACAATATACTGCCCTCACATGTATAGCAGTATCTTGTACAATCATGTGTAACTTAGGCCTAAAAAAAGAGGCTTGTTTGAAATTTGCCATGTTTGACTGGACTCGGGTTCGAGTCCGACGGACTCGGGTTCGAGTCCGAGTCCACAAGGCTTGAGTCCGAGTCCAATGGGTATGAGTATGAGTCCATACTAGGACTCATCCATTGAGTCCGAGTCAGACTTGCTCCAACACTGCCTTTAACCTGTTTAGGGTCCTGTCTTGCATAACTGGTCATCCAATTACATTTAATACTATATAGTAACAGTGCCTTTTCTCCAAACGCCGTTTGTAAATCTTTGAACAATGATTGTTCAAAGATTTACAAACGGCGTACCATGGTACGCCGTTTGTAAATCTTTGAACGTTCAAATGTTTACAAACGGCGTTCCATGGTACGCCGTTTGTAAATCTTTGAACAATGATTGTTCAAAGATTTACAAACGGCGTACCATGGTACGCCGTTTGTAAATCTTTGAACGTTCAAATGTTTACAAACGGCGTTCCATGGTACGCCGTTTGTAAATCTTTGAACAATGATTGTTCAAAGATTTACAAACGGCGTACCATGGTACGCCGTTTGTAAATCTTTGAACGTTCAAATGTTTACAAACGGCGTTCCATGGTACGCCGTTTGTAAATCTTTGAACAATCATAATTTGTGTGTGCACAACCAATAATATACACACAAATGTTACATATACACACACAAGTTATGATTGTTCAAATGTTTACAAACGGCGTTCCATAATAATTGACATATAATTAAGTGCACAATATATTAATCACTTGTACAGGGTGCGTTCCAATAAAATAAATCGTTTTATGAGACCGCGCACGCGAAGCGCATGTTACTTATAATTGCCCGAAAAGTACTGCACCAAAGTGTTCGATTGTTTTGCTTATTGACCGACTAATCAAATTAAAGCCTCACACCCCTAAACTGAATTTTCGATGAGTTATGAGGAAACACGATTAAAACTTATTTCTGATTGGTTGAATGATACAAATGTTAATGAGGGGATGACCCGACTTGGACTGTTTCAATAATTAAGAAGGGGTGAACAAAATAATAACAAAAGACTAATTAATTATTAACGCGATTATATCAGTACAAATCAACGATTTGGATAAATATGTCTCTTTTTCAGTAATGAATGAGAATAATGACTGTTTAAAAGCTGTTTTCGTGAATTATATTTTAAATCCTCGGTTGTTGTTATGGTCGTTCGGAATTGTCCATCAGGTGCTACGCCCCTTCGGGACAGTTACTCAGACCATAACAGCAACATCTGATTTCAAAACAAATTCACGAAAACAACTGTTACGCAGTCATCCTTGGTTGGAACAGTACAATGTCGTTAGGGATGGCATCCAGATTCGTACGGATTAAAAACCGTAGATCGGAGAGGGTAAACGCACTGGCTGTCCGTTCACGGGAGTTGTTCAATGCGTTCGCTAAGCATGGCTAAACACGTATTGTTTTTTAATTATTTACCCGCGTTCCGTTTTATCTACACAACACTGTCCGTTTATCCCAGTGCGTTTACCCTCTCCGATCTACGGTTTTCAATCCGTACGAATCTGGATGCCATCCCTTAATAACCTTTTACTTTTACATCTATCAACTTACATCGAGTCTCAATCACTAAAAAATCATGAAGATTGTACCTGTGACGTTGATGTCAGTGTTGACAATTACAATTAGATGGGATTTTGTTTTATTAATGGTACCCTTTTTCCACTAAAAATGAGGTGATTTTTGTACCGTGTGATCTTCTTGCTTTAAGGGGGACTAAAGGAAGTTTGTGATTAATTGTTTTGAAGTTTGCGAGTGCTGTAATTATTGAACTATTAATAAAACACAAATAAAAGTATACATTTTTGGAAAGGAAATGGATCAGAGAACCCAAATTTGGCATCATTTTTTTTTGTGGACAAAATCACACAAAAATACTTTTTTGACCCACATTTGTTGAACAAAGCTAACAAAAAATATGTGTTAGTAAAAATATGCTTAAATCGGATGTAAAGACACAAACTTAGGGACAAATTTCTATTTTTTTAATCTAATCTAATATTTTTTGAAATGTTGACCAAAAGGTGCCAAAAAAGTGATTTTTCCATTTGTTTTCACTTTTTTTCTCAATTTTTAGTCAACATTTCAAAATTGATGCCAGATTTGGATTCTCTGATCCATTTCCTTTCCAAAAATGTAAACATCTATATGCATTTGCATAGTTCAATAATTACAGCACTCACAAAATTCAAAAAGTGACTTTCTTGAGTCCTTAAAAGCGCATCGGCGATATAAGAATTGGCTCTTTCACTTTACACCTCAATTAATTCACTACAGGTAAACTTTGACAGCTATACAATGTGCAGTTACAAAAGTAAAATTGATTCACCCTAATAGCGTTCTGAGTTTGTAATTATTATCACCATAAAATCATAAAAGCTATGATGTGATTAGCTCGCCAATAATTGATTTGATGTTTGGTACCTGATCTGCCGTAAACGAAAGGTCATGGCCATACTTTTTAGCTCGATTTTTTTTCCACAGATCTTCAATTGATATAAAACAAAAATGCTCATTTAAGTAGATTGTCAATATCCATTGTGCTAGACTGCATTGTGGAATGGACTAGTGTCATTAACCCTTAAAATCTATTGATGTCCGTCGTGAAAGTTAATTTGACATACTGAAAAATCCTCACCTCACCTTAATGGACATTATAATTAATTTGTGCACAATATAACAGTACGTTTCAATCATTTCTGACTCTTAGCGACATACATGTACCCAACACGAGTAAGTAAGGCACAATGAGGAGAATAATGAATATTGAGTTATTGATTTCATGATAATAGTCTTACTATAAATCTGGAAACGGTGTGTGTGTGGGGAGGGGGTGTTTGTTTGTTATCCTTAGTACTCCGTTAGTTGTGATCAAAGTGGCGCATAATTTGCATGAAAGATAGAAGAAATAACGGTAAGTGTGATAAATTATATTTCAGTGAAATTGGTTCACAATTTGCTCTTAAATCACAGAAAAACCTCTCAAATTTGGCTCACAAATGCCACTAGAATTGCACGATATTGTGCGTTGAGCGTACTACCGCGTAATCATACCGTGGTAACGCGTCGCTTGCATGTTTGCGCAATAAGGGATCACTGCCGCGGCACTATACGCACTCCTGCACATGGCGCATAAACCACACGCCGGGAAATAGTTATAGGCATGTTAGGGGTAATGTGGTGTCATGTCGGGTAGGGGTAAAACCACGGAAAATGGTTTAAGTAGCGTTTTGTGGCGGTAAATAAAGCAACCTGATTTCTTTACTTTAAATTGGCATGCTAAACAATCCAAGGGACCGATGGTAGCCACGATAAATGGTTTAGGAGGGTTAGGATTATTATATCAACCTGGTTGGTGTGTGTGTGTGGGGGGGGGGGGGGGAGTTTAAGGGGTTTAGTTTATGTGGTTTATGCGGTTCGAGAGGTAAAGTAGCCACGGTAATTGGTTTAGGTGGTTTGTGTGTGTGGAGGGGGGTGGGGTTGTATGGAGTTTATCCTGTTTATGGTGTTTTTAGAGGTACGTAGGTAATGTGGCTTAACCATCTAGCGGGGACCCGAGCGTAGCGAGGGTACACTGCTAGTAAGTATAAGTTATGGAACATTTTGTTACAAAGTCAATATTATATCACATTCCTAACCAAAGTTACGGATTACTGAAATCATTTTGTCTAAACACAACAAAATTTGTTACAAATGATAAGTATTATGGACATTTAAAGCTTTGGTTTTGTGAACAAATCAATGGAGTATATTAAAATTAAAATAACTCTAAATGTAGTTTAACTCTATATTTTCATGATTTTCAGTCTTTGGTTTGATATAAAATGTATCAACGATCAGAAATAAGACAATTTGTACATTTGACATATTTTGACCATGTCCCACATTTTTGCTTTTAAATCAAATTATCTACTGCCTAATTGTGCCTCATTTACTCATGTTGGGTCACATTATTGTTGGAAAATGTCGTTAACCCTTCACATCGTATCTTTCACCGGGGGAGAGGGGGGGGGGACTAAAATATTTGTTAGGTAGGGATGTGCCGCCAGCAAAATGAAAATTGACCCAAGCAGTAACCAATTTTCGGGAATAAATGGACCCATATGTTTACAAAAAAAAACCATATTTCCCTATACATTGACAGGCTAAATTTTCGGCGAAAACCAGCAAAATTAAGGATTTTAGGCCCATACATTTACCAATAATGGCTTTGAAAAGGGGTCATCCAGTTATACCAGAAGGTAAAAAATGGGATCATATTTGGCGGCACACTTCGTAACCTCATATCCACTAGTAGCCCCCCGGGGGTATTTCGTTCATCAATAATTCAAAATCATGAAGACAGTCACCGTGAAGTTGATTTCAGTTTTTGCAATCACAATTAGTGGCTGATTTTTTTTTAATAAGTGGAAACTTACTACAGCGCTGTCAAACCGTTGTTTAGAACACACATCCCGTGGTACACTAAAATACTAAGCGAGTTGTCAATTGGCCCGTAACAATCAATATGTATAACCTTGGCTGTAACAATCAATGTGTATAACCTTGAAAAAAGGCATTGACCATTACCATATATTATGTTCTCTGTCTCTCAGAGCTATAACGTTCAGTCAGTTCCAAATTTGTGAGCCGTCTTACGTACAGTAGCGAATTTAAGACACGGAAGAGCGCATGGGCTCGCATTACGCAACAGGGCGAACCGTGCATCATATGCATAACGCTTGCGTCTGCCATAATTATTGCATATTGGTGGAACTTTACAGTGTCGTTAACCCTTCACATCTAAATTACTCAAGAAAAGAAAGTCATACACTTTGTTTAGGTCCTTTAGAGTGACTTTCGATTATTTTGTGACCAAACAGACTAGATCGACATTTGGATGTATCTCTTTGGCACAATTTGTTACCAAATATGCAACCTAACAACAAAGATAAACCATGATAAGCACCATTTGAAGACAATTTAGCTTGATATAAATGATACAGCTGAAAAGCTGGATGCGTCCACCTCTTATTGAAGTTATTCACAGAAAGGAAATAACCATTACCACCATTAATTTCATAACTTCAAAAACGATATGGAAAATGTCAATCCTACCTATATTTACGTTTGCTCCGATATCAACAACAAAAATGTACGGCTTAAAGTCCAGGGTGAGTAAAAAAAGTGTACTCAAACTAAAATAATTATTACAAATATTTGTTATCACTATCAACATCATCAGGCTCAGCAAATAGAATAATGATATTTCATGGCACCGTTTACCAGATGTGACTATTTTGGTAAAGTCACTGCATTTTGAAACCTAACACAATATTGAATATAAGTGGATTCATGTATGGTACACAATAGCTAACTAATAAAGACAATTTCAACATTCTCAGTTATTTTTCAAACATTAAATTCGATATGATAGCAAAACAATGTCATTATTACACGAATTGAGCAACAACAAAAAAACAATTTTCTTTTGTGATAGTCGGACTCAGTTCGGACTAGAGTGTGAACCGTTTTCAATAGAGGAATGCAATAGACCTTATAAGAGAAAATATCGCAAATCTTGTTCGGTATATAAAATGTTCACATTTACGCAAATGAGCATAAAATAAGTTTACCAGAACCAATTTAAACCAACTAATTTTTTTTAGAAAGCTAATAAGATAATCCGTCTGCCTCAATACAAAATCTGTGAAATTTCTGTTGAGTACACCTTTTTTGTTTAACTCACCCTGTATAACATGCTAATAAGCTCCGCAGTTTGATACCTCATTCATACAAATCGAATGGATACTTTTAAAGTGCTAATGATTTCAATAACCACGCTTAACGACAACTAAAGTTGCGCTAGCATTGGTTTTCTATGGGATAACAATGATTTGTATTGTCCACTGTGCGCTATCTGAACCAGTCAGGTATCTGGATGATGCGTAACAGAAAGTCTTTACACACACATTTTCACTACGTAATCACACACTACAGGATGTCTGTAAAAAAGGGTGCACGTGTTCAACGTCACCAAATTGTGTTTCAGTATCTGGTGATTCTGGAACGTTTATATGTTCCAGTATCGGGCGATACTGGTAAACGTGCTACCAGTAGTGATTTGTCCCAGTATTGATCGATACTGGCACATTCGTGTGTTCCGGCATCGTTCGATACTGGAACACTGACTTTGTACCAGTATTAAACGATACTGGGTGTTGCTGTATCGGACGATTCTAGTACAGTCCAGAATCTGGGACCTTAAGTACACTCTATCCCAATATACAGCGTGTATAAAAAAGAACGCAACACTTTTTGTCGAGAGCTGTACGGTCACAGTAAAAGACAAATCACTCTAAAACTTATATATTCTGTTAGGTCTACTTATTGGCTATCACATAGTTAAATTACAACGATATCGAATATTTATTCGCTGAGATATTAAAGGTATAAGTAAAGAAGTGCAAAACACGTTTTACATCGTTCGTTCTAAAAACTTGGATTTTCCTGTCCGATTAGTGTTATGGGTTAACAGTTGAATAACTATGTAACCTTGTCTGGAATGGTTTATCTTAATTTCCTTTTCAGTAAGGTGGTACATAAAATCATTGAATCGTGTAATCTGATAATCATTCGACCATTTGAATAAGTCAATCACCCTTTTTAAGTTCTGAACCACCGATTGCTATGATCGCCACATGTCTATGGTACGTTCTTTCATAAATTAAAGTTCATAATCGATGCATCTTAAAACAAGGACAGCATTTTGAGGGTCGAGGAGCCCCATAATATCCCATTCCCATTCACAACAGACTAACAATGACTGATTCATACAAGACAATTACTACCTTCACTGGACTATTCCATTTGTTTATCTTTTGAATAATGTGCCATACTGTTTTATTTATGACATTAACGAGAGAAAAAGAGAGAGGATTTGCAAACAGACTTTGAAATCTGGATTTTCAAGTTGTGTCATTAACTATCAACGAATTTATTGCCAGATTTAATTAATATTGATATGATACTGTAATAGCCAGAAAGTTGATACCTTTAACATAACATTTTCTTCTCAGAATGATGAGTTTGAATCCAATTATTTAAGTACAATGAGTTATTAAAGTGTCTTGCTAATATTCACCTGACAAGAAAATCAGGCATACAGGATAAACGATGTAAAACGTGTTTTGCACTTGTCTACGTGTATCGTTGATATCTCAGCGAATCAATAATCGATATCACTGTTATTTGACTATGTGATAGCCAATAAGTGCACCTAACAGAATATATAAATTTCAGAGTGATTTGTGATTTGCCGTAATCGTAGAGCTCGCGACAAAAAGTGTTACGTTTATTTTACTTAGTTGTAGACATTGATAAGTCTCACGTACAACTCGCTTTATACGCTATAATTCATGCGTACTACTTTCTCAGTGTTGCCTTAGTATCATAATCCTAATCATGAGTGATTTATCTTATAGATTACGGTGTACCAACATATCGTAAAGAGGAAGACAACGAAGAGATGACATACAGACAACAAATGAACAGAGTCTACCAGGCACCAGAATTTACGCAAAGACCAAACATGCTGCCAACCGCCGCATCAGATGCTTACAGGTAAAACTGACGTTTTGAACGTTAAACGTTTCGCACGTAGGGTAGGTTGCTCATTCGTCAGCTGTTCGGCCATATAAGGCGTATAAGAAGTAACATACATCCAACGTGCGAAACGTTCTCGAAGCGAATGCTCAATGTATACATAGCGTATTGATCACTACTTTGTAAACAATATTGAATAAGCTCAAAAAACGTTATATTCCCAAGCGTACCTTTGCACACCACCAGCGAACCGCTAACGAATACAATGTATGCCAAATATGTCACGAACGAATGACAACTTACACAAACTTATGACAGGGCCTTAACACTTTCTACGCGGCAGGCGTCTGCAGACGACATTCCAAAACTTCACAAAATGTTTAAAAAATGTCAAAATTATTGAATTTCATTACCGTTATTTGGAATCATCATGAGAAATGCATTGAAATAATAAGTACAAACATGGCTAGTATTGGTTCTGTAATCCTTGAGATAGACCTTGAAAGTTGGGAAAGGTTTCTGAAAAATCTGTTTTGTATATGGTAAAACTAATAGCCGCGTGGACAGTGTTAACACTAATGTTATTTTCAAAACATAACGTCATCATCCTACTACACGCAATTTATTTCTTAGATATGTAATCAGCGTCATAATACTATGGATATAATACCACGAAAGCGTGCGTACATGCGTAAACCCAGAAGTGTGTATCGGATGCCTTCATAAAAATAATGACCGCGCGTCCTGACTGATCAATCGTGAAATCGTCACGGCATGCATGCATAGTTGTTCACGCATTTCATAACCCGTGCATCTGGACGCAGGTCCAAGGGAAAAAATAAATCATGCTCGCGTGAAATATAGCTTTACTTTCGTCCATATCATTATGACAGTGACTATTATCGATATCTTGGTGTGTGTTTTATTCTATGAAATATTCATGATTTAAAAAACTAACGTCGTAATCACGTACGTTTTCTGTCATTTGCATCTAACAGCTTTTCAATAATTCTCGTTGAAATTTCCTCGAGAAACGAACCATGCGACTCGGATGATTTAGACAAAATCGACTCTAGGTGGCGTCCATCACTTCCAGATCTTACCGATACAGACGGTATGGCCGAAGAGGACCAATGTCCATGTCCTGAAGAATATGTCAAGGTAATTTGCATATTAGGGCTAAAAATAATTATGTGTCCGAACAAGGGGAAATGTGGGTCGATTATATTTGTGGTCGTGTTATGGGTACGTCATAAGTCTCTTATTGACATCCATTCGGTGTTTCATGGACGTCAATGACTCAAGTTTCTAAAGGTTTTTTTAAAAATAAAAATGATTTTTTGTTTGTTGTCCGAGCCAATTCTGATAAGAACTGAACAATACTTCGTGACGGTGTAATTATTTAAACCTGCACTAAAAGGTAATTAACCTTAAGGTATACATATGTCGTGCAAAACTGATAGATGTTTTTTACACATTTCCAAAATATTCCTAGAAAAAGTAAAGTATTTTCAAAAATGTGTAAAAATAAATAAAAATCGACCACAAAATTGGTCGGTCGGACCAGTCACCTCATAAGTGTTCTAATGTCTGGTGTTTTTTTTTATTGCAGTTAATAAAGCGATGCTGGGACGAAAATCCCAGTTACCGACCAGACTTCAACAAAATCAAAAGTACTCTTTACAACATCAACCCCAGTAAGCGAAGTCCTGTAGATATGATGATGGCGCTTATGGAAAAGTACTCCAAACACCTTGAAACATTAGTAGCTGAGAGAACACTGGACCTCGTACAAGAAAAACAGAAGACAGACCGGTTACTTTACAGTAAGTTACACAATCTGCCCTCCCCTATCGAGAAAACAACGTCCACAAATGTTGAAACATCTGAGAGAACACAGGACCTTGTACTAGAAAAACGGAAGACAGACCCATTTACTTGACAATAACTGACACAACCTGCCCTCATCCCTATAAATGTATGTCCAAACACCTTGAAACATTAGTTCCTGAAAACACAGGGCCTTGTACTAGAAAATAGAAGACGGATGCCTTGTAACTTTCGAAATAATAAGCAACAACACCTATTCAGACTTTATGTTTACAGTTTTAAGTGTATACTTTCTGGACCAGGACCCTATTTCATAAAGGTCAATTTAATATCAATTTTAAGTTTGTAAATAATAAAACTCTTCTTATGACGAGAAGAATATTACTTTAAGTAACTTAAGAAGAATTTCTATGTAATGTTAATATAGCCTCTGACCGCATTTTAAGTTGATAAGAAGTAACATAAGATAGATAGTCTTCCTAAGTTGTTTCATGAAATAGAAAATAAGAACTTAAGAAGAGTTCAGGATTTAAGAAGACTTTTCATGATTCATCTTAAGAAGATCTTAAAGTTGAAATAGGGCCCAGGTAAAACTCATTTCAATTCAGCTTACATCGATATCAATAAGAGGCTTACAGCTAACCCATGGAGCACCATGGCTTTGCACATTAACCAGAAGCGTGAGGCCCTGTCAAACTTTTTGGACATTCGAGTGTACGTTCGTTTAAATTGTCATTTGTTCGTTTTTGAAACATGTTTAAAATATTTTGAGTGTGACATGCGTTGTAATCAATACGCTATGTATACGGTGAAAATTGTCCGTGTAAATGTTTCGGACGTTTGGTGTAGGTTTTTAAGGGGCCTGTGGACCCTCAGCAAAGCCTCCATAAAACTGCCGTAACTCTTTCATTATTCATCTAATCTAAATAAATGTATACATTTTCTTAAAGACAAGAGTTCAATGAATCTAACCATGAACATGAAATTAACCATTTTGGAGAAATTATAAAAACACCTTTTTTACCTATTTTAGGTTTTGCAAAGACAACTCATAACTCAATATATTTTGTCAAATTTTGTCTTTCTAGTTTTATAATAATCCTAATAACATTCTCTAGGAATGGTGGCTTTTTTTAAACATCTGATTTATGTTTTTGAATTATTGACCAATAAGTGCTAACAATTATATTTTCATGATTTTGGAATTTGTTTTAATTATTTTTGGTCGATAATTCAAGAAATAAATCAAATATAAAAAAAACTAAAAAAATTCCTCGAGATTTTTATTGGGATTATAATAAAGCTAGAACGACAAAAATGTGACCAATTATATCTTGAGTTATCTTTGCAAAACCTAAAATGGGTAAAAAACGGTGTTTTTTCTTTTTCTTTTCATGTTCATGATTGGATTCATTGCACCCTTTTGTTCAAGAAAATGTATACTTTTATATAGATTAAATGAATAATGAAGAAGTTACGGCAGCTTTATGGAGGCTTTGCTGAGGGTCCACAGCCCCCTTAAGTAACCTACACCCAACGTCCGAAACGGGCCCATACCCCCTAAAGCGCCGTATATGGCCGATGAGGGCCGCGGATTGGCCATGATTGGCCATTTGTTGTAGACTGTGCATGTTTTTGTTGACTGTTCTGTTTGTTTGAATATACGATTATTTTTTTCCCGTGCGATTATTTGTTACTTATTACCCCCCCCCCCCCCCCCCCCCCATACTTACGTGAAATTCACGAGGTGACTGCATTAAAAATTGGGGCTACCTTTTACTATTTGTTGGGGGTGCTTGTCGGCAATCTGTACCTCTACAACCCCCCCCCCCCCCCCCCCATTCAAAAGGGTCTGGGACGCCCCTGCGTGTTGATTACGTTGTCACCCGCTCAAGATGTTTAACATGCTCAAACATTTTCATAAACCCCAGCGTACCACTGCGAACCCCTAGTGAACCGTTAACGAATACAACGTTTGCCAAATATGATATGTCACGAACGAATTACAACTTACACGAATTTACACCCAAGTTTCCTAAACGTCGGGCTCTATATGTCTATATAGCGTTAGCTCTATACGCAACAGCGTGTCAGTGGCGTTTAAGTAAAAATTCAAACAATACGTCAGACGAGTTACCTTACAGTCGGCCAACGGTTCTTGACATTTTCCACGCGGCTATTGTTTTTACCATACACAAAACAGATTTTTCAGAAACCTTTCATAATTTTCAAAGTCTATCTCAAAGATTACTGACCAAACACTAGGGCATGTTTGTACTTATTTCAATGCATTTCTCATGGTGATTCCAAATATGGTAATGAAATACTTTTAACATTTTGAAACATTTTGTGACATTTTGGAATGTCGTCTGCAGCTGCATGCCACATGGAAAGTGTTAAGGTGAACGCGTCCTTCAGATGATGCTACTTACATGAATAATTTACAAACATCTGTCGCCACTTATTTATTCACATTCCGGTGAATCTATTGTAGTCCTATCGCTGGTATGTTCTCTGGAGTGACTTCAACTTTTTGAACTTTTTATAAAATTGCCCTATAATCGCTTCAAATGATCCACATTGATCTTGATAGTTGAGATCCAGCAAAACTAATTTTTGAGTCCTGTGGGCAACAAAGTTAATTAATCTTAATTAGTTGATAGTCCACTGACACAAAAAAAAAATCGAAATCTAATTTGACATTTTGTTGAGAAGCTTTGGAAGTTGAAACGATTTTTTTTTGAGCGATAAGAGATAATATCTAAAACAATATTTCAGATATGTTTGAAAACCGATGTCTACTACTTCATACTTGACTCTCACATCGAAGTGGACTTTCAAAAGTCCATTTTTCAATGTAGAAACGGTTTTTAGCAAAACTTTGATAAAAGTTGCTATGAAATTTCATACAACTTGGTTCAAGTAATCACACACAATAAAAAGCGAGGAATCTGTGGTTTTTCAGTGGTTTTCTACTGTTTAAATACTTTATTATCAACAAATTTACAGGACATTAGTACAAAGCACACAATCAAATCATTCTTAAAGATATATGTACAATACTTTGGACAACCGTCGTTGCATCCTGAATCTACAATATAAATGATTATTACATCATGTATTAAGAGAAGTGTTCAAAACATTTATATATAGGGTAATACTTCACCTATCACAAGATCAAACTATGCCAAACTAGCCATCGCACTAACCCAGAAGTAAGACGCAAGTAAATAAAAACTCCACAGATTATCTGCTCTATGCACACAACGGTGACGCGGGTAACTTATTCATCAGATTTCCGATCGAGAGAGCATCATCTTACAACATTCTTCCAAGGGCCACCTGTCCCGTGTTGTCCATTACTGAATATTGCATGAAATGAAGTTTCTTGACAGGTGGACTGTCTAGATCTTGGAGAGTAATATAGATGGTGTGACCGGTGACGTAGTGCCCGGCAGTATGCGTGCGCCGCTACAGGGAATATGCTTTAATTAACACTTGATTGATCATTACTTACCATGCTTACGGTGTAATAGTGCAGTAGTCATGTTCTGTATCCCTAAGCACAATGAGAGACCAGGTACTAAATCTGGTTGCCCGGCAGTATGCGTACGCACCATAAGGGCATGTGCTTTTAAAATTGGCGCTCAGTGATGTGTGTTTTGCTTTTTAATAGTATGTATGCAGTAGTCATGGACTAGTACCTCTAGCATGTCTTTAGACCAGGCACTAATCAGTTTGTAAACACTACTGATGTAAACAACGGTCACCTCATCTATAGATAGTGATAATATATAGTTTGTCGAAACTTATAAGGGGTCTTGCCCAAACACAAGTAGAGCAAAGTTCGGGGAAAGAGCGGGGAAAGCGCGATCCTTTTTTTTCTATATTATTAAGAGGAGTGACAAAGGATCGGTGATTAACACCTCACTGAAAGGGTACAGCAATAACAGGCATGACTTGATGATGTCTGTGCTGCCCCGTTTCGGCGAGGCATCCAGACAGGATGATACCATATTGCACGCGGTATAATTGGAGTGTAATAGTCAAGCAAGCACAAAGAGATTTATGACATCACAGAAAATACCACGCACACTGTCTTCAGCTGTGGATTTACATATACATGTACATCAATAATCTGATATTGGTTGATCAATATTACACTATTATTTAATATCTTAGCACCTTCAACGCGGCAGGCGTGTCTGCAAACGACATTCCAAAATGTGTGAAACATTATTGAATTGCATTATATTTGGAATCACCATGATAAATGCATTGCAAGAAATACAAGCATGCCTAGTATTGGTTCAGTAATTCTTTAAATAGACTTTGAAAATTGGGAAAGGTTTCTGAAAAATCTGTTTCGTATAATGGTAAAACTATAAAAAATAGCAAAGTGGAAAGTGTTAAAGGCATATTATGTGATCTTTTCCAGAGAACGCCCTCTATTCATGATTTTTATTAGAAAGTAGATTTTCTTGCAGATTTACATTTCTGATCATAAATCGTACATACATTCCAAGTTACAGAGCGATACGATTCCTAATTACCTCAAAATCATGGTTTTAGAGTGAATTTAGAGTGAAAATATAAACTATTGTGTTATCACGACAGTTTATTTTCACTCTAAAACCATGATTTTGAAGTAATTAAGAATCGTATCGCCCTGTAACTTGGTATGTATGTACGATTTATGATCAGAAATGTAAATCTTCAAGAAATCTGCTTTCAATTTTGTTTTCGATGTTGAGGGCGTTCCCTGGAAAGATCACATAATATACCTTTAACACTTAACTCCTCGAATATGTCAATATCAGAAATTAACCTAGCCAATAGTTGAATCCAATATTGGTTTTAAATGAGGGAAAGTAAAAGAACTTCCATGCACAACGTTATTACATCCAACACATAGAAGTTAAATCATTACATTTTGTACCGCGTGCAAGATGACGTCATCCTGCCTGGATACTTCGCTTCCATAGTCATTTCGGTTCATTTTAAAAGCATATGAACTATTTTTATTGAATTTTATTTTTACAGGTATGCTTCCAAAGCCGGTGGCTGATGATTTGAGGCAGGGTAATCCCGCTCAGGCAGAAACATTCGAACGGTGTACTATATTTTTCAGGTATGTTAAATGATTCGTACTTGCCTTGTGTTGTTGGTGTTTTGTTTGTTTTGTTTGTGTTTCTTTTTGGGGGTTATGGGTTTGTTTGTTTATAAATAAGGCTGGCCTCGATTATGAGGAGAAAAAAAGAGATGAAAGAATGAAACACTGACAATTCACAGGATTACCTCCTCTTATAAGATCTGCATTATATGCTCCGAATTAACCTTTCATGATTATATGTTAAAATTACTCATAATGGTTATCAAAATGCTGACATCTGATATTTTTTATCAATGCCAACAATATTGTCGTAGTATGCAATACATATTAAGAAATGGTAGTTTAGAACTGGCCCACGTAGATATCCCAAATTATTTTCTCTTGACCTGTCCGGTGAGACAAAGGTCGGATCAACTTCGGTACATTTGAGTTTATGTTGACATAACTGGTAGTGGTAACTCATATCTCCTCCACCCCCATCGCACACCACCATCACACCAACGAATACGAGGGGCGTTCAATAAATACCTGCAACCATTGTTTTTCTCCACTCATGCGCGACGTAGGGGGGGTGGGGTACCGCGCCATTTTGTCTCGAAGCAATGGTCATGACGTCATATTTTGGTCGATTTTCTGAACTTTTGTATTGGATTTACGTGCAAAATATATGCCCTTGGCAGCATACTTTCCCGGGTGTGTGGGTGCACTTTAAATTTCAGATGTTCTAAAATGGACGGATATCTAACCAATTTGATAAAAAAAACACGATCCACACACCCCAGAATTGCAAAAAAAGCATAAAATAAGTCCACTTTTTTGTGCCTTTGAACAGAGTGGCGGCCGGGATTGTAGAATTTAACACAGTGCATTAACCCATGATCCATGATATAAATAAATTATTTGCGTTAAATATTTCCAATTAGCACGGTTAGTGTAATGGAAAGGAAGTCGCTTGAGGAGAGAGAGGTTGTGGGTTCGAGTCCCATTAGGAGCACTTTTTGTTTTATATGCTGGATTTGCTTAGCATCACCTGTATGCTTGCCCACGCGGACACCACACTGCTGGCGTTTACCGTATCAGGGTTACGCCATTTTTTTCTCTCGAAAATGTCAAAAAAAATTACCGTTCTTTTAAAAATAAGAATTATAATCAAATTACAAACACATTTTGTGCGAGAGCAACACACACATTTGGCAAAAATGGCACAATAAAAATCCGTTCGTTATAAATAAATGGACATGGTTAAATAATAAAACTATCACAATTACAGTCGTAAATCTCTGTGGCGTGCGTAGGTTGGCCATGTCGTTGGCAATCGGAAATCACGGGTTCGAATATTCCCATTATTTTTCTATTTTTTAAACTTGATGGTATATTAATGTAACATCATTGTTATGTCAATTTTTATCAATTATAAATGCCGCCCATGCGTTTATAGTTTTCTTTTTATTTATTTATCTATCATAAATGTATCCTTGATTTATTTAACATTGTCTAAACAATTAAAATGCGTAAACAATTATATTATTGCTCGATATAGAGTGATTTAACTTGAGTTCAGTTTGATAATATGATAGCAAAACTTGTTGTAAAACCATTTTACCAGTGTGTCCAACAATTTCACACTTTGGTAATACATTCAGAGATGTCACTTTTAGCTTGTTATCTGAGCTAGGCTCAATATAAGCAAGTTTGCGACCGGGTTTGCGACCTCTATAATTTTAGGCTGGTAACACAATCCCACAGTGCATTTCGTTAAAACAGTGTACATTATTTTTCCACGATACGTATCACGTGATAACCACGATCGATTTCGCAAAATATTGCAAAATGGCGCGGTACCCCAGCCCCCCCCCCCCCCCCCCCCCCCCCCCTATGCGCGACGTATGCCAACTAGAATTAGGGTAATTTGAAATATGGGTCTTTATCTTTCCTCGCATGCATGAATGAACAATATCGTTTGTGGGATTACGTAATGGCACATGCGTAAATCAATACTCTCTGGACACTGCATGAAAAATAGCTGATCAGGGCGGAGAATATTTGCAAGCAATTTGATGCACAGTTACTTTTTTCAAAATATCTCAAGAACCGATGCATGGAATAAGTTGCCGTTTGAAACAGTGTTAGACCAGTACTATGTGCTCAACATTACTTATTTTCAGATGCAAATTATGGAGAGAAAAACACTTATTATGTAACATTAAAACGTCATCTTTTTGTCATAGCTTAAAATAAATTCTTTAATGAATAAACAGTCAAAGTCAAGGTATCCAACCGCAAGATTTGTCTTAAACCTCTTGTTCCTCATTGTTACATGTCATAGATTTAAATGGGAGATTACAAAGACAATATCTGAAACCGTTTTCTGCAGAGAAAACTTTTATACAATGAAGCTCTTTTTACCCAATTTGAGTAATTTCACTATACTGACCATAACATTAAATTGAATTGTATTTTCAAATAGATGTTTACATTTTTGAACTTTGTATATGTATTGAAGTTCACCACAGTTCTTGTTTTCTTAAATTCAATTCCTTATCTGTAAATTTTACGTTGGTTGCAGTGATTGTCTAACATTTCTACTCATTATGAGCGCTTTCTGACCACCGTGCGTTCTACGCATGCGCAGATTTTTATTCCAAGTTCAACAATTCTCGATGTATTTATTGATACCCTGTCATCTATACAATAACGAATCCTGCATTTGCTGTGGTGTTTCAGGAAATCCCAATTGTTGGCATGTTTTTCAGTGTCCAAATATGGGTTATTTTATGCTAATGCTATTACGTAATTATGAATATTCAGTAAATCCAGATTGTGTTAAATGATAGATTAAGGTTCATACTTTTTAATGTACCCACTTAGATTTCACAGAATCACTCAGGTGTGGAGAACAACAATAGTTGCGGGTATTTATTGAATGCCCCTCGTACTACTACTAATCATAAATGTAAATGTCCACCCAATACATCTACCGGGTGGTTAAAAAAAAAATGACCCAAGTTCAAGGTAACTTTTCAACTACATTTTATAGTTTCAGAGAATTTGTGTTTGCTTAGTCTTGATCAGCAGTAAGTTTTGAAATTATCCTGAACAAATGGTAAATTTAGTTTGGTTGGTTCTTCAGATATGGTTCATTATAGAGAGTATGCACAAAACTGCCTTGTCCACGGGAGCATCCTTAAGTAGAGATAGAATGCACAAAGTGGACTTACACACGATTGGTCACAAATTGTGAAAAAAGGAGAAAAAGAAAAAAAGGAGACATCTGAAACATCTGTCTGGTGCATGACATTACCTACATACGTACCTACGTTTCTTTGTTGAATGTGAATGGCACATAAGCATAGAGATTGGGATACTTTGTCTGGGTGGGCTTTTCAATTCTGAATCTAGAGCATGCTGTTTTGTTGAAGACAAAAAACTAAATGACGCTCCCGTGGACAAGTTAGTATTGTGCATGTGTTCTGTAATGAACCATATCTGAAGAACCAAACAAGCTAAACGCGCCATTTATTCAGGATAGTTTCAAAACTTACTGCTGATCAAGACCAAGTAAACACAAATTCTCTGAAACTATTAATGTGGTTTAAAAATTATTTTGAACTTGGGTCAACTTTTTTTTGAACCATCCGGTAGAATGACAAGATAGTAACACGGGATTAGGAACATTCTGTACTCTAGATTACAAAATCTTACAGAATCCCATGTTAACACTGGCTGTTTATTCCGTCAGAATACGAGAATATATTCTGAGTATGGTACTTATCATGGGATTAATTAAGGACAATCATCTAATGTTACTACCATGTTATTCTACATTGTATTGGCTGAAATGTCATGCTTACCTCTGGTTCGATTCCTATAAATCGTTGTATTAATGGACTTTTTCAGTGACATCGTTGGTTTCACCAGCCTATCCAGTAACAGCTCGCCATTTGAGGTCGTCGCTCTACTTAACAAACTGTATGTGACCTTCGATGAAATTATTGACAGCTACGATGTCTATAAAGTGGAAACGATAGGAGATGCATGTAAGTATAATATGATATCAAATATTCGCTGACGTAGTGAAAGCGTTATTAACTCATAAAGGGTTCAACAAAAGAAAGTATACCACTTTGTTTAGGTCCTTCAGAGTAACTCCCGATTATTTTTTGACCAAACAGACTAGATAGACATTTGGATGAATCTTTCCGGCACAATTTGATACCAAAGTTGCCACCTAACAACAAAGATAAACCATGATTAGCACCATTTAAAGAAAATTGGTCACTTTTCAAAAGTCACATTTTCAACGCACACAAGCCGCGAATGAAATGGATTTTGATCACTGCGTTGGGTCGTGCCTGATTGAGCGGGCTATTTGATTATGAACAGGCAACATGTGATCTTTTCTTCCCGCGTAGTGTATTGAAAATATGACTTTTGAAAAGTGACTAATTTTCTTTAAATGGTGTTAATCATGGTTTATCTTTCTTGTTAGGTAGCAACTTTGGTATCAAAGTGTGCCGGAAAGATTCATCCAAATGTCTATCTAGTCTGTTTGGTCAACAAATAATCGGAAGTTACTCTAACGGACCTAAACAAAGTGTATGACTTTCTTTTGTTGAGCACTTTATGATATCAACTATTCGTTGACGTAGTGAAAGCGTTATTAACTCATGGTTCAAGCCTAGGTCCATGCTTGTCAAAGTATGATACTGCCATAGGGTTTGTGTTACGATCGATTTGATCAGCTGTTCGTAGCAAGGGTAATGTGACGTAGTACACGTGATACTACCATTGTGTTATGATCTATGTGATCAGTGGTTCATAGCAAGGTTAGCGTAAGTTCAAGCTTGGGCCCATGCATATGTTCCGAGTTATGATACTGCCATAGGTTTTGTGTTATGATCAATATGATCAGTGGTTCGTATCAAGATTTAGCGTGAAGATCCAATTGTTTCAATGTTCACGCTGTGTGCTACAAGATTTTACATTACGTAATATTTAAATTCACGACGATATGTTTCATTTGATAGATATGGTCGTATCTGGAGTGCCTAGAAGAAATGGTATTCAGCACGCTGGAGAGATAGCAAGCATGGCGTTAGACTTAGTCAAAGTCTGCGAGACGTTTATTATACCACACAGACAAGACCAAAAATTAAAAATTCGCGCAGGGATACACTCTGGTAAGTCTCCATCGGGTTTCATTATTGTATCTTTAGCTGGCCTCGTAATATTGGGCCGTATTCGGGTAATAAACATGGTTTTAGCTTAAAACAGAGTCTATAACTAAACTCGTGTATACTGTATACCGGTGTTCAATTTAATGTGGCCCAAATGGGTTACAATAGATATCAACCGAATTCCTCAAATGCACATGTATTTTTAAGACTACACGATCTGCACGTCAGCTTGCATCGGGCACGATTAAGTAAGGCGTACATTGGTGTACGGGTTTAGTTAATTGGTGCTCGCGATTAACTACCGCCCCTCCCCTCCCCCATACCCATGTTTAAATATATGCATTTCAGTCAGTTAGAAACGAGTTTAAGGGTTTCTTATAATTCAAGAATTGCGTTAAGTTAAGCGATGTGTTTAAAGTCAAAGTATAATAGCTTAAAGATGAATACACGCCAAATAACGATTAATAAATGATTGTTAGAAATGAAAAACATTGACTCATTTTGGAGCCAATATAATTTGAAGTATCCATGTTTTAATATTGATAACATAGGTTCCGTCGTAGCCGGTGTAATTGGGTTAAAAATGCCTAGATACTGTCTCTTTGGTGACACCGTGAACACCGCCTCAAGAATGGAGTCAACAGGAGAAGGTAAATATCAGGGATTAGGGGACAGTTTATACTCGATAAATTTATCGAGAATATACCAGGGATCGATACGCTTTGAACGTTGAGCTCAACATTGGGGTTCGATATCGAGCTCCATACTACGAGGAGCATCATACCTGTCACCACTAATCTCCCGTGGAATTTTAAGCAAGCACATCAAGATAGTGTTTATTTACATACTGCACCGCTTTCCTTCGTTATATTAAGACAATGAGTATTATGCTGCTCGATACATAATCCCTTGCTGCTCGATACGAGGCTTGATATTTCTTTTAATTAGGTTCGATAGAAAACTCATCGGGGCTCGATACAGTCACGATTATTTAATCCAGCATAAATTGAACGGTTCCCTTAGTTACTTGTGTGGTAGGAATCCTTATGCCGCACTGCAATACTACGCATGCCTCATACGTATAAATGACTTGTACGTAAGACTTATACGATAGTCGCCAACATATTGCTTGTATCACGATATGAACAAGCACCATTGCAATTGTAGTAAACCAATACAAATATTTCGATACAAAATATTTGCAATTGGTTTCCGTTCAATTTATAAGGCGGCCATTTTGGATTTGAGCCCTCGCGGATTCTGCCCAGACTTTCGCGAGGGACACCCCCGCTAAATTTGTTAAATTACCTTTCTGGACGACAGATCCACCGAAAAACGAACTTTCGCTCTCCCGGCCGTGAAATACTTTACCATAACCAACATTTGGATAGGCTAGTTAAAATGCGTATCAATAACATCGTAGCGCGGGCGTAGTTCACAGAAACCTCGCTCTACGCTATACATTTTCGACTTACGCACGTTTTATTGTATTATATGTATTGTTAAAACAGATTAGCTTTACTCCGTAAAAATCATATCGATTAAAATTCCAATCGCTGTCAGCCAACTACTCGTGGTCTAATGGTTATCGAACAGGCCCCATGAACGAACGGTTAATGGTTCGAATCCCGGTATCGTAGAATTTTGCGTATAAACCTTATCCGATATTTTTTCGACATAGGATATAATGTAGTGCAAAACACTTGTATACATTTCGGTTTCAATCCAAATGTTGTTTACGGTAAAAAATATCGCCTCCCGGCCACGGGATCACTCGAGATGACCCTACTACTACCGATGTTCTTGCTCATGAAATCATGACTTTCTTGTACAGGTATCATATCCTATAGATCAAAAAGAAGTTCACCTTATGTAAAAGAAACGCTTCGGATAAACCTTGGCAAGGAACGCGTTATACATGAATTACAAATTATCGAACAAGGTATAAAATAGGGAACAACTCGCCGACACACATACACAGCCAAGCCCATTGAATCAAATTTCATTACGTTCGAAGCTGCACCAATGTTTTCCCAAGCAAGTTGAATAAAACGCGTGTAACCAAGTTAGCGGTTATTTTCTTTTTTAATTGCTTGACATGGAATGGTTTTACAAAATGTATTATTTACAGTACGACGGGTTATTCTTTTAGCGTTATTGCATTAACATATGAGCAGCGTGGAAATATCTTCCTTTTACAACAGGTGGAGTTTTGCTCTGTTGCGATAATCCTACCGAGGGCGGGCTTCTTGTGGCGAAAGAGGTCAGACGACGCTGGACACGGGCGTAATTCACGAATATTCGGGTTAAAATATGCGAACGAGGTTACGTGATCAAGTGAATGGGACGAACGCTTAACAACCGTTTAAATTCAAAAAATAATACTGACAGTGCGGATGGTTAGCCATCCACAGTGGTTTTGGGATGAAATAATTTAGTTCCAAGGTGTGATGAATTGTATGGGGTCATATAATCAAAATCCATTGTTACATTGAAACCAACGGAAATTCAAAATTAACGGCCGTTCGTGTCCTCCGTCGTCTGAAAGAGGTGTTGCTCTTATGTGGTGGTCTTTCCCAATTCGTTGACGTGGTTAACGTTAGTAACTCATGGTGACTGGTTCAAGCCTAGGCCCATACAGTCCTCAAAATAAGTAACTGACCAGGTAATAAATATACTCTTAACTCCAACACTATTATAATAGCTCCGACGTAAAAATATTAAATTATGAAATTGTAAGTAAAATACTTCTCTTTAATATGAGATATTGTTCACGAAGATCGGTTATTATTTAAGAGCGCAACGTTGAAATGGAGTGAACAAAGTGCCGTTTACACTTGGGTTCACACTTGGGTTCACACTTGGGTTTTGAACACGCAGGACAGTGTGACAGGTATGTGTATGGGTTGCATCGATCAATTGAAGCATCCCCAATCCTAATCTTACTATCGACCCGTGAGTTGTCTCTACCAGTTAATCAATAATCTGCCTGTTGCTAGTCCGAGGCTGGGTGTAGTCCGAGGCTGGGTGTAGGCGAAGAAAATGTTAAAATGAAAAACGGACTTTGTTTTGGTTTTAGGCAAATAACTGAGGTAATATTCGTTCAGAAATGTCCTTACCACTTTATAATTTAATATTTTTACGTAGGAGCTATATTGTTGGAGTTGAGAGCATATTTACTACCCGGTCAGTTCCTTTTTTTTGAGGATTGTACATCCCTTTCGCGGAGTTATGATAACTGCAATAAGGCTTTTGTATTAATGTGATCGGTTGTCTGTAATCGTAACAAAATAAGCGTGAGCTGGCAATGGTTATACTCTAATGTACACTACGCCAGCGAATTGATATCTCTTTATTTTGTATGGTATTATCCTGTAGCATTAAAGATTCAGGGAAGTGAAGCATGTTGCAACGTGTTAATGCAGCTTGGCGGTTACACGATGGATCAACGAGGAGAAATGGCGGTGAAGGTAATATACCCTTAACACACACAAACAATCCTGACCCGATGCTTTTATGTTAGCTAATTTAAAATCAGTAATTATTGTAATGTTCACTGTAAACATGGTGTCTTGGCGACTTTTTAAAGTCATGTCTTGCAAATAAACGTGTCTTAAACAATAAAAAACATAGCAACATATTTGGCTGAAGATACTAGCCAAGACATGTCTGGTGAAGCCAGTTTTGAGACATGTCTCCAGTAAAACACGAGTCACGTCTCTATCAGATATGTCCCGCAAAGAGGTATCTCCATGCAAGATACGTCTAAAATTAAAGACATGTCTATTGAAGCCAATTTTGTGACATATCTTGAGTTTGTGTCTTCTGACAAGACATGACTTTCCTGAAGACGTGTCTCATACATATCTCAATTGCCCTATGCGTCTTGGCTCGTGTCTTCAGCCAAATATTTATTAATGTTTGTTATTGTTTAAGACACGTTTATTTGCAAGACATGACTTCAACAAGTCGCGACGACACCATTTTTACAGGGTAAATGACGGTATCGACACATGGTTTCGAATATTTAAAGAATACATTATTTTGAAGAAGTAGCTTCCGAAAGTTGCTAACAGCTGCAGTTGCTTCCTGTCAAAATAGAAAATTCAAATTTCAAAATGTAACAATTTCACTATACGATGTACACCAAAGTACTTAGACTTCTTATGCAGCCCAGTATGCTTCACTGTCATCACATAACCACTGGTGTCAGGCAGCAGTTTCTACTGATTCCCATGACATGACATTGCAAAGGAAGGCATATAATACACCTATCAGTTGTAAGACGCACTATACGACCCCCGGGAGAGGTGCGTCGTGGGTGCGTCGTTTACCATTAATTCTTGACGGAGGGTACGTCAGTGGCAGCCTTTGGTCCGTCAAAAAAATGACGGAGGGTGCGTAAAGGTCCGTCACTTTACATGGGTGCGAATGGGTTGATAGTTGACTGAGGGTGCGTATTTGGATGGCAATGGTCCAGTCGTTTTTTTGACACAGGGTGCGTCATGGTACATGAGAAGTTGACGCACCTCGGTAAAGTGACGCACCACTCCCGGGGGTCGTATAGTGCGTCTTACAACTAATAGGTGTATAATACAATTGATGTTACTTCAATTCATTCATCTCTTGATTTTTCTACATATTTTTAGAATAACACATATTCATGTATTAGTTGGGATTTAACTCTTGTTATGCTTCTCTGTACCATCTAATTATTATAGGGTGGAAGTCAGACAACCTACAGCTGTTAATGATTACGTTAACACATTCTCACTTGGTTTTTGTGTGTGCTTTTTTGTTGTTGGGGGAAGCCATAATTATCACTGTAGTTAGTTAGTGCTAAGCGATATGGACAGCACAAGAAATCTTCTTTGACTATTCCCAGAAATTATCAATTGTTTTCTTTGTGCATTGGGTACCGGTAGTACACAAAGCAAAACAAAGATAAACCGATATAGAGTTTGCTAAATCGTGAACATTATTCCGTCAAAAAAAATTGACAAGAAGCCTTAACACATTCCACGCGGCTGTCTTTTCCCATACACAACATGGATATTTGTTTAGAAACCTTTCCCAAAAATCAATGTCTTTATCTCAAGAATTACTGAACTAATATTTAGCATGTTTGTACTTATTCTAATGCATTTCATATGGTGATTTCATAATAAGCTGATGAAATTTAATACAAATCTGGACATTTTTGTAACATGTTGTGACCGCCTTAAGGAAAGCGTTAATTGTAACTCTAATGATGCTCATTTCCGTTATCATATTTTCGGGGAAAAGGTGTACTTTAAGTCCCGGATAGTCCCGGATAATGGCATATCAGTATCGTTCTTCAATACCGGAACATATCGAGTGATACTGGAACACCAACAAGTGTTCCAGTATCGGGCGATACTGGTACACGTGATATGAGTGAGATTTGTCCATGTATTGAACATCATTATATTCCAGTATCGCCCGATACTGGAACAATTCTTATGTGTCAGTATCGACCGATACTGGAACATCATAGACTTGGCACCAGTATCGAACGCTACTGGCTGGGTGTTCCAGTATCGGACGATTGCAGACAGAATCTGGGACCTAAAGTACACTTTTTCCATATTTTCTCTTGTAGGGTAAAGGTATCATGATAACGTACTGGGTGACGGGTAAAACCACCAACAACCAAATCGATTCAACGCATACATTACTCACAACGACAGGTGTGGAACTTGTAGACACCAGGGACACACCAATTTTAGAGAATTGTTACACAAACAACTCCAAGCAAACAGAATTCGGAATAACAAATGGCAACCCGGAACCAGATCTACTTGAACTCAATGACACGACGCCCAATTGTAAAATTTCACTTCCGGGTGAGTAGGAAAGCCTTTTTATATGGATGCATTGCACACATCGGGTTACGAGCTAAATAAGGGTAACACTACCTTTATTTTCCGCAAATAGTGTCTATATCTCGGATGGCTGTATGTATCAGCCTGATTGCATTAATTTAATCGCCAATTAGAGATACGCATTTTAATACTCTTTTACTATGGTCATTCCCACAGCGCCATCTGTTGTTCAAACCCGTAAGTCTGTCTTCTGATCTCAGGTAGTCATACTCAGCGTAGTAACCATAGTGATATTAATTAATAGATCACCTTCAGTAGTTTTGAAAACATCAATTAAAGGTAGATGACCCGATCACATTCCGATTTTAAACTTGAAGTTTACTATTCTACATGAAAGGTCATCCTTAAAAAAGTCGTATTCCAAAGTTTGAGTTGCATAACGCTAATGGTTCTTATTTTAGACGCAAAAGATGCCGTGAAATGTACCCATTGAGTTGTACACAAACGATATTGGTGGTATACCACCTTTCGCGGTAATTCGACGTTATTTCATCGATTTCTCCGTAATTATACCGATTTAGGCCATCAAATTTCAGTATGATGATGAGAAAAATACGAGCTTTCATATGATATGAAAATCTCCGTATGTTTGAAATAATTCTGTGTTACGAAAATGTGATCGGGTCATCTACCTTTAAAGTAGAGAAATTGTTATATATTAATTTTGATTCTAACATCCATACCTTTAAGCAAAAAAGCAATTCCCTGATGGTCCCAAAATTATAATTTAAATACTGTACTCTCCCAATAAATAAGTTTGTCTCCAACATGAATCACAACCATTATTTGCACGTTCTGTTTAATCTCAAATTGGCACTGGCGTGATCGGCAATTGGCGTTGGCGTGATTGGCATTGGAAACAAAATGGCTTCATTATTGCATGATTGTTTCGGGTTCCAGATCAAACTGAAAAAAGTATCCATGCTTATATATAATTACCTCGCATTTAAAGCCTAATTCATCGCGCCGACACAACAGTGTTAATCATGTAGGCTCAGTAGCGTAACCAGGGTCTTCAATGTAAGTGGAGGGGGAGCATACATGCCAGTACCACTGCACCATGAGCTGGGTCATTCGGTGTATTTACTTTTCGCCCGTTGGTTTTATTGACATAACAATTTACAAAGGAAGTGGGCGGAGTAGTTTTTTTGAGATGTGTCACCTTAAACGATCCATTAAGTGAGAATCAATGACTTCAATCATGGTGCCTGGTTTGGACATGTAACCGACAATTATTTGGTAGTGTAATTCGATTTTGTCATATCAGGGGGCAAGCCTCATGGCAAGGGGTGCAAATGCACCCCCTCCCTCTCTTGTAACGCCCCTGATAGGCTCCTGATAAGATAATAGTTGAAATATATCTGGTCAATAGTTTCTATTTTGCTTCACTAAGTTGGATGCGGAATCAGCCAACTTGATTTATCTCTGGTCCTCGACCTCTCCAGCGGCCCATAACCCTTTACCAAACAATTATTAGATATCACCTCATTCAACCTATATAGAGCTGTTTAGTGTGGTCAGATACATGATCGACACCCCTCCCCATGCGATACGATAATTGGACGCATTTCAAAACTAATATGCAAAGAAAAGGCGTTCATTTTTTTTTCTCCGTTGTGCTTTTTTTCTTTTTCTTTCCAGATATGACATTGACACCTTTGCTGACATCAACTGTATAGTACTGTCCTTATTGGTACATAACTTTATTTTAAACATGCACTCAACCCCTACTCTCATTCACCAACACCAAGCCAGTTAATGACCTTTGACCTTTTTTAATGTTATAACATATGTTTTGACGTAATCCGGTCGAACCCAGCAACTTGTGTCGATATTGGTACTAAAATATCATACTTGTCAGATTATGTTACTAATTGGTACATTAATATCGTTGGAAATTGTTCTGTGATTAAAACTAACCCGGTTGTAAACAAGCAAAAGATTCACGCCAACCATACTTAACCAAAAAGAATTCTCTTCATAACTTAGTTATTGAAGAAGATGATACATTTTATTTCCGTTAACACTTTCCACGTGGCTATTAGTTTTACCATACAAAACACCTTTTTTTTTAGAAACCTATCCCAACTTTCAACGTCTTATCTCAAAAATTACTGAACCAATACTACGCATGTTTGTACTTATTTTAATGCATTTGTCATGGTGATTCCAAACATGGTGATGAAATCCAATAATGTTGACATTATTGAATCATTTTCTGACATTTTGGAATTGTCGTCTGCTGATGCCTGCCGCGTGGAAAGCGTTGGTTCAAAGTATTGCATCATTGCGCTTTATTCTAACGCTGCCAGTTGCTATAAAAGCCTAGTTCGTGTGTACTCTATTATTTGAAGAAGATGCTTGTCTTTGGCCGTGTCACGATTATGCGTTCTTATTCATTTTTACTTAACTCCTTAATTTGTATTTCATTTCAACCTCATATCATCTTCTTTCTCATTCTATTTAGCGTTTCATTATTTTAGTTCTGCCAACTTGATGATATGTAGGTTTTCATATTGTTACCGTCCGGTAAACAACACGATGAAATAGTAGTAGTTTACTGCCAACCAAAACAACAATTAGCCTCGTTTTAGTTAACACTTAATATGCACACAAAATAAACACATAGTAGTAGATTTTGTAGTTAATCTTCAGCAATAAAGATCCGCAAATCATATATAGTTCCAATGATCTATTTTAGGTACAAAAATCCTCTCTGTTAAAACCTTTCAAGTGCAAAACATATTTACCAACATTAGCAAATCATACCACAGCAACATAAATGGAGGGGTATAAGCCCGGGTATGGGTTGGCGTAACTATTTAAGCTAATTACGCAATATGTGTAAATAACCTCATTAGCATTTAACCATTTTTTTGCAATGAACATGCTAGATTAAGCGTTAGTTAATATACAAGCTTAATATACAATATGCAGATAAACTTATCAGCACAAAAGATCACGCTACGGTTGTAGATTAGGCGTTATTACGCAAGCTTTTTGGACACAATAATAAGCTTATTAAAGCACACCGTCATAATTGTCATTATCACGCTACTACATGCACAGCTGTAATTACATTGTTGCGCACACATCTCTCTCATATCGTACTATTTCACTTTAAAAAACGGGTTTTATTTACATAGTCATTGGCGTAACTTTGGTCCAGGAGACAGTGGGCATAAATTATGAGGGCCGTCCAATTTCCTCAATTAAAACAAATATAATAACAAAAATTATTGGGTTTGGTCACATTTAGGCAATAGAGGCCCTGCATATTCATCTGTCGATTTTAAAGAAAGGAATCAATCATGCGTCACTCACCGGAATCATGGCGGAATACAATCCGTTCATCTTTCAATTGGCGCGGGAGTTTTAAAAGTGATGTAAACTCGCATGAGGCCATGTGTTTCGAACTCACTACCCAAAAAGGGTGGTGGCGTTGCATTTTTGGCGACGAATCATCCATCTTTTTCTAATAACTCAACAACTAAATGTGGTACAACTATGGTTGAGATGTTTTATGAAAGCCTATTTATCTAGCTACATGGTGTGAATAAATCAGGTATTTCTATAGCTTTTTGGCTAAGATATGATTGATTATATTTCGAAAGTCGGGGTTGGTGGCGGTGGCGGTGGGGGCGGTGGTGGTGCCGTTTAAATCAGGATAGGATGCATATCCCCAACAATATATTTGTAAACTCTAACAAATATGACATTTAAACGTTTGTGTCCATTCACCTGCCGATAAAGTATATTTCAACAATTTACACTTGACAACCAACATTTTCTGATGGGTAATTGCATGAGGAACTAATATGCACAGTAAAATTATGATTGGGATAGGTATACAATTATTATAGAGGTTTATATCAAAATATGAAAAAACCCGATAATTTTTGAACATTCTTAATCACAACATGTTACCATTATGTCCTATCTTAATTTAAGTAGCATATTCGGATTCATGGTGATATAACAGTTCAGAAAATATATACTTTTTATGGTGTAGAACAAGTAGTTATTGCGATATGCTAATTCGAATCTCAGATTGTGTAAAATGCTCAAATCTGGACACGCAACGGGAAGGGTGGCGAGTTCAAAACATATGGCCATGAATGACATGAGATCTTTACAATTCTTATAAACTGCTCACAAAAAGTATCGAAACACTTAGAAATGATCCAATATATAACGGCTCGAAATGGTATGGATTATTCGAAGCAAATAACCAAGTGCATAATTTTGTTCTGCGTATTTTGACACCTCGATCGATGAGATACGATGTTGCGGAGCGGAGTTATTGTCATTTCAATGGTCGTGGGTCCAGTTTCAAAAGTGACAATCATCCTATAGAAAGAGGATTGCATATACTCTTTAGAATGATCAGATTCGTGATTTCAATAGGGATGAGTGTCACTTTTGAAACTGGACCCACGATCATTGAGCCGTTATATATTGGATCATTTCTAAGTGTTTCGATACTTTTTTATGAGCAGTTTAGTTCAGGTGAACAATATTCGACAGTCCGCCATGATTCCGGTAAACTACGTCATATGCAGGGCCTCTATGTGGTCTGCTTTTGGCCCCTTGAAATGGTTGAAGTATTAAATAGTATGACGTCACGAGCGGGTTGATTTGGAAAGAAACGGTTGCACACATTTCAATTCAAATTGTGCTTACATATTGGTCGTCTAATCATTTTAGATATGTTAAAATCTTGGACCTTGGACTTGGAACGTGGGGTAAAATGTGAAGAATAAAGAGCAACTGCAAAATTCCTTCAAATGAATGGTTACAAAGTATATTTAAACGAAAACGTTAACATTATAATTCAGCACCTCCTGCACCATTTGGCTTTACTTGAATTTACCTGCCTCTTAAATCTTGAATCGACTAAAAATGTATTTAGCACAATCTATAGTCTATTTGGCTATCACGAGACAGTGACGTAACTGCGTATTCTACTAATTGCAGCACATAACGCGCGCGCCTTCTCGATGCGCTGGCGTATACACACGAGCGTTGAAAGACGGAAGATACATACGGGTGCGAAATGCTGCGTCTGTTAAGTAACGTCACTGTCCAGAGGAAACCAAATAGAGTATATAGTCGTGTACTTATAACTTCTTGACCAACTATCTCTTAACTCCATTTAACTTCAGGAAGGGGTGTAACAGCGCATTTTCTAGAGACTGGTTGATTAATAACCACACGTACAGATCTAATGAAATTGCGTTTTCATCCATGTAATCAAAGAGGAACTTCGGTGCTGACGTGAAAGGGTCTCCCTATTACTAGATCAAGCGCTGATTACGCTAAGATGGAATGGAGCGGATGCAATTTTTAAACTCTAAGATATGGTTTACTATACTTTAGTCAGTCTAAAATTGTCGAGAAAAATGCTGTTTTTATCTCTCCGCGCGCAAAAGTAATCCAATCGTACGCTAGCGTTTCTACATGCGCGAGATTTCAGACGCACGCGGCACGCATTATATACACAAATTCAGCTTTTTGAATTCTAGCGCGCTCGGGCTCTCCTGTATTACTTCGCTGATGTAATTAAGCTCTCCAATTTGGAGCTAATTAAACCATAGATTAGTACCTTATTTGTTTCATTAATATTTCATTTATTATTCTAGGGTTATCATTTCCTTAATATAATTATTTTGTTACTGTTATAGGGTCCATGGAGCCAGAACAGGATACCGTCTCCACGTCATCACAAACTAATCTTGTCATAGAGAGTACAATTTAATCCGGTCGCTTAGCAACCATCTTCTGAACAACAACATAATGAGTTACCACCCGAGGTGAAATAATTTAAAAGCGCCTCCATCGGCCATGATTATCACGGCTCTTCTACCGTTGTCATAGATCAAATTGGCAGTTTCACGACGTACCCGCAATACGAAATGATGGATGGATGGATCGCAATGTTAACTACATGTAACTCACCACTTGATTATCGGCCGAGAAATAAATGACGGGATGACATTGCATCATCGGTGTGGTGGTATATACCGGGAAGTGTGGTAGCTAATAAGCCAACAATACAATACAAGCAATGTATACACACAAACACATTGTTTCGTCAGTCATCACCTTCATGTGTCTTTCGTGGACTTTTCCTCTTTTAACGATGCAATAAAACATATACGTGGATACGTCTTTGAATTTCGTCTATCAGCCGCGTATGCATATTAGGTGTACATCTCATTACATGTACCATAACGATATAATGATATATGAGTTATGATGTTTTCCTTACTCTTGCTTCATAATAAGACAGAGCATTGATTCCGACGGATGTATTTGTTTCGAATATTATTTTCTATATATTATGCTCAGGCGACTATCTTCTAAAAAAAACACTTGTTACATAGTAGACTAAACCACGCAGATATTACATTCCGAGCGTTAAACTGTCGTAACGACATAGCAAACAGTTATGAATGAAGTCATAGCGAGAAAACGACAATAAGTGATAGATATCACAGGATAGAGGCGAATTTAAGCAAAATGGATGGTGTTGTAATAGGAAGAATACAAGATAAATGTAATAGAGGCAAAGCAATGCAGATCACGGCTGTTTGATCCCCCATAATGTGTCCGATTTATTCTGAGAACAACGTAACTTGC
The DNA here is from genome assembly GCA_035610835.1 of Ophiura sarsii. Taxonomy (NCBI): domain Eukaryota; kingdom Metazoa; phylum Echinodermata; class Ophiuroidea; order Amphilepidida; family Ophiuridae; genus Ophiura; species Ophiura sarsii. Next base: position 41,923,781 of record CM069457.1, on the reverse strand, counting down.
TGGCCCTGTTCTGTTTTTAACTGATTCAAATACCTGAATATACTGGCCAACTTTTGTAGAAATTTCAGAACATTTGTTGGTGCCAGTTCTGAGGAATAGATCTTTTAAAATTTTATTATTTACTATAATAGCGCCCTCATCGGCCACATTTCCCATAGAGTTACATGTAAAATATGTATCAAGTAGAAAATGCCGATAATTTAAAAAGGGCTCCAACAATTTTCTTGAAATTTTCACCGTATAGGCCTACTCTTATTCATTAGCACCTAAATCAGGCCAAAACCATAAAAGGGGCCACTATATAATCTTTTTTTATCCCATAATTTTAATTATAAATCGGACAGTCAAACAGCCGTGAGATAAGTACGTTGACTTCTAGAGCAAAAGCTCATTTCTCTCTAGACTTGTCCTATGAATGAATGAATGTCCTATAAATTTAAATTAAAACCGGCGAGGTAAATAAATCAATGATATCCGCGAAAATCCACGGATACCAATTACCATGAACAGGCATTGCACATACGTCAAGTAAACCCTGGAAATATTTTTAAAAAAAGTGAGCTCGGGTGTTCAGTGTTCGCTAAAACCTCTAAAAGGTTGATTATTCTAGACGAGAAATGATAGTATGATGGTCCAAGCAACAGAGTAGAGAACAGGTGAGCATAGTGGAAAGGAGTCGATGTGAGGAGGAAGCGTGAAGAAAGGATGAAGGCAAAGGAGTACTAGGGGATGAAATAAAATGAGATCAGGTCCGATGGGATGTTGTAAGGTCAGATCAGCGCAGAGGAGGTGAGGTGATTATTATTATGGCAAAGAGAATGTATTTTATATGTAGTTTCCTAACAGTATACTTCCTTTTAACATGATCAAAGTTAGATTTTGTCTCCATAAATCATGTAGTGGTAAAAGACAGTATATTACTTTTATTGTCTTTACAAGTTGCAACCTTTTCCTAAGTGAGGATTATTGAACCAAGTTAACACAATCCATGTTAAAAGGAATTATATCATTAGGAAGGTACATCTAAGATACATGCTTTTGCCATAAAAGGGCTGTGAAGTAATGATCCATAATCCGCGAGTGCAGTAAAGGTGATGTAAGGTCAGGTGAAGAGAAGAGGAGCTTCCCAGAAACCATTGTGGCTGGTCGCATTACCATGTCTAAACGTGCACTCTCATAATGTTGTATGGTTCCCATTCCTGGTTCAGAATAAACTGGGTAAACATGAATCGTTAGTAAAATAAAACACACCATTGCAAAGTTCTAGTTCTGCTCTATTAATTAATGTTATTTTTTTCATTAACGATTCATGTTATAGAGGGAAATATCACTTTTAAAAGCTCCAAAACATAAAAATATAATGCATTGTGGGAAGGTTATGACTTCTGTCCGGTCCAAAATCCGATAGCTTTACTGCACCTGTGTGGGCATCCGTGTGTAAAATACACTTTTGAAATGCCCGCTTTGTTAAGCATATCATACGTATATGCTCCATACAGACATGGATCGATTACCAACCCTTTGTGAGTATTTCTGTAGATGTGGATACATTCAACTATCTGACTCAAATGATGACAAAAGCCGATAGAATAGTATGGCCAGCAAGAAAAGATCCTTCCAACAATGCATTATGCTTTAATGCCTCTAAATTTGTCAACAGCAGTAATGTAAAGTTAATAAGACATGGTAATTCGATCGGACACACTGGTTTCTGGGAAGATGTGAGGTAATATGTGAGGTAATATGAAGTACAATGAGGTGATGGGGAATGTAAGTGAATTGAGGTAATCAAAAGTATCAAAAGGTATAAAAGATGACAAAGGTTAGAACATGTTATGGGTGTGGAGATGATAACAAGGGGAAGAGTTATATTGAGTGAAATATGGACAGGTTTGCCTGCCGAGTTGAGAATGGTGGGAAGGACAAGTGACGAATAAGCACACAGAACTGGAGGCGGGCGAAAGAATGCAAAACGGTGCGTGAGATTACGCTTTGTGCTGGAGAAGTATGATGTCTAGATGCAGGTCATTTTACCCGGGGGGGGGGGGGGTCTTTCGCCAAAATCGTACGTGGATGTGTCTCCCGAAAATGTGACTTTCTCTAAACCTATTTTTTGGCCAATTTCCCACCCATCAATATACCAATTTTGTTAAGCACCCAATTTTGCACAAATTGGGCGCCTTTTACAAAAAATGCCTCAAAATACACCCAATTTATGTCATTGAAAGCTTTGGTGTGTGATGAAAACCACCCCATCGCTATACCAATTTTTGCGAAAAGGCACCTCGAAAGGACGCACATACGTATACCATATCAATGTGAGAACCCCCCCCCCCCCCCCCCCGGGCATTTTATTATATTAGGCACCGTTGGTTTGGAGAAACCCGAGCGGAATACCTACCCATAAAAGATGATTAGGTGATACAGAAGTGTCATGTTTATATAAATGTTGACCAGGAAATTGGAAGAATTGTACAGTCTATTCGTATTGGAATATTATTATCATGAGTCGAAAGGAGTATTGGAATGCTTTTGAGAAGGGCAATGAGAGAATACAAGGATAGGCCATTTTTTGGTTTAGATGAGACAAAACAAAGTGTAAACGGAATGAAAGGTTAATCACGAAAGAAATACTGAAAAGTGAAATGAAAAACAGTGATTACGGACTTGGTTTTGCGTATTTTAACTGTATGGTCACTTGAAATGACTTATGTGTGTGGGTGCAGATAGTATACACCTAGCACATAAAGTCCCTGACCAGGTGCTTTGAGGTTGGCTAATTCAAAATATATAATCGGTACCAAAAATCTGAGTTGTACATTAAATTAGCAAATTTCTTCTCCGCACTTTGATACCTCATTCAACAAAATCGAATGGATACTTTTAAAGTTATGGCGATTTCAATGGCCACAAATAACAACAGCAAAATTGCACTAGGTATAGGAAATCATTGATTTGTGTGACAGTAATCACACACAATTCAATGAATACCTAGTGCAACTTTGCTGTTGTTATGCGCGGTCATTGAAATCGCCATAACTTTAAAAGTATCTATTCGATTTTGTTGAATGAGGTATCAAACTGCGGAGAAGAAATTTGCTCATTTAATGTACAACTCAGATTTTTGGTACCGATTATATATTTTGAATTAGCCACCCTCAAAGCACCTGGTCAGGGACTTTATGTGCTAGGTGTACATGTATACTGGGTGTGCCAAATGGCTGCTGCGCACAGGAGTATGTATCATGGATTACAACGTTTATAGTGGTTAACAGTTGACGTGTGCCTGTATTGTTTGTGAGCGTGATAAATAATGACTGAAACTGCAGTTCAGGTAAACGGAGAGAAAGGATGGTAGGTTGTGGTGTGTCGGTAATTGTTGTAATAGTACGTTAAAAGAGGAATTGTTCAAAGATGTAATCCAGGGAGGGGGATACTTAGTGGATTTGAGGTAACGTGGATGTGCTACCAAATAGGGTCCAATTTTTTTTAAATGTCAAGGTCTATCTGAACGATTACAGAACCAATACTAAGCATGTTTGTACTTATTTCAATGCATTCGTCATGGTGATTCCAAATATGGTATAAAATTCAACAATGTTGACATTTTTGAAACATTTTGTGAAGTTTTGGAATGTCGTCTGCAGACGCCTGCCGCGTGGAAAGTGTTAAAGGTAGATGACCCGATCACATTTTCATGACACAGAATTATTTCAAACATACGGAGATTTTCATATCATATGAAAGCTCGTATTTTTCTCATCATCATACTGAAATTTTGACGGCCTAAATCGGTATAATTACGGAGAAATCGATGAAATAACGTCGAATTACCGCGAATGGTGGTAGCCACCGATATAGTTTGTGTACTACTCAATGGGTACAGTTCACAGCATCGTGTGCGTCTAAAACAAGAACCATTAGAGCTATGCAACTCAAACTTTGGAACACGATTTTTTTAAGAATAACCTTTCATGTAGAATAGAAAACTTCAAGTTGAAAATCGGAACATCTACCTTTAAGTCTTACGTGCAAGTCATGTATACGTACGAGCCAAGCGTACTAGTTTTGCTGTGTGAACTTATACGATTCTACTTGCCTCTTGAAATTAACATTGAGGGAGGTGTCAACCCTTTTTTAGGAAATGTATCAAGCACTGTAACTCTTAAACTGATGTAATGTACATACAAATATACATTTTTTTTAAATGAAATGAGTTGAAGAATCCATTTTTGGTATCAAATTTCACAAAAAATAGTGAGGTTTACATTTTTGTCCTAAAATCACTTTTTGGCACCAAATGTCACTTTTTTGGCGCTAAATTTCAGACAACCTAACAAAATCATTTTTTGGTTAAAAATTCCAAAATTTCACCAAAATCAACTTAAGTCAATTATTTAGGATCGGGGGGGGGGGGGGTGGCTTAATTTTTTTAGTTTTGAAAATATTGATCAAAAAGTGCAAAATATGATTTTTGAGATTAAAAAGTACAAACATGGCGCCAATTTTTTTTGTAAAATCACTATTTGTAGTGAAATTTGATACCAAAAATGGATTATCTGACTCATTTCATTTAAAAATGTATATTTTTAGGTAGGCCTACATCACACTTATAGTTTAAAAGTTACAGTGCTTGATAAATTTGGCGCCAAAAGGGTTGACACTTCCCTTAACCCGCACAACACTTACGTGGTGGTTAGCACTTTATTGAAGAATGTAGCTGGCATGTTTATACTTATTTCAATGCATGTATCATGGTTATTCCGAATATGGTAATGAAATTCAATAATGTTGACCTTTTTGAAACATTTTGTGATGTCGTCTGCAGACGCCTGCCGCGTGGGGAAAGTACTAATAACACGGCCGTATATGTGTAACGTACACGTCACTTATAGGCCTACGTATGAACTCTACGTAATGAATTTGCAATGCGGCCTTAACCCCCCTGGGTCTACCTGTCTATCTTACAGTGGTTCTGATTGGTTTATTGCAAGATCTACTCATTTGAATAGCCAATTCAAAAGCAGCTTGTAAAATATTTCACTCCAATCTTTATCAGGGATACAATTATTGTAAAAATGTCTCTGATTGGTGCAATAAATCATGTATCTATCTTTCTGACCAATCGGCCGGTAGTTCTCAGGGGGTTAAGTATGTGTACAGTTGGTGATGCATATTACGTTGGGTTCATCATGACATGTCTTGAGTAAAGGTGTCTTGAGCAGATCCTATTGATTTCTCATCGCAGCCTCGCCTAACAAGAGTGAAGCTGCTAATAATGTTGTAGTTATAAAAGTCTTTCATTTTGGCTTAGGGATGGCATCCAGATTCGTACGGATTGAAAACCGTAGATCGGAGAGGGTAACCGCACTGGCTGTCCGTTCACGGGAGTTGTTCACTGCGTTCGCTAAGCATGGCTAAACACGTATTGGTTGGTCATTATTTAACCGCGTTCCGTTTATCTACACAAAACTGTCCGTTTATCCCAGTGCGTTTATCCTCTCCGATCTACGGTTTTCAATCCGTACGAATATGGATGCCATTCCTTACTTGCAATGCCCTTGACTCTGGGGTGCTGCTTCTTTACCGTTGTATTTTTAATAACGATTGTAAAATTTGAAACATAGACGTGTTAATTTACCTTTCACAATTCAAAAGCGATAGTAGAGCGTTATATAGCGGCGTCAAACGTTTAGCGAAGTAATAGATGGGTAATACCGATGGGGCAGCCCTTTTATGGCAAAAGGATGTATCTTATATGTACTTTCCTAATGATATACTTCCTTTTAACATGGATTGTGTTAACTTGGTTCAATAATCCTCACTTAGGAAAAGGTTGCAACTTGTAAAGACATTAAAAGTAATATACTGCCTTTTACCACTACATGATTTATGGAGAAAAAAGATAACTTTGATCATGTTAAAAGGAAGTATACTGTTAGAAAACTACATATAAGATACATTCTTTTGCCATAAAAGGGCTGCAATGTACTTGCCTATATACGCGTATAAGTAGATTATTAACTCCTTCCATTTCAAATACTTGTTTTGTGATTATATTAATTTATTGAAATATTTTAGAAATAGCAATATTGTTTTGATTATGTTAACGTGCAATAGGAATGGATATCAGTAATACAGTTACATCGGCATTTTTCATTTTGTAGAGTCAACCAGATTGTACCACCATGTGCTTATGCCCGACATGATTACCCATGCTGCCAGTACCGATAAAGTGTATGCTTAGTTGTTCTTCGTCCATCGGACAGTGAAGATGATCATGATATCAGATGATTAGTTAGTGGGTTTAGATCTATGTGTCAGAAGACGACTATCCATCACGAGACAGTGACGTAACTGCGTTTTATACTAATTGCAGGACATAAACGCGCGCACCCATCGTGGCGCTGTCGTATACACACCCCACACCTGTAAAGTTATGAAAGGAAGCACTTTCCGCTTTGTTTAGCACCTGTGTTAAAGGGAATAGCGCATGGTGAGGAAAAGAAACCGCTGACGACGATTTTGTACCAGCTAAACCTTAGCTCATAACTAATACATCACTTACATCATACGATAGAAAATGCGTTCAATCAAATGAAGGATGGTTGATTGAGCTCGTCGTCCACATTGGGTTAAGAGATTGTTGTAGAGTCGCACACAATACCGCTTGCATGTAAACATACGTAGAACAATTACAGACTGCGCCAATGTCCAACTTGTTTAGATTCAAATAGTCGCCGCGCGCTGTTCAATTTTCGTTAGAATCCTCACCATGACCGCTTCCCTTTAAGCTCTGCTGATGTGACACTTACTGTCCTCGTCTTGCGGACCTCACGTTTACTCCTATAAAATTGCAAATGCTTAGTACCTGTATGGGGACTACACTGCGGTAAATCCACAGCGGTTTACCGTGTTGTGCAGTTACTTTGGTACTTCACTGGTTCTTCAATAGTACCCATCACTCTTAGAAAAAAGGGTGCTTCAGGGGTTCTTGGCTGTCCCGTATATGACGCACCCTTTTTTCCAAGAGTGAGTAACCGTACTCATGGTACTGGCAGCATAGTAACCGCGATGCCTGGTATAATAAGATGGATGTCTGTTTTAGCAGTTAAAGTCTAATACTGTTTTCATATTACCTCGATGTTTGGACACCAAGTCACATCATACCTGTTAAAGGAGGTGTCCCGCAAGCATAAAAGTGTGCATTATATGTTAGAAATATAACTATCGAGCCCAACTTTTGTAATGATATAGAAGAAAACACCACACTTATGACAAAAACAAATAAAAACCGCAATCTCTCAACATGCCCTTTTTAAAATTCGCGGCGATCAAAAGTCCCAGTGTCGATGATGTCATAGTTGTACAATACACACGCGCAAATTTGAGCACCGATACCCATGACGTCATCGACACCGGGACTTTCAATCGCCGCGAATTTTAAAAAGTGCATGTTGAGTGATGGCAGTTTTTATTCATTTTTGTGACTAGTACGGTGTTTTGTTCTATATAATTACGTAACTTCGGCTCGATAATTATGTTTCTAACAAATAATGCTCAATGTTGTGCTTGCGGGACCATTCCTTTAACGATACAACGACCAAATGTGACGCATCGCGTCATCGGGTACACCTACAATCAAGGGGGAAAAAAGGTTGGCACACTTTGTCCTAATTACGGAAAACACCCGCCCCTCTCCCCGGAGGCAATGTTGATCCGAATCATTATTATCAGAAGCCTTGGCAGTTCCCCCAACATTGATTGATGGGGTGGGGAAGGATATAAGAAAGGGGTAGACTTTTGCTTTCTATTAAACAATGCTACGTTCCAAGTCTGATCTCAATTGCGAGCACAGGGATAGTTGTAATAAGTTGCGTTAAGTGTGCCAACTATTATTTTCCTTGATTGTAGTCGCTAGGCTTATTTCGAAGGAAAACAAACCATATTTAATACAATAATAAAGAAATACATACCATGATATCCTCATGTTCTCAATTGTCAAAAACAATGTAACATTGTAAACCTTATTCAATTTAATTTTCTCAGGTTTTGTCAAACTCTCAATATTTTGAAAAGAAGGCAATATGTAGGCCTACCTTATGATACGATGCGTCACAAACATGCAACAGTGGCCTAAATGGTATAACATCTAGCCCTAATGAATCATGCCACTTTACCTTGCGTGCAATTCTCCTCCATACATAATGTAGGCTCAAGTGAGCTTAGACCATTAACAATAATACTATTAAAAGTAATCTTAGTAGTAGTCGCAGGACGACGCTATTAACAGGTACTATTGCCCAGCTCCCGGATGTAGCAACATATGGTCAACATATCGAAAATGATGGAACGTAGAAAAAGCTGATATCAGTGAATTGATAGCCATTTAGGGGAAAGGGTAAATATTTTCACCCGGAAGTTAAAATCTACGAAAGATTCAATTTAAAAGTATTATGTCTAAGGGTCTAAGCTCACTGTTCAAAGGGGATTACGAAAGGAATACGCCGGATTATAGACTATAAATGGTTCCTGTAAACTTTTACGATAGAGTTAGTTGCAATATTTTGCTCGTTCGAAACGTCTCTACAGTAGATGAAGTAGAAGAGGCAATCATCGTCGGTATTACACAGTGACGTATAAGTGTGTACGTCAATATTTTAAAACAAAATATTTATTTGTAAAACCGTTCTTGTACACCAAATCAAATTTTAATCACCTTCTAACTACATGTAGTCAATTTTGGATTAGACACTTAAATAATTACAAACACGATATTTCAAAACAAAAGGATGGACCAACGTTTGCCATCACTATGTAAACACACCGATCATACGTCACTATGTAATACCACCGAATGTGTAATATATTTATTTGTATGAGCTTAGTCTCTAAACCCAGCGTATTTCTCTTACAGCCCCTCCTATCTCTATAGTTATGGTAATTTATTTAGAACAATGTACATGTATATAATCAGGTAAGAATTACCTATCATTTAACGACCAATGTATAATTTAAAATAACTTTCTATTTCCAATAGTAGTAATATTCAAGAGGAAGGATCTTGGATTTAAAAAAATACAAATGAGTGAATGTTTGCAAATCCTCCAAAAAGGTTTACGTCAGGCCTATGTGAACTCAACCCCCACCCCTTCCCCTCTTTGGTGGGTGTACACAAGCCTGCGTAGCCAAATTATCATAGTTGATACTTCGATAAGATATTAAAATGCTGTTTGTTTCTCCTCTTTTCTTTTGTTGTTAGAATAAGATGTGATCATCGAAATCAATCAGAGAGCAATACATTTGGGCAAATTAACTTGTACATTTCAATTAGTAAACAATGTAATTCAAAAAGCCAAAGGTTGATATGTGTAACTATTCATATATACGTTATTTATTTTGTAATGAATATTTGTTTACATCATGAGACGATCATTATTACGCTAGTCCCGTGATCCTCGCACTTATTCCTCCATGGCTGAACCATACTACTACCCAACAATACCCCACAATTATAAGTTGGCCACCGTTGAGGGCACTGATGTATTCAGGCTCAATAAAAGGTCACATGAAACAAGCGTACGAATCTCATAGCAGCATTTCGACGGGTGGTTTACATTTGTCAACAAAATGGGTTTCTATTGTCAATGACTGTTCTAGCAAACCTATTAGACATTTTACTGCGGTAGTTCTGCAGTCAGTCGTGATTTGATATTGTCACGAAATAGTGTTATCGGGATTGGTACACGGTGAGATTTTAATGAAAGCTCTGTGAAACTGCTCAGAACACCCGTCAGTCAATACCGAGACAAATGCTGGGATATGAAATGTGGGTATTCCAAAATTGGATTGTAACACGTGTAACGGTATTGTTCAACACTGGAGTAAAAACACCAACGTTTCCGTAGGCTGTTCTTCTGGAACACGTGAAATGTTATGGTATACTTGTAAACAGATCGAGTATCGTACGATGCTAACAAAACAGTATTGGTCGATACTTGAAAACAACTCGAGCGCTCCAGTTTTTTTCAAGTATCGGGCGATACATATACAAATGAGCGTTCCAGTATCGGTAGATGCTGACAAACCAGTATCGGGCGATACTTGAACATAAATCGAGAGTTCAGGTTCGTACGATGTTAACAAACCAGTATCGGGTGATACCTGAATATACAGATCGAGCGTTCCACTATGGTAGCCTACGACGCTGACCGGAACCAGTATCGGTTGATATTTGAATAAAGATCGAGCGTTCCAGTATCGTACGATGCTGACAAAACTGTATCGGGCGATACTTGAACACAAATCATACGATGCTGACAAACGATGCTGACAAACCTTTATCGGGCAATACTTGAACACAAATCGAGCGTTCCAGTATTGTACGATGCTGACAAACCTGTATCGAGCGATACTTGAACACAAATCGAGCGTTACAGTATCGAACGATGCTGAAAAACCCGTATCGGGCGATACTTGAACACAAATCAAGCGTTCCAGTATCGTACGATTGTCACAAACAGTATCGAAAGATTGTGCCAATAGGCCCTACTTGTTTCCACAACATTAAGGTTCAGCTGTAGGCCTATCCTTTATGTATCTTAAGTATGTTATTTTAGCTCAACTAAACAGGAGGCTATAATTTGTTTAATACAACATCTAAACCCAAAGAAGATTTCTTGATGCACCCAGGATGCTTCAATTTCATCACATGACCACTGATTTCTGTCACCAGTGTCTACTGGTTCCCATCGACATTACAGTGCAGGGAAATGCTTATAAAGTTGTTAAACGAGGGTCTTTAAGAAAATCCTGTTGCAAGTAATATGATTGATGTGTCTTTAATACAGTCCTCTCTTGATTTTCTTAAATACCCTATATTTTTATAAATACATGTTTTAGTTGGGATTCAACTTCTTTCATATTTATGGCCAACTTTACCCTATCTGCACCCTGTATTACTATGGTAGAGGTCAGCCAACCTCCAGTTGTTAATTACTTTAACCCATGTGTGGCACTACGTTTGTTTTGGTGATAAGCCCTGCTGGTACTGTAGGGGCGCTAAGCATGATGGGGTACATCAAGAAATCTTCTTTGATCTAAACCGTTATGCATCTAAAGGCTGTATGATACAAACCGCTTTATTTATATAATTTGGCTGTATTACATTTTGTTACCATCAAAACTGTGCATACTGCTAGCTGTATTCAATGACTTTTTGACTTTTGTCCTATAATCCACTTCTTGTAGTAAATATGTAAATATTATTAGGTAATGAATAGCAAGATTCACCTGTCGTCCCAATAAAGAAATCGTGATAAAACCAGAAGTGTATGCGCGAATATAATATGAACTCAATGTCACGTAACATTGTATCATTACTGTGTATTTTGACCCTCACACTTGTTTAACGCAAAACTGAACTAAACTTGCTAAGTGGGGAACGTTACTTTATACATAATTAGTCAGGGGCCAATGACCAAAATGCTCTTATTCTTCTCTTTGCCAGCTAAAATACAATGTGCACGTGACTCCAGTTTACTGTATCCCCATTCTATAAATAGAATAGACATATTGAATTTATTGTAAATACTATATCAAACATTTTATATGCATTAATTTATATAACAAAAGAGGATGTGAATTGAACTGTGTAGTGACTTAATATAGGTATATGAGAATACACTAAGTGTACTGAAACATCACATAATTGTATGTAGAATGATCCAATACTATTAAAATGAATCGAGATAATTGCATAGTGTGTTCTTTTGTATTCATTATTGAGTGAATTTATATATAAGGAGTTTTATTTATTTTTGGACCTGTTGGCACATGTACGGACATAATTATGAAACACAGGAGTTGTTTTGTTTCGACACTTCATGATGGCCCGTCGACTATTTGCCTACTGTTACAATATTAGAATAGTCCAAATACTTTCTTTAATAGCAAATGTGGCATAAAACGGATTTGGCAATCGTGTAATATGTGTAAAACTAAGGAACTGTGACCAAAGCATGAATTTTACACATGTTTATGGAAATTAATGCTCAGTCCACGCAGCAGGCGTCTGCAAACGACAAGTTATAAAATGTCACAAAATGTTCAAAAATGTAAACATTATTGAAGTACATCACCATATTATTTGGAAACACTATGATAAATGCATTGAAATAAGTACAAACATGCCTAGTATTGGTTTCGGATAATCTATCTTGTAAAACTAATAGCTGCATGGAAAGTGTTAAGGTTTTATGGTTTAGCCATTGAATAATGACATATAAATATGTCACTTTTTTAACCAAACACAGACTATGTGGTGTTCTTATATATAGATTTTCACGAAAAACAGCGTGTTAAAGGTGCATGTCATTCTAGTGATAGTTATCTATCAAATGAAAGCTTGTGACTTCTAGATTCCAAATTATGTGTTTTTAATTTTTTATAAACTTCTAGTAAGCCTCTATGCCTTTTCAAAGTTTTTATCGACTCCCCTCTCTACAAAAAGATTGAGTGACCTTGCAAATCCACAGGGTGGTGATGACATCATCTCCTGTACACCACCTTACACTACCAGCACAGACAGCCCCATGCACTTGCACACACTGCCTAGAGTGTCAATACATACAATGTACTGGTATAACATGCATGGACCACCACAACAGTGACCACCACATAGCATAACATTTATATAATTCTACGATTTAATCATGGAATTATTTGTATTATATAAATTCTACCTGTATTTTAACATATTTTAAATAATCGTGTATAATATAGGCAATTCAATATGGAAAAAAATCACGGTCATTGTGGATAATACTAGGCGAGGAACAAAATACAGTTTTTGAATAGATGTATTATACTATTAGTGTTTGTGAAAATCCTGTTTGAAGTTGTGTGATATTTGGCTTCGAAATTTGGGAAATTAGGATTATAACATTAAATAAATCCTAAAAAGCAAAAGGCTTAACTTTCTAATTTTTTTATTACACAGGTTTGGGGCAAGTCACTTTATATCAAAGGCAATTTTCACCAAGGGATATGGTATTTCCAAGAGAACATTTCCTATTTTGGTCTGATGTAGATGTAATTCCATTACCGAAAAGTAAATAAAGTTTTTCTACTGGACTTGTTCTTGCTGAATTATAATGTCATTGTAAATTCTCATCCTTCCCCAATCTACTAAGATTCTCAAACATCAACTTCAGCAATATCTCTACTTGTTCTTATCAAAACAGTGGTAACGGAATTACATTTGGTAACAGAATTACATTAAGTTCACAATTACAACTTTAGCTTTCTGAAGATATAAAGAAACTATCTAGTAATCTCTCTTTACTTATTGTTAAACAATCAATCACAGAATATGTTTATTAAGTTATTATTTTCATAAGTCCAATTTTAAACACATTGGTCCAATAGTTTGATATATTGGGTGTTTTTATGTTTTTCCTCCATTTTCTGGCTTTTAAAACAAACACAAATCATCTTTGTGAGCTTAGTTTGCATACAGGGATTTCCATTTTAGTTTATAATAGTGGAAGACTTGAAAGTCATGCTGAATGTTAACACACTCATTCAGATAACATGGATAATCTGATATTCAAACAATTTACAATGATCTGGTAAATTTATTCACAATTTTGTAATTCCGGGTTTCATTAACAATGAAATTGTTTGCATAATGATTATGTTATAAAATTGAATCCTACATATTAATAGTATTTTTAATTCAAACATCACACACTTGTACAGTATTCCATACTTTCACTATGCATTATATCATGGGTTTGTTCACATTTGTTATCAGTGGTGTGTACGGTGTGTGTACAGGAGCTGATGTCATCAGCTTGTGCTGTAATATGATCTGGTGAATTTGTTAGATATGAAGGAGGCCCTCTGGAGGTTAAAAGATTGGTGATTTTGATTCTTTTTTACTGATTTTCTGGCACACAGGGTTTCGGGGGAAAATCAGAAAAATATATTTTGAAATCTAGAGATCACCAGCTTTCCATTGATATATAATGATCCATAGAATAACAGCCACCTTTAAGAAAATCGCGTTTGAAATGTTCCAACTTTTGAAGAGTCATTGGCGAGCATTGATATCCAATGTCACTATCATTGTTAAAGGAAATTGAAGTATGCATTTGACAGATTGTCTGGTGAATGAAAAATTTGCCTTTTGTCATACCGTTTTTCGGATGGTCACGCTTTTGGGGGTGAATTGAAAGCATTGTTATTTAAATTATCCCCTTTAGGCCAACAAAAAAATTGTTTGGTTGTCCTTCAGAGATTTCAGAGAGGAAAGGCCGCGGGCGGGCAGATTTTTTTTCTTATACCAGCGGAAGCTCAAAGTTCAGTCAACAAGAAGTTGAAATCACACTAAAAGTCGCACATTATGTTATAAACACTTAGTTTAATATTCTATGCCATTTAAACTGTTCAAAAAAAACAAAAAAAATCTGAAGAAAAAAAAATCTGAAAAAATCGGGGCGGCCCTAAATCTGACGAGCGGGCGGTCGAGGACAACATAACAAAAAAATTGGCCTTATCGACCATTCGCTATACGCGCTTGTTAACCCATGTGTGGCAATGTTAAAGTTATGGCGATTTCAATGACCGCGCACTGAAAAAAACTCACAGCTATTCAGCTAAGATTTTTAATCTTCACAGCTATAGTCACACCCTTTGTTCACTCCAGACCCATTCATCTGGCTCGTTCATCTGGCTCGTTCAGATAGCACACAGTTATGATAGTCATCACACACAAATCAATGATTTCCTATACCTAGTGCAACTTTGCTGTTGTTATGCGCGGTCATTGAAATCGCCATAAAATAAAAGTATCCATTCGATTTTGTTGAATGAGGTATCAAACTGCGGAGAAGAAGTTTACTCATTTAATGTATATCTCAGATTTTTTTTCCGATTATATATTTTGAATTGGCCAACCTCAAAGCACCTGGTCAGGGATTATGTGCTAGGTATATGCTAAATACACGTGGAATTCCACGAGAAAAC
>CM069457.1:41769068-41908651 GCA_035610835.1 Ophiura sarsii | reverse complement strand
AATACACTTGCGACACTGCTAAATCAGTTATTTGGCGGGAAATTTGAATTGTTTGTATGAAACGAGTGGTAAGAAGATTGCATAACATGGCACCAGAAGCAGGTAAATCCCTTTTTTTTTCTCGCGTAAGTATGATAAAAAAGACAATAACTTTAATCCCTGTGTAATTTGATATATGTAGTATAATAGGAAAAATTAAGGAGAGGCAATCGAATAAAAAGTATACAAATATAATCAGTATTTCAAATAGCTAATTTTCATTGAAAATGCCCAGTCAGTGAATCACTAATATTGCGGAATATCAAACAATTTAGGAAAAATCCAAGCAATTAACCAGTTGGGAGATTCCATATGATAGTTAACTAATTATCTGAACTTATTCGCATGAAACCTGCAGAAAATATGCGCATGCGCAGACGGCAGATCATTTTGAACTGGGCCAAAAATTGCTAAAATCATGAAATTTACCAGATAAAAGCTAACTGTAATTATAATTAGAATAATGAATGTGTAAAAATATTGTGATAGTCAAAATGAAGATATACATGAATGTATCAATCAAAGATGGCTGCCACAACCTCTCTTATTACTGTTATCTTTAGAGCTACTATATATGTATTGTGTAAATAATCGTCACATAATTTCAATGGTTTGAGGAAATTTTATGAACAGCTCCTTTTGAAATCCCCACTATTATTGCTTTACATCCCACAACAATTAATTAAATTATAATCCCTCCATTGTTGTTTATCCTTTGTTGTTTTCTAAGGTATATTATTGCGGATTTTGCTAAATAAAAGCGTATTTGAGATGGTCCCTTCTTGTTCGTATTAAGGAATTCAGATCTAAAAAAGAGTGTCAAACAGAGATAAGTGTGTGTTCTAACTATATGTGCCAAGTGTTATCTGTTTTGATGCTTGCATTGCCCAGATACACGCAAATGTATCAATCAACCCATAATAATTCAACATATTACATATCCAGCCAAATAATTGGCAGATTTCAGTCAGTGTCTGAAACCTATTGTGTTTATGTTAATGACGTTACATAAATAAAGGTATCTAACAATGTTCAAAACTGCCTGCGACGGGAATCTTTAGGAGGTTCGTCTCTTCTCTCGTGCGGTTTATTCTATACGTTGGCGAGTGTCTAGTGTTGATATGTGTTGGTGTTTCCGTTTCTTAATGACTGCAGCTGGTTGTTCTTTTTAGATGGACCCGTCGAAGCTGTTGTCTGAGACACTTAATTATTATTATTTGTTTGGTTATTCGTGACAAGTACAAACATCTTACGCTTGACGTCACAATGACATTATAAACATGGCCTCAACATGCCGTTTTATATTTGTGTAGTGAAATATACATGTAGGCCAACATTGAAATGTTTGCCAAAAAACTTCCATCGGAATGTCACGACATAGCTACTTGTTTGTTTTTCAATGCAAAGATGGGGTTTTCAACGCAAAAATCACAATATTTTAATCAATATCAAGGACGGACTATAAAATCGATTCAGAAACTATTTAATATATTATATGGAATAATAAATATATATATATTTTTTTTGGATGAATACGAAGAAAAAGACGAAGAAAAAAGACGAACATTTTTTTCTCTCTGAGAGTACTGTAATTTTCTGAATAAAATAAATGATGAAAGAATTAATTAAAAGTCACAACAAAGTTCGAATTGTACATGTTTTAGTGTTGCCTAACGCGCGGCGTGTGGACAGCCGAGAGCAGCGAAAGTTTGGGTGATAAATCCAGGGTATTACCGAAAAATCTATCCGTGATGGTATCAAAGCAAAGACGGTAAAGATGATCAAAGTTATTTCTGGTCTGATTTACGAGGAAACCCGTAGCCTCTTGAAGTAGTTTCACGAGAACGTCATCCGCTCGAGCACGCAAAGAGGAAGACCGGTATTTTGGACGTTGTCTATGCCTTTGAACGCCAGGGACTTTACGGATTCCGCGGTTTGCTTTATCCCAACAAAACGGCTCTTAATAGGGCCACCAATTTTGTCGATACTGGAACGGTTTACATGTTCCAGTATCGAGCGATACTGGAACATCAAATTGTGTTTCAGTATCGAGCGATACTGGAACGATTTACATGTTCCAGTATCGAGCGATACTGGTATACCAGTATCTGGGACCTAAAGTACACTTTTTCCCAGCACTCTTTGCCCACGAAGCACTCTTTCCCCATGAAGCATTTCCCCATGAAGCATTCTTTCCCCGTGAAGCATTCTTTCCCCATGAAGCATTCGCCATGAAGCACTCTTTTTCCATAACACACTCTTTCTAAATCAAGCACTCTTTTCCCATAAAGCACTTTTTACCCATGAAGCACTATTTCCCCACGAAGCACTCTTTCCCAATGAGTATTCGCCATGAAGCACTCTTTCTCCATAAAGCACTTGTTCCCCATAATGCACTCTTTCGACATAAAGCTCTCGCCATAAAGCACTCTTTCGACATAAAGCTCTCGCCATAAAGCACTCTTTCGCATTGAAGCACTCTTTCCCCATAAAGCATTCGCCATGAAGCATTCTTTCCCCATCAAGCACTCTTTCCCCATGAAGAACTCTTTCCCAATGAAGCATTCGCCATGAAGCACTCTTTCTCCATAAAGCACTCTTTCCCCACGAAGCACCCTTTCCCCATGAAGCATTCGTCATGAAGCACTCTTTTTACATAAAGCACTCTTTCCCCATAAAGCACTCTTTCCCCGTGAAGCACTATTTCCCAATGAAGCACTCTTTCCCCATGAAACACTCTTTCATGAACACCCCTTTTTGTGTTTCAAATCATCAAATTGTTATCATACCTGCATCGCACAGTAGCTTCAGCGTTTATCCCATAATACTACAAAATATAAAGGGTTCAACAAAAGAAAGTATATACCACTTTGTTTATGTCATTTTGAGTAACATTCAATTTTTTTTGACCAAACAAGCTGGATAGGCATTTAGATGAATCTTTTAGGCATACTTTGATACCAAATTTGCCCCCTAACAACAAAGATAAACCATGATTAGCACCATTTAAAGAAAAATATCCCATTTTCAAAAGTCGCATTTCCAATACACAGCACGAGAAAAAAAGGACCAATTGTTGTTAATACACACAATGTCGTAAGACCCATCGCATTTGCACTGTGCGATCGATAGCCCCGTCAATCCTGGCTAATACACACACCCCGCGAGAGACCCCAATTGGTCCTTTCTTCTCGTGCTGTGTCAAAAAGAGTGTCCCCTCCTTAGTTATGTCTCTATGCTATCAATGCCCATATTATTGTTAATCACCGCACTTTATAAACACTAGCGGGACGCCCGTCCTTCGGACGGGCTCTCCCGCTAGGGAGTAGGGCCTACCAGATAGAACACCTACAAAATGAAACAACACATAAGTGTTGGAACATAACGAAACACATAGGAATAGAACAATATTTAAAACATTTTTGTTTTAAATCAAAAGGTTTTGTTTTAATTCAAAAGTTTTCATATTTCAATTAAAAAAATTAAAAAGACCCCCCCCCGTGGCATATTTCAACTCCAAGGCCTAAACCTTAACCATCTCCCGTACCCCATCCGTCACTCCCCCGCCCTGCCCCCGCCCGCCCCCGCCTCGTGGTATATCCGTTACGCAATTTAGCATCACATTTCGTCATTAACCCCTGCCTCCCAAACCACATTATATCACTACACACAATCCCCATTCGTCACCGCCCCGCCCGTCCCGCCCGTGGCATATTTCAACCCCCAAGGCCTAAAGTTCCGTCAGTGGCCTAAATTAACCAACTCCTGTAGCGTTCTTCAGTAGGCCGTCATTCGTCCGCCGTCCCCGCCCCTACCGCCCGCTCCGTGCTTATACACCTTCATGGCCTAAATTAATCAACTCCCGTAGCGCAGCGTATTTCTCCAATATTTGCCCGCCCGCGCGAGTGTGTAGGGGGTGCGTGGGTGTAGTGCGCGTGAGCGTTTATTTTGCATGGCGCACTACGACGCGTTATGTGTTGTTACGCGATCGACTGCATGGTTGCAGTACGCGCAAAAATAAACAAACATGGCCCGTAGAAACAGTTTCAAAAGGCCCTAAATTTGACTCCTTTTTGCTCATATCTCGGTCAATTCTTTACGGTTTTCAGCCATTTATAGCTTATAACACTCACATTATAATCATCTTTTATTTGTGCAAGGTTGGCGGCGTTTAGACGTAAAATGAGGGAGCCTTTATGGATACACACATACATACATACACCATAAGACAAATTATAGTAAGATACAGGTGCTATGAAACACCTATAGTATCAGTTTTTAAGGAAATGTTAATAGAGATTATCATCCCTGCGCTAGAAAATCTTTGATTTGTGTGACATGCTACAATCAAGGAAAAAAGGTTGGCACACTTTCTCCTAATTACGGAAAAAAACCGCCTCTCCCGGGAGGCAATATTGATCCGAGTCATATTATCAGAAGCCTTGGCAGCCCCCCCCCCCCACATTGATTGATGGGGTGGGGAAGTATAAGAAAGGGGGAGATTTTTGCTTTCTATTAAACAGTGCTATGTCCCAAGTCTGATTTCAATTGCGAGCACAGGGATAGTTGTAATAAGTTGCGTCAAGTGTGCCAACTATTATTTTCCTTGATTGTAGCTGATTGATTATTTTTATTATGCACGACTGACTTGTCTGTGAATGTTATTGTCAATACTGATCATAATAAAAATAAATTTAAAAAAAACACTGTAAGGGTCAATACACACGGTCTATGCTGGTAGCTACATGTATAGCCCTACAGGAGCCACCACTAAAATAAATGTCCTATACCTACTGTGTAAAATGGGCCAACGCCATTTTCTCGCTTATTAAGTAACCGTGGTTGCGTCAACTTAACATTTTTTGATACGGCACGATTTAGGGACAAAAAATCAGTCGCCTTTTTTTCTAACCTCTTCCTCATTTCCTCACTTTCATAAAATGAAGACGGGAATGAGGAACATAATAACTGGTTGCATAAAATATCTAGCTTAATGAAATGTGATAAGCGGGAAAGGAGCGTCCTAAGAGCTACCATGTTTTAAAAAAAATGACGACGAATTTTCACATTATAATCGCGAATAACGATCGCAAAATGTAGTTTCCTCACTATTTAAAATAATAATATACATAAGAAATCACAATTTATAATAGATAACGTAACAAATGTGAAATTTAAGGAGGGGATTTTTCGGTTCCTCACCTAATTTCATCACTTTTATGAACTAATATAAACAAAAGATCCTTCAATATATAATGAAATACAAAAGAAATTTGCGTTTTCAAAAATAAATTGACTTTTCAAAGCCTCACTTTATTTCCACACTTTGAAAATAATAAAATACAAAAGAAATACGTATTCAAAAAGTGATTTTTTCAAAACCTCACTTATTTCCTCACTTTTGAAAATAATAAATAACATAAGAAATCACAATTTATAATAGATAACATAACAAATGTGAAATTTGGGGAGGGTATTATTCGGATCCTCACCTAATTTCATCACTTTTGCAAAATGATACAAAACAAAAGATCCTTCAATATATACCGAAATACATAAGAAAATTGCGTTTTCAAAAAGTGATTTTTAACAGTTGCTTAATGATGTATTGATGCAGTACTGTGGTTCAAGCAAATACCTTGGTTCAAGCTGCTTAACCACCCTCCTTCAATACATCTTTAAGCAACTTTTGAAATGAGGTATTCCTCCATTCAATGTGTGCTCATTCAACTTTACAACACCTACGTAGTTATATAGTGGAATCGTTAAGGGCAATTTTGGCAATTACGTTTACTTGTCGGATACAAGCAAACCATGATGATATATTCTTCTTTAGGTTATGACACGTGATTCTAGAAGGGGCCCGGCATGTTAGAATTAAGTCATCATAATCCAAGATGGCTGCTTCCATAAAATGATGTGTTGCAAAAGACAATAAAATGTTGTTAATCACAGTTTAAATACTGGAAAAATGTATTATATCAGAGGTATTATCTTACATGGGTATGCTTTGTTGGTTATCATAAGTTAAAAGTTTTAACTTATATTATGAATACCCGTCGTAAAAGCCTATCTCACAATTCAATTATCATAAGTTAAATTATAAATCCAATATGGTGGCTAATGTGAAATTATGTATTAGTAATACACCGATTTATACGTGAAGTCCCAAAATAATAACGTACGATATATCTTTATTTTATTTTATGTTTATATATAGATGTAACATGCAACCACAAGATTAAAAGATGGCCGCTATCCAAAATGGCCGCTGCAATGAATAACACCGGGGAATAACACTAATACTTTGATGAAATGTGTTTTGAAATACAGTGTGAAATTTTCTATTCTCAACCTATAAATATGATTATTAATATGATTCGTTACCTGCTAGCTCAAAGTCATTACTGGACGAGCTGCTCCGTGGAAATAATTTGAAGTAACAGGCCCTAACGGAATCACAGTCATGCCTTACGGTTTTCTAATTTCCCACCAAGACTAAATTTATCAATATGAGGCCACTACTTAGAACAGCCACACGAGAAACCAGTGAGAAATAGCTCACTCTACCAGACTATGCGAATGTACAGTTGCTCTTAAAGTTCCGCCTGCATGTTGCGGTACCAGAATGCAAAATGACAGAATCATACCCAAACAATTTGGCCCGGGGGGGGGGGGGGGGGGGGGGGGGCAGTCAAACATAATGTTGTACACATGCGTGACCAAAAAAACGCGTAAAAAGGGGTGTTTTTTTCAGTGTTGGACGCGTCACGCGCGTAACGCGTTAAGGGTATCAAAAACGCTGATTTTCAAGAAAAAGGGTGGCTTAAAATCCCGGCTTAAAATACAGGTCGAACGTGTTTAGGGTAACTTATTTTGTTCCCCGTTAAATAGACAAAACTTGTTTAGGGGTCATATTCTAGCAAGAACTTGTTTAGGGGTCAAAATTTGCAAGGAAAGCGCGCTAAAAACTTGTTTAGGGCGTAATTTTGCTTGCAGGGTAAAACTTGTTTAGGGGGTGTCTGGAAAAAAATTGGTCACGCATGTGTACACCATTATGTTTGACTGCCCCCCTCCCCCCCGGGCAATTTGGCAGATGCTTTGATTGAAGAACGACAGTGAATTAACATCGCATGCTTCGTGGAATGCACAGAGATGGCACTTGTGGCGAACAATGAGATATCCGTTAGATTCATCTAGGTGGACAGAGGGTCTCTCTTTTTTACTATCCCATTGATAGTTAATGTATGCATATTATTTGTTCCTTGATAATCTGGTTATGTCACTACTCAAGCAATCCCAGATATATATTGCAGTTAGGCACAACTTATTGTATTCTTACCTCACATTCCATGATACAACAAATATGGATATAGCGTTCGGTATGGGTAAAAGAGGAGAACCGAAGTCCAAAGCCCTGTGAATGTTCCCAAATTTACGGATTGTGATACGACTTCGTCGGTCCAATGGTTATAAGGGCAAACGTATGTGCTTGGAAAGCATGTGACGAGGGGAGGGTTACCTTTCTTGTGACAAAGGTATTACTATGTTTATTATTATTACCATATTTTATGGTAAATTCAACATAGGAAAACAACAGATAATATGCTGTTACCTACAAATTGGTTGCGGGATGCACTTCTTCAACATTCAAATCGGGACATATATCAAATGGAAAGATGGGCTACAAGTAACCAGACAAGACAACACGTACCTACTCCATGAAGTTTTGGATGGAAACATACAAACGGTGTTTGGAGTCCGGTTTGGTTAACTATCCCCAAGGTGTCAGACACATGCAGAGAGTTAATAAAATGTATATATGCAGATGGAACTTGTAGTGAAGTCAGCCCTTTGTAAAAGGCACTCGTGAATAACACCATGAACCGACCAACGTCTCCGAGTCATTTGAGTATATTATTATTGCATTAATCTCATCTTATCGAGGTCCTATCGACATTATAATGGCGACGAGGTAAAAGTAACAATTTAGTCTCTTTCGTACACTAAGATTTTGATTATACACTGCAGGATTGCTAGAGATTGGACGGATCTTGTGTGGTAATTTTTTGTAAATCGCGATACACGAATTATGCACCCATAAAACATGGCCGCGTCATACGCATTACCTGCTCCCCATTCGCTAGATCTATCGTCGGGCAACTTAGAGCGTAACTGGATTAAATTCTGTCAGAATTATGATAATTTTGAAATCGCAACAGGCGTTAGCGAAAAATCGGACGAAACGCGCGTTGCTACGCTACTCTCGGTAATAGGCCAACCGGCGGTGGAATTATACAACACTTTTCAGTGGGCTACCGCTGGAGATAACAAGAAGTATGACCCAGTCAAAGAGCAATTCAAATCTTTTTGCAAAGGCAAGAAAAATGTCCATTATGAACGTCACCTCTTTCTAGAGCGTTGCCAAAGAGAAGGGGAAACCATAGAAGCGTTCATTACTGCGCTGCGCACCCTTGCGGAAACGTGCGAGTTTGACATTAAGAAGCCTAGCCCTAAGGAATCTATGATAATAACACGCATAGCATTAGGGGTACGAGACCCTAAAATGAAAACAAAATTGCTCAATACAACTGATCTAACAGTAGATAAAGCAGTTAATTGCGTAAGAGTGCACGTAGCCACAACACAGCAAGTGGCACACCTAAACAGGTTTGATACAAATGTCAATGCGGTCAGTCGACGACCCGAACAAAGACAATATCAAGCAAAACAACACAGACAGAAAGACAGAGAAAAGTCACATACAAGTAAACAAACACACTCTACATCATCATCAACATGCTACTTTTGTGGCTATAGTTATACCCACATCGTGGTATTTGTCCAGCAACAGGACAAATTTGTAATGCTTGCGGTAAGACTGGTCACTTTGCCCAAGTATGCCGATCATCACAGAAAGATAAACAACCTAGGCCTACATCAAAACAAGGTACACACAAACCTGATCATAAACATGCACATGCATTACAAGATGACGAAGAGTTGGAAGAAGAATATGATGAAGAGTCAGAAGAAGAATACTGCTATGCTATCTCTGGTAACAGCAAACGCAAAAACAGACCAAAAGCTGACATCAAGATATGTGACACAACAGTCAAAATGTTGATTGACACAGGCAGTGACCTCAATGTTATCAATTTTGACACATACAAAAAGATACGAAACAAACCGACACTAAGAAAACAAGAAACAAAAGTGTACCCATATGGCAGCCAGGAACCACTGGATCTAATGGGAACATTTGAAACACACATTGCATACAAACAAACAACAATTACAGCCCCTGTCTCAGTTTCTAGACATGGCGCTGATCAGCTGCTAGGATTTGACACGGCAACACAACTTGGTTTAGTCCAAATTACGTACACACTCAACACAGAAATGACTTCAGATGACATTTTCTCGCGTTTTGAGGATAGATTTCAAGGAATTGGTAAGCTGGACACACCATGCAAGCTACATATTGATCAAAGAGTGCCATCTGTGGCACAAAGACACCGTCGCATACCTTTTCATTTTCGACGTAAAGTCAAAGAAGAGTTGGACCGTCTTAAATCACTTGACATAATTGAGCCAGTCAACGACGAACCAACCCCGTGGGTCTCACCAATAACGGTGGTTAGTAAACCAAAGAAACCAGATGAAATAAGAATATGCGTAGACATGAGAGCCGCCAATAAAGCGATTATCAGAGAACGGCATATAACGCCAACAATGGACGACATACTATCCCAGCTAAACGGAGCGGTTATGTTTTCCAAGCTTGATTTCAATTCGGCATATCACCAAATCGAGCTGGCAACAGAAAGTCGATATATCACCACCTTTTCAACACACGCAGGTTTGTTTAGATATAAACGTCTGAATTTTGGTGTCTGCTCAGCAGCAGAAAAATTTCAAAACATCATACAATCGGTACTAGCAGGATTAAAAGGGGTGATCAATGTCAGTGATGACATCCTGATCTTCGGGCGTACTGAAACAGAACACATGGACAATTTGGTAGCATGTCTAGAACGGATAAGACAAAAGAATTTGACCATCAGGCGGGAGAAATGTCAATTCTTCAAACGGCAAACTGAGTTCTTTGGCCACATATTTAACGCAAATGGAATCTCACCGGATCCAAAGAAAGTCGATTCCATAGTAAATGCCCCAGAACCAACGAGTAAAGAGGCAGTCCGCAGTTTTCTTGGTATGGCGACGTACTGTGGCAGATTCATTCAAAACCTTGCCACAATATCAGAACCACTGCGAGATTTGACAAAGACGTCCTCCAAATGGAAATGGGAGGCAAAACACAAGAAAGCGCTGAATCAAGTCAAAGACAACATATCAAAACAATGTACAATGGCGTATTTCAACAGAGAGCACCAAACGGAAGTGGTCGTAGATGCGAGCCCTGTAGGCTTAGGCGCTATATTAGTACAGTATGATACGGAAGGAAACAGATCAGTCGTTGCATTAGCTAGTAGATCATTGACACCTGTGGAACAACGGTACTCCCAGATCGAGCGAGAAGCGTTAGGTGTAACATGGGGAATACATCATTTCCACATCTACTTTAGCAGGAAGTAGTTTCAGTGTAGTGACCGATCACAAGCCACTTCTTAATTTGTTCAACAATCCCTCTGCAAAACCACCGATGCGTATCGAAAGATGGGTGATGAAACTCCAGGAATATGAGTTCAACCTAGTTTACAAACCAGGCAAAGAAAACCCTGCAGACTTTATGTCACGCCATCCGCTGAGTTCAACTTGTTCATCAAGCAGAGAAGAGAAGATAGCTGAGGAATTCATTAATCTGATTACAGACAATGTCATTCCCAAATCAATGCAGCTCACAGAAATTGAAACAGAAACAAAGACAGACAAAACATTAAAGCTCTGTAAATGGGCTATTACACACAACAAATGGCAAGAAGCTAGAAACAAAACTGACGAAATTGAAAAGCAGGATTTTGAAAGTTTATACAAAGTGCGCACCGAAATAAGCGTCAGCGAGAGTCATGACATTTTATTACGAGGCCAGCGCATAATAATCCCAAAGTCTATGCGACAACGCGCAATTGAAATTGCTCATGAAGGGCATCAAGGTATTGTGAAAACCAAGCAGCTCCTTAGGACGAAAGTTTGGTTTCCAGGAATTGATCGCCTGGTAGAACAGACTGTGTCTGAATGCATACCTTGTCAAGCGTCAACAGTAGAGAAAAGTGTGTTTGAACCACTTAAAGGAGGTGTCCCGCAAGCATAAAAGTGTGCATTATATGTTAGAAATATAACTATCGAGCCCAACTTTTATAATTATATAGAACAAAACACCACACTTATGACAAAAACAAATAAAAACCGCAATCTCTCAACATGCACTTTTTAAAATTCGCGGCGATCGAAAGTCCCAGTGTCGATGATGTCATAGTTATACAATTCACATGCGCAAATTTTAGCACCGATACCCATGACGTCATCGACACCGGGACTTTCGATCGCCGCGAATTTTAAAAATTGCATGTTGAGTGATGGCAGTTTTTATTCATTTTTGTAACTAGTATGGTGTTTTGTTCTATATGATTACGCAATTTCGACTCGATAATTATTTTTCTAACAAATAATGCTCAATGTTGTGCTTGCGGGACACTTCCTTTAACATGTCAAAACTACCTAACCAGCCATGGGAGGAAATAAGTATTGATTTTAAAGATCTCCCAACTGGAGAACACCTCCTTGTAGTCATCGATGACTACAGCAGATACCCAGTTGTAGAAATTGTAAGATCTACATCTGCTAGGTGTGTTATTCCTAAACTAGACACGATATTTGCAGCGTACGGTTCACCGCGCATAGTGCGAACAGATAATGGTCCTCCATTCAATAGTGCGGATTTTGCTGAGTTTGCAAAATATATAGGTTTTCACCACCGCAAAGTCACTCCACTTTGGCCAAAAGCCAATGGTGAAGTTGAGCGCATGATGCGTAATCTTAAGAAGGTATACCGCACTGCGACTGCAGCACAACAAAACTGGAAACAAGCGCTAAACCAGTATTTGCGTAATTTTCGCGCCACACCGCATAGCTCAATTGGTATTGCACCGGCTAATGCGCTATTTGGGCGTGAATTCCGTACACGGTTGCCAGAAATGCCACCCAAACCCACAAATGACCTTAGCAATTCGAAGTAAAGATCTGAAATCTAAAGCCAAAATGAAAGAGAATGCAGAAAAAGGCTCGAAATATCGGCCTACCAAGAAGCCTATCAAGATAGGAGACTTTGCACTCTTGAAACGAGACGGTACAATGAGTACTCACCAGACACCGTACCATGAAATGCCCTACAAAGTCATTTCAATTAAGGGTACCATGATAACAGCAACAGATGGTGACAGAACAATTACTCGCAACTCATCATTCTTCAAGCTCCTCCGTGGTGACAACAACAAACTAGCACCACCACCGGCAGTCCCAGATTTGCAGGATATGGAACCTGTGAGACATATGGATGATCCTGAACCTGTGAGACAGATACCTCCAGCAAGACCTCCACCTCCAGATCCTGATGCAAGAATAGAGAGACCACAAAGAGAGAGAAAAGCTCCAGTGCATCTCCAAGACTACATCACATAGTTGATAGTTCAATCAAGAACAGTGCATCTAACTCAAAAACATTTTTGTTGTATACATGTTTTTTCCCCTTTTGGTGAGACACAATAATGCTCATCATTTTAGGTTCAAGCATTTTGATGCACAATGCTTTTATATCAAGTATGAAATCGGTCTACTTGATCATTTATGGGATCTGTGATTCCCACATTTTGACAAACGCAACATAATTTACTTAATGTAAATATACACACTTACACCACACATGCCAATTTCTTATGCAATTAAACGGTGTGAATTTTCAGAAATGTGATACCAACAGATTTTCAACAACTCTTCGCTTCGCAGTCAACCAGTCTTCGCGTTACAGTCGACAAGTCGCCGCTTCACATTTTCTCAGCTAACGGACTTGTAAGACACTGATCCAGTAATCTACCAACAGTTTGATTTTCATATCACACCGTGAAAAGGCATGCCATATTAAAAATTGTTATTCAACGACTTTTAAAAGTCATTTTGAGCTTTATAAGTGTTCCACTGTTTTCTGGATGTTTAAAAAAAAAGAAAAAAGAAGGAAGGTGAATTGGAAAGTTATATGGAGAGGAAGTGAAACACTAAAAGGACAATAATACTAAGGACAATATGTTTAAGGACAATAACAATAGTGAAAGGACACTTGTAATATTATTTGATGATCAGTTCAAGTAACTGAAAGTTTACAACACCATCACCACTATTGATTGATCATGAGATTTCACAGCAGTGAAACAGTTGAGTTTATGCATGCGTAACTCCCCAGTACAGTCAGTATGAAAGGAAAGTAACTCTCTTTCTTGATATCAATGCTACCGAGATTTATTCATTTAACAGCATCCTCTTGATATTATTTTACGTTACAATTGACACAGTAACCCTCAAGTCAAAGTATGACTTCATTTGTTTTGTTGATACATATTTTATTTTATTGCTATGGTAACAACTATCTAAAGGAAGGAAGGGATGTAGTGAAGTCAGCCCTTTGTAAAAGGCACTCGTGAATAACACCATGAACCGACCAACGTCTCCGAGTCATTTGAGTATATTATTATTGCATTAATCTCATCTTATCGAGGTCCTATCGACATTATAGAACTGTTCAATATACACTGGCAAGTCTTATAAATCATGAATGCACTGGCATTTGTAAATGCAAATAGTGAGAAATCAAGAATAAGGATTCTGTCATTGTTCTCATCTCATGACTGCCAGTTAATTGATAACTGTTTGCGTTTATTGTGCGTATGATTAAGTGGATGAACCACAAATATGCCCAAAAATATCGGCACAACATAATGCGGGTTTTTTATAGCAAGTTTTGCATCACCGACCAATTACATCTTCTTTGGCGGCCATATTGGAAAATTACCATATTCAAATATCTTGTATCAATTATAACACATCGACCACAGCATTCTTTTGTCAAGAATTACTCTTTATACAAAATGTATCATTGATATATACAATAGGTATCAAGCGGCCGCCATTTTGATCTTTGACGACTATATTGTAATTTTGATCAATATAGTGTATTCGTATTCTAGTACACTATATTAACACTAATCAAATATTGTTCAATGCATTTAAACATTGAATGTGCAATATATGGACGCCATTTTAAACTTTAGCCGCCATGTTACGTTCCAATCATCTGCCAAATGAGCAGCCCTTCCAACATCAATTGTTTTGACCTAATGAAGATGTGTGCAAACTTTGGTGCTTGTATCCGGTCTGTAAACGTAATTTCGTTAAGCGATTCCACTAATCTAATACTAGCCCCGTTCTAGTGTTGCTGTGAACACGTTCATTATGTGTGCCAAAAATCGTTTCGATGGAGTAACTCATTTATCAGGCATAATCTAAAGGGGAATTTATTTTTGTTGAACTGTGTATATGAGAAATTTGGTCAGAAAATGAAAGTAAAAGTTTATACAAATTGTTTGTTATTGTGCGGACAATCTCGGTAATTGACTAAAAACAGAAAATGCCAAAATATCCAATGTTGACAATGACGGTACTGCGCGTCACGTCGTCTGACCGCACATCTTCAAAGCAAAACTGTATAGTTGGTTACGTATGGTTAGGCCTAGTGTTACGTGCACAACGATGACTGCACATCTTCAAAGCAAAGTTGTACATCCCCAGCTAAATTTCAATACAATGAAGCGTTAAAGGCATATTATGTGATCTTTTCCAGAGAGCGCCCTCTATTCATGATTTTTTTTAGAAAGTAGATTTTCTTGCAAATTTACATTTCTGATCATAAATCGTACGTACATTCCAAGTTACAGAGCGATACGATTCCTAATTACCTCAGAATCATGGTTTTAGAGTGAATTTAGACTAGAATAAAATAAGTTGTCGGATATCCGACAGTTTATTTTCACTCTAAAACCATGATTTTGAAGTCGTATCGCCCTGTAACTTGGAATGTATGTACGATTTATGATCAGAAATGTAAATCTGCAAGAAAATCTGCTTTCAATTTTTGTTTCGATGATGAGGGCGTTCCATGGAAAGATCACATAATATACCTTTAACTTTACCGTCATAATATGTAGCAACAGTAGCGTTTAGGTCACTGAAAAACTATTGTAAAACCTTACCTAGGTTGTCTTTTACTTAGTTAGTACATTTGAAAAAACTTTGAAAGCGAGGCGCGGGCAGCAGATTTACTAGTAGATGGATCTTGACAAAATGGACATGATACTGAACGTCATTGTACTTGCCGTGTTAATAGCCAAGTGTAGTGTGGCACAGAACTGTACAGGTAAGTTTTGATTTTGGTCGTTTTGATAAGTTAATAATAGTCAAATGCATGGCATAACCAAGTGTTGGGTGGCATAGAACTGTACACGTAGGTTTTGATTTTGGTCGTTTCAATTTGATAAATAATAGTCGAATTCAAGTCACAACAAAGTTGTGTGTGGCACAGACCTGTACAGGTAGGATTTAAATTGGGTCGTTTTGATTAATAATAGTCAAATTTAATTCATAACCAATTGTTGGGTGGCACAGAACTGTACCTGTAGGTTTTGATTTTGGTCGTTCCAATTTGATAAATATAGAGTAATTCAGGTCACAACAAAGTTTTGTGTGGAACAGACCTGTACAGGTATGATTTAATTTGGTCGTTTTGATTAATAATAGTCAAATTTATGTCATTATCAGTGTTGTGTGGCACAGAACTGTACAGGTAGGCTTTGATATTGGTCGCTTTGATAGATAATTGTCAAATGAATGACATGAATACAATGATCGAGTGTTGGGTGGCACAGAACTGAACAGGAAGGTTTTGAATTTGGTCGTTATTTACTAATATTGAATGTCATCACCATATTTGGAATCACCATGAGAAATGAATTGAAGCAAAATACAAATCTGCCTAGTGATTGGTTTATTAATTATCGGGATAGACTTTGAAAGTTGGGAAAGGTTTCTGAACAATCTGTTTTGTATATATATTTTGATGTTAAGCTTCATCCCTTCCATTGCTAGAAAACGAACTTCGAAAGACATGTATAGGCCTCCTAAGCGGGCAATTTATGTCATGTGCAAGCTCCGAAGAATTCTAAAATCTTCTGAATAGGAAAGCTCGCTTTAGATCACTTTCTCATAAAACCAGCGTATGTAGGAAGACTGCTTTGATCACATTTGTTTGATTTAGAATTATGTATAATGTAGACCTAGCACATTATGTTAAAGGGATATCCATTTGAAACTACATGTGTTCCCCGCGACACTACATCACACGTATGGCTGGCTTACTTTACATAGACTGGTGTATCACCCGTAATATTACCGTAAATGTAACTTTGTTAATATCACCCTTAAGACGAAGAAAACAATGCGATTTATTCCGTCTTTCGTTCGTTAGGGCGAAATCTATTTTTTGAAATGACGTTAAAGCGAATTTCTTTTGAAAAGAAGTTCGCTTTATTCCACTATTAAAGGTAAGGTAAAGTGACGTGCCGAGCGAATCTTTGGCGTTAAGGCAACTCCTCTTTTTGTAATTTTTGCTGAAGGGGGTTCGCCACTCCTCCCGCACAACGAGCCTGTGTTACATTCCCAAAATTAGCAAGTGTCTACCAAAATGCACTTCTGCAGTTGTCCGGACAACCAAAAATCTTACTAGAAATGAACACATCAATATAAATATTTCACGGACAATTAAAAAACACACCAATATTCATACATACGCTGGTTTTATTAAAAAGCCATCAAAAGTGACCTTATCTATTCGGGCAATTTCGGAATTCTTCGGAGATTTCACTTGCACAGAACGAGCGACATCCCACCACTGGACCCAATCTATCAGCGTGTTTTTATTAAGCAAACCAGCTTTTACCCGTCTTATAAAAAGCAGGATAAAAGCCGGTTGCTCGTGTGAGAGACGTGTTTTTATTTCAGTTCGATAAACAAACTTGCCGGCTGCCGCTGACCTCATTATAATAAATGCCAGCGAAAGGTCATACACATCTGTTTGCATTTAATTGTCAGGTGATCGTGCATCGTGTGCCCACTTCCGCTTTTCCACCGGCAAACGCGCTGAGCAGGAACCGTGCGTGTTTATACTGACGAAAGACTGCTTTTCCTAACCGGTTTCAACCGCTATTATCCTTGGTTTCGAAGGATAAAAGGCATCTAAAATCCAGGAGAAATAAACCGGTATGAGCGGGCAAATGCCGGTGGTGGTGTGTTTTTACTGGGTTTTTTTAATCCGTTAGCAGTCATATGCCTGCTTTTTTTCTTCAGTAAAAACACGCTGTATGTCGCCCTGTAACACTTTCAAAAATAAATCCAGTAATTTAAATACAAGGAATACTTTATTTGATTTGACTTTCCTGTCTCATGATGAAAGATTACGTTAAATTGTGAAAACCCTTTTTAATGACTTCCGATAACGGATACCCCTCCCCCACACACCCCAACACATGACAGACGAGTGCATTGGTTTCGTGAATAAAAAAAACACCCCACAACCCTTTAGAGAGAGACATTATTCGAAAACCAATCGATCTGATTGACATACCAAGATAAAGAAACACTTAAATCTAGAAAATAATTAATAGAATCTATGAATGGTCTGGATAAGCGTTGGTCTTGATGGTTCTATTCATAAATTCCAATAATCAATCAAGCTAGCACTTGAGTAGTAACACAGTACAAAAGGCTAGGTTTGATATTTCAACTCATGTCCATGGTGGGAATTGATGCTAACATTTTCATTAGGAATATTTAGAAATAACTGGATGAAATATTACTAAAACAAGCATTTATCTTTCAATTTATATTTTACACTGAAGCTGATATTATATTTTAATAATTATAACACATTTATACACTGTTTTTTGTTGAGGTAGATGAGTTGCATAATTAAATACCCATTTCCTCACTCAGTGATACATTAACAGCATCAATGTTTTCTAGAATTTAAATATTAGAAAAAGTGTGGTGAAAATCAATAAAATAGTCATGCCATCATGAACATATGAATATGGAGCAACTCGGAATTGGTAAAAGAAATAGGTCATGACTTTTATTTTAAGGGTAAAAATTGTTTGAAAGGTTGAAAGTCATGTCATAATACAACAACATAATACCAATATTTTTAAAGCCCATACCGAGTAAGATCAACATCTTAGGAAGCCCTAACCCCCTTCAAATATCCCTAAACATGTGTCAATTTTCTAAAATCATGATTCTTGCAACTGTATTTTAACCTGTTTTGGCCATTTTAACCTGTCCCGCCCATTTATTTATGATTTCCCAGGTCTTTTGTTATGAATAATGTCCCCATAGTGCAGGTTTCTAAGGGTTATGCGAAAATGACAGCACCGTTATACATTTTTTCTTTCTTCATTTTTAACTTTCTTATTAGGTGGCTTCTGGATATTTTCCGACGAGAATTACTCTTACAGAGATCTGTACATTGCCCCATTTCCTGGGACGACCTCACCGGCGGATTTATCGCTTATTGTAACGTCACCGTTTTTAACACCCTTTGGCACCTTCTTTCAGACGATTGCTTTTGATCGGGCAACTGCTACTGTTTATTGGACTGAGACTCGCTATGAGGGTGACATACCACAAGTAAATTACATTATACGACAGACAATAAGCAACGGGGTCACCAGTGGACTCATCGCTACAACTTCTGCACAGAATGCATTTGTGAGGGGAACAGCTACAGGTTCAACTTACTTTCCAGGTGCTTTAATATTTGTTAATTTCAAACTAGTAATTACCTTGACTTTTTCAAAAAAAAATCGATGTTTTGTATATGTACTGTTTCTTTCTTCATCTTCTTATTTCAATCTTTTTTTGCAGAACCATCTACAAAATGATACACCACTCTTACTATAACATAGCAAAACATGTTCATTCATTTGGTCATGATATACATGCAATAATTGTCACCAATATACGGGGGAAAGAAAGTACATGTTCATGTAAATGCACAAAGCCACACATTATTGGTGATGATTCATGAGTTTTAATTCAATCGTCGTGTAGTCCTACATGTATATAAATTTTAGATATGATAAGTATATTTTCAAAACTATTTGTATCATAAGATTGCCTACATTTGCCCGACCACTCCACAAAGTTGTATTGATCAAAACTCTCACAAAATATGTCAGTAGGCCTAAGACCTACAGGTCAAAACGATATCGATATTTTGATTTCTGGTGCGTTTTCCCCCGGTATCCCCTACCCCCCCCCCCCCCCCCCCCCCCCCCCTCACGCCCGCGGCCCGTGGAACTGAGTAATACATATCTTGGTGTCACATTTTCTAGAAATCTTTCCGATCATAACCATATTAATGACATTATTAAGACGGGCAACCGCTTAATTGGTTATGTGAAATCTATTATTGATGGCCAAGAGAATCGAAGATCAAACACAGCCTTGCTTTACACCTTCCTCAATGTTAAAGAATTCAGTTTCAATATTACCGAATTTAACTTTCGCCTGTACATTAGTATCAATTTTTTTTGGTATATAAAGCGCAAATGTGAACAATAGCCCAACAGACATTAACAAGGTTAATGACCAGAGTGATTAAAAATCAAACTGGTAACTCTCGAAAGAGAGCTCTGAAAGGCCTATCAATTGGTTCACTGCAACTCAGAAAATATGCATAAAACAAGACACACAAATGGGCAGAGGTTAAAAATGCCAATGAAAGTGACATAATAATAAGATAAAAGCCCAAACATAGAGAACAACATCAAAATATAAATTATAGAAAAATAATAATATCTGGAGGTCTGATGGGCATCAAGAGAACCTACACAACAAACTTGGGAACTAAATCTACCAGGAGCTGCCTGTTGTCACCTGTTGGGGCATGACCGTATCACCAGCCCAGCTGGCTACATGCTTTACAGGACCACCATCTCCCCAACCAAGCATTAACCTACACTTAACCCATGACCACCATGCTATTATATGTATCAGTCGGATGTTGAAAGGACTTGAATGAAGGGTGTCATGAAAGAGTGAAGGCTATGACAAGTTAAGAGTTTGAGAGAAGATGACCGTGCACACGGCACTTGAAAGCCTGGATTCCAGCTGCTGAAATGTTACCAACAATATCATCTGGAAGACTATTCCATAAGGGAACAGCAGTGTGAATGAAGCTTCTGTCTAAGCAGCGAGTTCTGGCTGTCGGCAGAGAAAGAGCATGGACTGGCATTGATACGCTCGAACGGGTAGCACGGCGTTGGACATAATATGGTGCGGGAAGTAACCCTGCTAGATCTTGTGGGCAGTTGGTAGTATGCATCTTGTACAAGACCGTAGCCGCTGCTACCTGTCGCCTGTGAAGCAGGCTGTCAATTTAGAGCTGTGAACGAGCAGTAGCTTCATTAACTCCAATGATTCTAAGTGCTTTCTTTTGGATGTTGTCAAGCTGGCTTAGGATGGTGGGTGAAGCATTCGCCCAGCTTAGAGAAGCATACTCCATAATGCTGCGGACTTGCGACTTGTAGACAGTAGACCTACCTTTAGCCTCCAGTTTATTTGCAACTTTGCGTAGAGCGCCAAGCTTTTGACCAGCTTTAGTTGCAATGCCTGAGATGTGCTTTGACCAGGTAAGCTTGCTGTCAATAGTGACGCCCAAGATATCCAGTTCTTTTGTAGATGGTAGTTTGCACTCTCCAAAGTAGATATCAAGTTCAGATGGGGATCGTTTCCCGGAGATTACCATGGTCTTGCATTTGGTATGCTCAAAGGTCACTTTCCATTCGTCAGCCCATACTTTCATGTTGCTTAGATCTCTGTTGAGACTAGCAGCTACTGTGTTGGGATCGGTTGATGATTTAATGGGTGCAAAGAGTGTTGAGTCGTTGGCATATTATAGATATAGCTCGTTGTCACAAACATCTACAAGGTCATCAATAAAAACAGAGAACAGTAGTGGGCCAAGGATAGATCCTTGTGGAACAGAAGCATTTATTGGAGCAGTGTTGGATGCCTGACCTGACATGACGACATTGATGGATCTATCAGATAAATAGTTGTCTATCCACAAAAGCAGTCTTCCAGTAACACCTTTAGCCAACAGTTTCGAGCAGAGTCCGTTATGCCATACCTTGTCGAAAGCTCCTTTAATGTAAAGGGCGATGACACAAACTTCATCGCTTTGGTCTAGGGAGTGGTTCCACTTCTGTGACAGGATGTTGAGGAGATCAGCTGTGCTGTGGCCTGCTCGAAATCCAAACTGTCTGCTGGAAATCAGGTTATTGCTTAGAAGAAAGCGTTGGAGTTGTTTCTGTACTACAGCTTCCATGATCTTGGTGATGTTGCTTAGCAGCGAGATGGGACGATACTTTGTTGGGTCAGCCTTGGAACCTCTCTTGTGAATTGGAGTGACCGAGGCTATCTTCCATTGGTTTGGAAACACACCATGCTTGAAGCAGAGGTCAAAAAGCCTGCAGATTTTGAAGCAGAGGTCAAAAAGCCTGCAGATCCACATACTAAGGTCGCTTTGCGATCCAGGTCGCTTATGATGACGTAATTTACGTTATTTGTTGTTCAATCGAATGCAATCAAGTCAGCTGCGACCTCACGCGACTTTCCAAAAGTTGGGACAGGTCGCACTAGGTCGCACCAGGTCGCTATTACCCGGATCGCTGCAGTTGACTTCAATACAACTGGTCGCCTCGATCTGTCGAGTTGCTGTGATCGTTGTATTACATAGGCCACTCAAGCGACCTAAGGTCGCCACGACCTGCGACCGGCTTGTATAAAAAGTCCGGAAAAACGTTTCTGAATCTATCTTGTTAATATAAGATTGAATAATCAAATATTGAAACTAATTCGCGCGAAGCCCGCCAAAATTTGCTATTTTGTATTTCTCTTTTAAAATAAGTCTTTTCATGAAAGAAAGCAAATAGGCCTACATGTATACCTCAATAACCTGAAAGTAAAATACAGTTACAAGAGCAATTTGAGTTTAAAAGTTTAACATAGTTAGTATTAAAGAAAACAAATTATCGTTTTAACTAAAGCAACATATTTACGAAAGACAAATTTTAGTTTTAAAGGTCAAAGTCGTTAGCAAAAAAGAACTCGATTCATTTGAAGTTTTTTTTTGAAAGAAAGCAAATATGCCTATACCTGAATCACCTGAAAGTAAAATACAATAACAAAAGACCATTTTTAGTTTAAAAGTTCAACATAGTTAGTATAAAAGATAACAATCAATCATTTTAACTAATATTAAGAGACTATTACAAAAGACAAATTCCAGTTTTAAAGGTCACCGTCGTTAGCAAAAGAGAACAAAAACAAGCAAAGGCTTGTTTGGAGAAGTCAACAGCAATGTACACGGTACCCTTTTCATGGTTGCTATTTTCTGTGGAAGAAGAAAAACATATTTTGTTGTGAATTAACATTTTATTACCGAGGCATCCTATTTGTGTTAGACCACGTGATCTGAAACATCCATAACATCCCCACACACCCTTATATTCTTTATTCAACTGTTCAATATCGAAAACCAGAGATTATTTTAAAATAATCTCTGGTTTTCGATATTGAACAGTTGAATAAAGACACTTTCCAGGCGGGACGACATAAATGTCACAAAATGTTTAAAAATGTCAACATTATTGAATTGCCATTTTTGGAATCAATATGAGAAATGCATTGAAATAAATACATACATGCCTAGTATTGCTTCAGTAATCATTGAGATATCGGCCGAGTGCACCAATGACGGGTAACTTAATAGGGAGGTAAGCTACCTCCCTAGTAGTTATGCTCTAACTGTAGCATAACTTACTAACGATGTTATTCTTAGAGCATAACTGGCGAGTAACACCAGAATAGCAACTAGCGAGGTAAATATCCACATTAATCAGCATCGTCCCCTTACAAAATTAATTGGCGCATATGCCAAGTGTTAACCTATAGTTTACTGTAAAATTCTGACGTGAATGGTCCTCCGTAATATTAAAAGCGTGTCGTCACTCGCTAGGTCATAGGTGAGTGTAAATCGGCCTGCGATCCGGAAAAAAATGATGCCATTTTATGGCCAAAAATTTCGAAGTTTGTTTACCGCTTTTTCAAAAATAAGGACTATCATGACATTGCAAACATATTTTGGGCGAGGGGCACATACAAACATTGCACCAAAAAGCACAATTTTAATGACAAACACAAGCACCCGATGGAAACAATTATATACAATTATAACACATCTCTTAACACAAATACTTCCGTGGCGTGGATACCTTGTCCTTCGCTTGTTAACCGCAGAACCCCGGTTCGATCCCCAGACCACGCACGGCACGATATGCTTTTTTTCCCGTTCTTCTAGTTCTACCCTTCCACTCACAATAATGTTGAAACTTGGCTTTATCAGTTTTTAATTAATAAAAACAATAATAAGTTTATTTATTTAGTCATTATTTAAGATCCTTGGACAATTAGTACATTTTGGTCAAAATATGACCCAAAGTCGGTGCGATTAGTGTTTGAATGGGCAAAAGGAGTTGATCTAAATTTCGACTAAAAAAATCACCAAATTGCATGAATGGATTTTCAAAAATACAAAATCTTTCAGCTTATGAGGGGTCACATTCCACTTCAAATATACACCCCCTGGGCATGCAAGCGCAATTGGTCCTTCAGCATCAGCGAATCATCCCCTCCAATGTTCACAACAAATTTACGCTACTGCTAGAATCGACTGACTTGTGGCATAAAACGTTATGCCCCAACTTACTCTTGGGTCCGGTCAGGTATAACATTTAGCGTAAATTACCCGCCAGTTACTAGCCTAGTAGATTACCCCGCATTGGCGCTCTCAAAATGTTGGGTTACGCCTCAGTTACTAGCGAGGTAGCGCTATTCTTCAGCTACCCGTCATTGGTGCACTCGGCCGTAGACTTTGAAAGTTGGGAAAGGTTTCTGAAAAAAAGTGAACCGACAAGGACTTTACCAGAACGTCAACCTTTGAGATAAATATCAAACTGGGAACGCTTCATAAACATACAAAATGTCAGTGTAATGACCCTGATATAAGAAAACAAGACTATCTAATAAAAATAAAAATAAAATAAACATGATTCAAAATTGGTTCTTTTCATCAAACATATTTTTGATTTTAACTATGTGCTGTATGTTCACTCAGAATTCTGACCCATTAGACTTCAGGTCTATAGCACTATTAAGCTTTGGCATATTTTTTGATACGTCGAAAGCTATTTTTTATATGTCGTGTTCGTTTTACTGCTTTTTATATACCAAGATTCCTGTCTTTTTAGTACTATATGAACAAAAGAAGTTATTTATGTGTGGAATTTTAACAAATGGTGATCCGGGAGTGTACTATGTCAAGTGTTATTTGAAATTGCCTTCTCGATTTCTGCTACTCGCATTTGGAATACCCTACTGGACTACTTCCGCAGTGGCCCTTCAATTAAATCACAACTCAAGATACACTTTTCAAGATTGCTTGTGAGCAGGATTAAGTTGTGTATATCAATTACTTTTTTATGCAACATCTGTGTATATAATTCAGGTTTATTAGGCTTTATTAAAAATATCGTTTGTCTCAAAGCTTCCGTTTTTCAAAACCTAATGCGGAATACGGTTTTTCTTAATTTTTTAATCTTTTTTATAAATATAAAGTATTGAAATCCTTGTAAAAGTGACCTTTTGTATTTAAAATGATGTGATCAATTAAAATCTAAAAAATGGGTGAAACGTTGGGATTTTCTTTTTTGAAAAAAAAAGAAAAAAGAAAAAAAAAAAGAAGAAAAAAAAGAGATTTGTTTTTGTCTAACGCACACCAATTATTTAACGCGTGCGGGAGCTTTGAGACAAAAGATTTTTTTAATATAGCTTTGCTCATACTTTTACACCTTCCCCGAACTAAACAGGTCAAAAGAAATAAGTCCCCCCTGGGAAATGTGCATTTTTCTGTAAAAAAAGTTATAACGGTATAAGTAATGCACGGGATATACTCCATTTCGCGGATGCGAATTTGTCGCCGCGACAACTTCGTAAATCGTACCTCCGCGAAAGAAAAACCTTTTCGTGCGACAAATTCGCTAGAGTTGAGCAATTTCAACTCTAGCGACCTTTCGCTGGCTACATATGATTGTGATTGGCAGCTGGACACGCCCTTCCAAAACCTACTTATATACAGGGTGTATAAAAAAAAAATATGACTCTGTTTCATGACTGTGTAATTCTTAATATAATCATTGGACCATAACCAATTTAGTTTCAATGTAAAGCCCAATTAATTATTATGGTATCCTGAAAATATGAGATCAATCCGATGAAAAATTAGAAAACAAGCGTACTGTGTGTAAACCATGTCATTTACTGGTTTGTACAATGGGAATTCACACAGTAACAGTCGAGTAACATGAAAGTGCTCGATTTGTAACTCAATGAACCATCTACAGTGGGTTCGATAACTGTTAAACAAAACATTTTTAATTAGCACAGAATATGCATGCATCGGTTTTGCGGATTTTGTTAGCCAGTATTGAATTGTGCCAGGATTAAATGGATTCCAAAACTAAACTTTGCTATTGACTGATAGATTATTTACTATGTTGACAATTTTTATAACGTATTGAAACGTAAACCATGTTATTTATACTGGTTTATACATGTGGATCCCATTGTACAAACCAGTAAATGACATGGTTTACGCAAAGTACGCTAGTTATCTTATTTTGCATCGGATTGATCTTATATTTTCAGGAAAAATGAAAATGAAATGAAATGAAAAATATCATAATAATTAATGCAGCTTCAATCGTATGTACGAGGGTCATTCAATAAGTTCTACCTCCTACCTCATAACTTTGCTATTATACAAGTCAGTTGTATGAAATATTCCACAATTGAAGCTTTGAATCTCAGCTACAAAATCATAGTAGATTGGGATGATTACTTGTTGCACTTTCCTGGATATGCAGTCAAAACCAAACTTCCATTTAGTGCGACGGAAACGGGTAAAAAACAGCCAAATATTTCCTAAGTGCTATTCATTTGGCAAATTCTAAGAGACAAAATATAACTATCGGTCAATTACAATCATTCTAAGTTACAAATATCTCTTGAACATACTTTAAACAATACAAGTGACTGATTTTTTGGCGGAAAATGCCCTCTAATTAGCCAGAACCAGACCAGGACAGCCATCAATTTTAACCCTACCCTAGAGAACCGCTGCAAAATTCATATTTTCTTTTCATAGGAACTAAGAGATCTTCATTATACAGGACTAATTGAATATATTTCAAGTCTCTCGAAGATATATTATCACTGACTACCTGAATAACTATTCTAAATGTTGCATATAAGGAAAACTGATAAAGTTACTATCATGTTCAGATTTAACATTTGAGGCATCACTGTGGCTTGACTTGTAACAACGTACATTTGACTGAATATCAGTATTCCAGTATGCTAAAGGCGTGTCAATACATTCGAGTTGATATTATACTATTTGCAAGCTACAAAGGTTAATATTGCCTAAAATTGTTTTCTATTTTCAGTATTTTAATCGGGCGGTTATACCTAATCATACAATACGGAGAGAAAACGAAAAAAAACATGTATTTATCTTTGGGGTAATTTTCCGTGTCCGTTGTCCAAAATATCTCTCTGGCTTTGATTGCATCATGACAAAAGTGAAATAGGTATCAATTAGCATTTACTATAAATGTGTAGCTATGATTCAGAGCTATTAATCATGACAAATGTCATGAGGCTGCTGACATTCATATTAGCGATGTTATGAGTGAGGAGGTAGAACTTATTGAATGACCCTCGTATTGTATTTTGATTTAATGGATATTAGCCTTCCCCTTTGGTCATGTAAGTATGTATAGCTTATTTCTATTCTTTTTAAACTAGTGTACCGTCTTGCACGAAGTGAATTTCTAAACTGGTTACCTGCCCGTGAAAGCAGCACCGAAATCATTTGAATCATTATGCAACGTGGATCAAATTCCCTCTTAAACAAATCCCTATATTTATGAACAATAGTATCGGCAACTCTCAAGCCCGATTAATAACGCAACGGCAACATTAACGTTGGAAAGGTTGATTTATCGCATGGAGTATACATGCATTTTGTCGCGCGAAAGAAGCGCCAGCAACATTTGTCGCGGCTACAAATTCGCGTCCCCGTAAAGGAGTATATCCCTGGCTTAAGGGAAAAGTTCCATATACTCGAGTTATCGCATCGAGTCCCGTATCGAACAGCAAGGGATTATCTATCAAGCAGCATAATACACTTGTCTTAATATAAGCGAAGGATAAGTGGTGCGGATTGTAAATAAACACTATTTTCCTGGTATGTTTGATTAAAATACCCTGGGGTATTAGTGATAACTGGTATATTTAGTCGTATCGAGCCCGAATGTCAACTTAAATCATCGAGCTCAAAACGTCAAGCACCGATACAGTCTCGATAAATGTATCGAATATAAATGAGACTGTTGCCTATGACGTAACCATGGTAACATCCTCGTATCATTTATTTTTAGTTGTGGTGTCTATGGCTATCGACGAAACACATCGGAAGTTGTATTGGATGGAATTAGATTTTTTAGGTGGTGATCCATTACACATTTGGTCTGCATCTCTCGATGGAAATGGCGATGATAAGATGTTGATCTACACGACTGATGGTAACCAGAATATTCGATACGACATCGAAATCGATGAAGACAACCAAGTACTCTATTGGGCCTATGAAGACGTGTATCGAGCTGACATAAACGAAGATGGCACCCTGAGTAATGAAATGGTAGTTGCTGTTAACATAGCTAACGGGTTAGCGGTCAGACATATTGAATTAGACCTGGTATCTCGTAAGTTGTATTGGGCGGGTGGTTGTAGTATTGGGCAAATTGATATCGATACTTTAGATCTCGCGACAAATACAATTATTTTTGATGGTGCTACTTGCAATG
This sequence comes from Ophiura sarsii, assembly GCA_035610835.1. NCBI lineage: Eukaryota > Metazoa > Echinodermata > Ophiuroidea > Amphilepidida > Ophiuridae > Ophiura > Ophiura sarsii. Next base: position 41,880,497 of record CM069457.1, on the reverse strand, counting down.
AAGCATGGGAATATGTGTGGATATCTTTACCAGAAGGCCGTTTATATGCCATTGATGAATATGATGTACTCCAAACAAACGGTGGTGTGATCTTTGAAATGCCATTATTTAGTTTAAATCCCACGTTTACTCCAGTCGCATCATTTGCACCTATTGAAGCTACACAAGCCTTTTTAGTCCCAACGTGTCCAAATCCAACAACTCTAGTCTTCTCCGAATCGCACTTCTCTGTAACCGAAGGAGATACGGATTTCAAAATCCGTGTCAATCGCATAGGATCACGATCGCTATTCGAAGATCCGACGGTTCGTATTGTATATTATGGTGGCGATGCAACTAGACTAGAAGACTATTCCAGTCCTCTAAACGGTACTTTTCCGCCCGTTATTGCTCAATCCGTGGGAAGCATCACAGTTAAATTTGAATTTGCACAGGAATTCATCGATGTGCCATTTTTCATTCACACCGACGAAGTGACCGAAGGGAACGAAACCTTCGTCGTAGAGCTTGCTGATCCGTTGCCTTACGACGGAAGCGTTCGCCTGGGAGCGATTAAACGAGCGGAAGTGACCATCGTTGACAAATCTAATTACTTCCGGTTCAAATGGCCTAATGTTGAAGCTAGGGAAGGAGATGTGACAGTTTCTGTAACTATCGAAAGGATTGGGTACACAGGAGAGTATGTAGAAATTAGCTTAGAAGCATTTGGAGGAACTGCTGTAGCGGGCAAGGACTTTAACCCTGATATCGCTACTGTAGTATTCAACCCGTACCAAGTTGAGGCCACAGCGTTTATAACTATAATCGACGACCAGGAATTGGAGTCAACGGAAGGATTTGAGGTAACGTTTGCGCAGAAGCAACCAACTGGTGTTGACAGTATCGAAATATCCATCAAGGACAATGAGGTCGGTTATTCTTTCCAGAAAACTGTCTACGAAATTAATGAAGATGCCGGAATAGTGACGATACCAGTGGAACGCATTGGATCTAATGAACTGGAAGGACAACTGAACCTCGTAATTGGTGACGAGAGTGACAGTGCCGTTAAGACAGATGATTACACGGAATTCAATCCCGCAACTCTCCATTTTAGAGCTGGACAAACTATTGCCAATATCGATGTAAACATTAACGATGACACCCTGTACGAGAGTATCGAATCTTTCAAGATATACATTAGCGACCCGCAACCTGATGGATCCGATATTGACATAGACACAACTACAATAAGCATCATGGACAATGAAGAAAACTTGCGTTTCGAAGACAACACATTTACTGTGACAGAAGGCGGCAATACTCCTATACGAATACCTATGATCCGTGACGTAGCTCTTAAAGATACGAGTGTTTTTGTAACGACATGTCAATTATACCGAAGCGCGGTAGGCGGAGAAGACTATGTGCCGATTACTTCAGGGATAGTGCGATTTCCTATGGGCCAGACCACTGCATACGTACCTGACATATACATCCTTGATGACAACCAAGCCGAAGTATACGAGTCGTTCCGAGTTATCATAACGTCACAGAGTCAGGCAGTCTGTAATGATGAGGTAACCAGTGATATCTATGTTGGTATTATCGACGACGATGGAGTGACTTATCGATTTTCATTGGACAATTACGTTATTGAGGAGTCATCGGCAAACTTGAAAGTCCACATTGATAGAGATGGTATACCACTTGACGACCCAGAACCTGTTTTACTTACGGCAACAAGTGAATCTGCAACAATCAATGAAGACTTCCGGTTCATAGGACCTCTGACCCTTAACTTTGGTAGCAAAGGTTACACCGAAGTGCTTATTCAGATTGCTGGTGACACGGAATACGAACCGGGAGACGAGACCTTTAACTTGCTATTAATCAACTCTGCTGGTGAAACAGTCGACGGTGCAACCGTCACTATTTTAGATGATGATAACGCGCCTACGCCTATACAGCCACAAGCTTACCGATTCAATGAAGTCTCTACCATTGTTTCCGAATCTGAGAAATTTGTCAAAGCACGAGTATTTCGTACACAAACATCAGATCAATCTACCATATCCATTACTACCATATCTGGATCTGCGAAAGACGGCACCGACTATCATGCGCTTTCTTCTATCCAATTAGTCTTCAGCGCAGGTACCGTGCTTGTTGATCAAGTTATTGACATCATCAATGACGAAGAAGTGGAAGGAGACGAAAGCTTCCAGATATCTCTGTCCTCACCTTCTGACGGGGGGAATATCGTAGAGGGCGCTATGACAGTCACAATTAAAGACGACGACGAAGACGAAACCGGCGGGGACACAGTGAGCGCAGCAGTTGTAATTGCCATAGTGGCTGGTATCATTGTCACGGTCCTTGTCGTTGGTGTATTGATATGCCTCTGCATCATGTCCCTATTAAGAGCATCCGCGCCTCAACCTGCTCCTATCTCATCTGTGGGCTACTCTCAGCAATATGGCATGTCTATCAACTATTAGGAGTGTAGGTGCATCCATAAACATAGACCTAATCAGTATGATATTTTGAATAAGGCATCGAAATGAGGAAGCCATTATAATTCCATAATGACATTTGGATACATTAACACTTTCAAGTGTGCAAGGTCATAGAGGACTCCTTTTCTATAGCAGTTTTGTCATGTAAAATTCAGCATACATTTGTAGAGGTGAATAGGTGCACTATCAATAAAAAACACACCATTTTGTATACTTTAAGAACGCAAGGTCATTAACTTACTTTGTAAAGAAAAAGATTCACATGTCATATCGTAATTTTCTTACCAACGATGGACCCCAAATAGATTTTGGTGGTTTGCTATTAGGTGTAAAACATGGCCGTTTTCTTATATCAATCATAAAATTGGTGTTTAGGCGACGACCCGATCGGGCCCAATTGAACCATTTTGTTTCCGAATTATCAATTTTAAATTTATTTACAATAATTCGATTTTTGGAATGTTTAAATATTATTTTGATTTGTTAACATTTTAAAAGTTTTTGAACATTTTTGAAAATTGTGAAGATTTTTTTTTTTTTTATCGCGTATGTTGAAGAAAAAACAACAGCCTAAATATTGGGCCGACCGACCGACCCTACCTGAGAGGTCAGCATGGTCAGTTTTCCTGTAGAACTGTGTCTTGTGTTCGTCACCTAGCAATAATTTGTATTTTAATTATATGTCTATTCATAATCATAATTACGGTAGTAGTATAATAAAACATGTCGATTTGTGTCATATGGGTACTCCCGTTGGTGTATATTAAATAGAAAGGAGACAGATCCATAGGGAATCTAAGTCTAATATTATTTCAAATTATAACGCGAGACGTGACAAAATGGGTCCATAGCCTAACGCTCCGCACTCTATACGCTGAAGTGTTTGATTGTTGCACAGAGTGCTACACATTAGCTGGACTGATAAAAAGTCAAACTCATGGGTGCGCAAGCAAAATGGGGTGAAAGAAAAAGAGGGACTGCTAGCCCAACTAAGGAAGAGGAAGCTTGCAAAGTATAGTCACTGGAAGCGACGTGCGGATAGCATAGTAATAACTACTATTGAGGGAGAGGTAGAAGGGAAGGCTCTACCAGGACGCACACCATCATGCTGACTGGACAGACGGCGGACTGATAGCAGCAAGAGTGAAAGCACGCAATAGAATGCCGACGGTTCTTCGAAGGACTATGGCTAAATAGCAGCAGCAGTTTCATTGTACATAGCATAGTTGCGTAGTAGTTAAGAATATAGGAGATGCAATCACATTTAATATTGGTTATGGTTTTAAACTCCACAGAAAAGTTCAGGTATTTCTTCAAGAAACTATCATTTCGAATATTTCATAATATTTTCATATTTTGTTAGTGCTGAGCAACTTGCTAATGGTGAGGTCTTTATCTGAGTGTGCCAACATTATCACTATTTTGTTCTATTTTGTTCGTGATGCTAATCAATCTTTACAGTTGTTGTTAATATTACAATTTATTGAACAGACACAGATACAGTGTATTTAGCCCAACATAATGATTTTGGCGCATGTTGATTGAGTCCATCCGAAGTGCTCAAGCAAGTTATTGAGCCCTGTCATAAGGGATTGCTATATTAAACAATGCGAATAAATTACGATACATTTCAACAATTGGCTGTTAACAAATAAACCGATTTGTTTGTTTGTGGAGTCTATAATATAAAGTGTTGGCTAAAAGTATTAGTTATACAATCTTCATATAATCTTTACCTGTAGATAAGACAAAAAAACAACAAGTTTGTCTCAGACGAAACCGGATAAAAAGGTTATATTTAATTTATTTATTTAAGTAAAAAATGCTATGCGAAATGCAGTATTATTTTTATTTTTATTTTTACATGAGACGGGTCTGGGAGGCAAGCGAATGAAGCTAATATTGCACTTCACAATGTAAAATCAATATTTGAAGAAGCAAAATAAATTTCGGGATGCAGGTGTATTCCTTTATATTAAACACTGTTTTAATATTGAAAACAAAACCCATTCCATTCAGTCACAATTAATGATCAAGAAATAAAAGCAAACAGTTATGCGGTAAAATGTGAATTTTTAAAAATGCTAAGCGCGCTGTCTTTGTCTTCTTAGCCACAAGGGCTCAGCAGACTTCACAACGCTCGGTCGCTGAGCGCAAGCGTTGACCACCGTTTTTCCAATCAGGCTGCGTCATTTTGTTGTGGTGGAGCTACTACGCATGTGTGAGAGCGCAAGGAGTTCGAGCGTTGTGGAGTATGCTGAGTGCGTAGAAAGGCAATGAAATTAAACTGTTCTACATGCGGAAGGATCTTTTAAAGATTACAAAGAAAACAAATCGATGAAGTCGAATTTCAAATATTTTCAATAATTTCAAAGATTGAGGATCGGCTCATGTATACCAGTTTAATGTCTAGCCTTTGGTCTAGCCTAATGTGTTATAATATGGTATTCTTTTGATCCGGAACCCATGTATATGTAGATACCAAGACTGTAAACTCTGGTATAATGTTATGGTTATATAAAACATAAAAACGACAAATATACATTCAGTAGAGAGAGAGTAGGCCTATAACTCTAATTTTATCATTCAAATAATGATGTAATTGCACAGGTATTTAGAATACGGTTTGATATTATTATTCGTATATTTTTGTATTAAGGTTGTGGCGTTGGCCTTTTATGTATGAATATTATTTGATTAAATCGTACAATTATAAATTGTTAAATAGACATTACGTGATTCTTTTTGTTAACCAGTTCTAAATTTATTTTAGAATGAGACCTTTAAATTGTAAAATAAATGTGACTTTGTTCATTCTTTATGTATTTATCATTTATAAGTTAAACCATTTGGAACGGTAGTTGGTACCACAGTTTTCTGATGATCGCACAATCGTGAAACTCGGAGTAACAACTACCGTTCCAAGCGGTTTAACTTATATATCGCTCTGCATCGCATTGAGCACTCTGCAAGAAGATTGCTTCTTTACAAATAATTTATCATTTAGATCAATTCTTAAATAAATTTGCTGATAAGGGGTAATTTTATCGTGGATTTATTAAAGACTACAATGTATAGTTTACAGTAAAAGTTACGTCTAAAAAATACCGACATTTGTTTCCAATCGCTTACATTTCGTATATTTTGTCATACATTCATATTTATTGTATATGTTAAGCTGATGTGTAAAATCTTTACAATGATTTAACATGTACACCAATTTCTAGTTTCATTGATCATCCATACTTGATTGTGGGGAAGTTTTGGTATGAATTTACCAAAACCACCACTATTTTGTGTTCAAATGTGCAAGTAGTAAGTTAATAGAGCATACTCTTCGCTGTTCTGGGTGTATCATTGGCGTTAGACATTCATAAGTTAGACTACATGTACTCTCTAAATGTAAAAGAGTGAACAAATCACTCTAGCACAGGAGTGAAACTATTTTCACTCTAAAAGAGTAGAAAATCACTGTATAGAGAGTGATTCATCCAATTCTAATGTCACTCACTCACCGAGTGATGAGGATTTAACAAGAATAACTTAATTATTCACTCCGATTCATAGATTGATATTCTCTGTCTAATCGCAAAATTGCATTTATCGGAAATAAACACCTCTGATATCATATTCTGCTAACATTACATGTGAATGTGATTAAGTAATTTAAAAAAAAAGGAATTGACAGTAAAATCTGATGTGTGATTTTATTATTTACTAGAATGTTCCATTATTGTTCACTCTCAATGAGGGTGAAGTTCATTCTATAAGAGTGAAATTCACACCTTATAAATTTACTCTTTTTTCACTCCAAGGGAGTGATCACTGTAGGCACTCTTCGAAGAGTGAAAATTCAATCGTTCCTGGAGTGAACAAAATTCACTCGTTTTTGGAGTGAAAATGGTTCCACTCTTTCAAGGAGTGACTTTCAATCTATTAGAGTGATCACTGTAGGCAATCCTTTGAAGAGTGAATATTTACTCCATTAGAGTGGAATTTCACTCTTTTACATTTAGAGAGTAGTGTAACGACTCCATTACGGAATGTATAGCTGTAGAATCCTCTAATTCGTCCAAAGAGGGTTTTATGCTAGGTTAATTCCGTGCTGTTTTACACCAAGGAATAACCCTGTTCTGACCCACCAGCAAAATGAATTTAGTTGCATTTCATAATCTGCGAATGAAACTACTTATTCTCCAAAAATTCGAAACAAAAAGGTAATTAATTAATGAGATCCTTCTCAGGCATGTAACTGAGTACTGAAGAGGTTTTACTACATATTATGTATCGTAGTAATGAAAAAACATCAGTTCTTCATTAAGGCCTATAATGGTGAACAAATCACGAAAAATATAGGAATTCGAATAAAAAGAAATCCAAACTTGTTTTGTAGGATTTTATATTAATCTATTATAAGAATATCACATCTGTCTTTGGTGAACAAGTGGCATATTTCTATGCTGTCATTGTTCAATGGCTAAACTCGTTTCACACCCTACGGAAGAAATAAAACCTTAACACTTTCCATACGGCTATTAGTTTTACAAGACAGATTTTCCAGAAAGTTCTCCAAACTTTCAAAGTTTATCTCAAGAACTACAGAACCAATACTATGCATGTTTGTACTTATTTCAATGCATGTATCATAGTGTCTCCAAATATGGTGATGTATTTCAATAATTTTGACTTTTTTGAATATTTTGTGACATTTTGGAACTTTCGTTTGGAGACTGATTTTCAGTATTATTGGCCCATTACATGTATCGGTGTGAGCTCGGCGGCCCCTTACCGTCTTATAGAAAAACAACAGAGTCCAACACGGTGAACAATCAGCAAACAAGGTCAACGGCCGCATTGATTTCTTTTTGGCACCGGGTCCATACCGTTCTATACCTGGTCCATATCTGGTCCTCACCGACCTGGTACCGGGCTTATACCCCTCCTCACTGGCCGGAACGCCTGAGTACCGGCCGAACCGTCTTGATGACGTCATCATACCGCATTTTTTATAAACTGGGCGCTCAATCTCGCCGCTTCACTTGCATTCTGGACTTCTCTGTATTTGTCACATGTAGCCGTGTGAGCTGGGTGGTCCCTTACCGTGTGAAAAATTGGTGCGGCGGCGGCGGCACACGGTGAGGACACACGGTGGACCGTTTCCGGTCTGTTGAATACGTTCAGTGGACTTAGCCGGCCATCCGCGCCTGGCAGGAATGTTTGAGTATGCTCAAAACTTCGGCTGTGTGAGTAAAAGCGGCGGCGAACGGTGAGAGCCCGGAATAAGGACCTTATAAGGACGGTGCACCCGTTTCGCGCCCGTTCGCAAAGCAGTGATGGACGGTTGTGGACGTCTACCATCTCAGCGACGGGCATGCTCAGAACTCCTGCCGGTTGAGTAAACGCGGCGGCGAACGGTGAGAGCCAGGTATGAGGACCTTATAAGGACGGCGCGCCCGTTCGCAGAGCGGTGATGAACGGTGGTGGACGTCGACCATCTCAGCGACGGGCTGCTAAAAGATGGACATTTAGTTGTGGTTGCCAGACTATTGTGTGATAATGGATGGGTTTGTCCATATTTAGAGTAGTGGATGCCGGCTGAAACGGGCGCATGTAGCCTGGATAACCGTCTCACCGGGTGCTCGCAGTGTGACACCGTACGGGTTTGCACGGTACCTGCCACATAACGCCTGGGTAACATTCTGTTAACGTGTTGACGGTCTCATAACGTCTCCGTAACATCCTATTAACATCCTATTACCGTTTCCTCGCAATTGTATCGTCTCCAAAATCCTGCCGGCGCGGATGGCCGGCAAAGTCCCCTGAATGTGTTCAACGGGCGGGAAACGGCCCACCGTATGTCCTGACCGTGTGCCGCTGCCCGCACTAATTTTCACAAGGTATGGGACTGCCAAGCTCACACGGATACATGTGAAGGGCCCATTACAGGTAAAACGTGTGCCGTATTGATCAACTGTAACAATGCGGCCGGCCGACTATTCAACAACCTGGGCATCGACCGGGGAATTAGCACTACCACTACCAGTAATCAATAATTTGCCGGTTTGAGTCCGCGTGTATAAAAGCAAAATGCGAAAATGAAAATCGTACTTGACCTTACATTTGGGATTGTAACCTCTTCAATAATCAACCATTCGTAGCGTATAATATTTCAAATTAAAGACGAGAAATTTCTCAACAACTTAATAATAAAATGTTTATGTAGGAGTAAGACTTGCAGAGTTATCAGCACATTTACTACCTGGTCAGTTACTTAATGTGTTGACTGTAGTTCAGTTTTGCGTTAAACAAGCGTGAGGGCCAAAATACACAGTAACGATACAATACAACAAGATATTGAGTTCATATTATACTCGTGCATATAACTTCTGGTTTTATTACGATTTCTTTATTGTGAAGACGGGTGAATCTTGTTATTCATTACCTAATAATATTTACATATTTACATATAAGAATGGATTATAGGACAAAAGTCAAAAGATCATTGAATACAGTTAACGGTATCCATACATTTTACGCACAGTTTTGATGGTAACAAAATGTAATACAGTCAAATTATTATATAAATAAAGCGGCGGGTATCATAAGCCTTTAGATGCATCGGTTTTAGATTTCGCCCGATACTGGTTTGTCAGCATTGTACGATACTGGAACGCTCGATTTGTGTTAAAGTATCGCCCAATACTGGTTTGTCAGCATTGTACGATACTGGAACACTCGATTTGTGTTAAAGTATCGCCCGATACTGGTTTGTCAGCATTGAACGATACTGGAACACTCGATTTGTGTTAAAGTATCGCCCAATACTGGTTTGTCAGCATTGTACGATACTGGAACACTCGATCTGTGTTCAAGTTTCGCCCAATACTGGTTTGTCAGCATTGTACGATACTGGAACGCTCGATTTGTGTTCAAGTTTCGATCGCCCGATACTAGTTTGTGAGCATTGTACGATAATAAAACGCTTGATTTGTGGTCAAGTATCGCCCGATACTGGTTTGTCAGCATAGTACGATACTAAAACGCTCGATTTGTGTTCAAGTATCGCCCAATACTGGTTTGTCAGCATTGTACGATACTGGAACGCTCGATTTGTGTTCAAGTTTCGATCGCCCGATACTAGTTTGTGAGCATTGTACGATAATAAAACGCTTGATTTGTGGTCAAGTATCGCCCGATACTGGTTTGTCAGCATAGTACGATACTAAAACGCTCGATTTGTGTTCAAGTATCGCCCGATACTGGTTTGTCAGCATCGTTCGTCATTCGTTAAATTTGGTATTTGGCAGGTCAACGTTTATCATAATGTGGCGCTCTACTTCACTGGGCGAGTGGGACTTCTCGACGGACTATCAAATGCCCATGCAAGATTACTATAGTTTTAGTTTTATCAGCTCCGAATTGGCGAGCCTTCTTACAGCGGCGAATTATTTCGGAAGCAATGTGCATCAAATGCATATTGCCAACATCACGCGCGTATTCTGACTACTTTTGGGGGCGGAGAGATAAGAACCGAACCGATTTCTCGACAATTTGGAACTGATCATAGAAGGAAATGAAATAAAATTCGTCATGGTCAAGGTCAATGAAGGTGGTACAAGTACAAAATAGTCGGAGGGAGCAAGCTGCTCTTATTCCTGAATATATTGATCCTATAATCCATTAAAATAAAATAACACATTCTGCAACAAATATGATATCATATACGGCCAATATTTGTCTTCAATTGTACCTATTTTGGTAGCGGTATGGTGTAGCAGTCCCAAGTATGCAAATGAGCTCACTGAATACAATGTCATGCTCTACCACACACCCAGTACTCAACAACGGAATAAATCTCATTATCCTCATTTGCATACTTGGGACTTATACACCAAACCCTTACCCCTATTTTTGCCGCCATATTTTCCCCAACGATGGCCGCCATATTGGATTTGAAGTATGTTATAGTACAAACATGTTGATAATAAATCCTAAAAGGGTATAGAATTATTCCTATACTTTGTATATCAATTTATGGCAAACATATGACTTTTCGAAAATTTAACTATTTTGGTGGCCATTTTAAAATGATAACCAGCTATATTCTCCCAACCCTCCCGAAGCAGCGCATTTACCTACACTTTTCTGTTCATACACATTGTAAGGAGTTAAACAACGCTTTTTCATTAAAGGGCACTGAGAGATACAGGTTTTTTGCACCCACGTAATACATTGTACCAACTAGCATCTGAAACCGTTCGACTTAATTCACCGTCTACCATTTATCATTTAATGATTTGAATGTAGATCACATCGAAATTATCAGCACCACTCACCGCATCTGCTTCATCCATATTTCTATCCAGCGCAATTATTACATTTCAGGGTTCCTATCTATCTATTGAAACAGCAGTTTATCAGCGCACACTTTCTGAACTGTATTTTTCCCTGTCTTTAATACGTTTGAGCACCCACGCAGGGGCCGTGTGTAAAATACGGAAAGGCATGAAGAAACGAGTCTTATTATAATTATCATGGTCATATTTAACGTTGACCGTGGACGGTACTGCTGGACGTCACGTCTGGTTAGGCCTAGTGTAACGTGCACAATATTGACCGCACATCTTCAAAACAAAACTTAATCACCTAGCTAAAGTTCAATTCAATTAATTAATTTTACCTTCAGAATAAGTAGCAACACAGGCCTTGCCCTTAGTTCACTGACAAACAAAATGGTAAAACCTCCCCGAACTTGTCTTTTTCTTAGTACATTTGAACATCTTTGAAGTGTGGCGCGGTCAGTAGATTTAAATTATATTTACTAGTAGATGGATCTTGTCAAAATGGACATATTACTGTACGTCATTGTAATTGCCGTTCTAATAACCAATTGCTGTCTGGCCCAGAAATGTACAGGTAAGTTTGGATATGGGTTTGTTTTGATAAATACAGTCGAATGCATGTCATGAATATACATGTACACGTATATAAATAATGAAGTGTTGTGTACTGTAGAACATGTAGGTTTTGATAAATATAGTCGAATTCATGTCATAACCAAGTGTAGTGTGGCACAGAACTGTACAAGTAGGTTATGATTTTGGTCGTTTTGATAAATAATAGTCGAATTTATGTCATGTCATGACGAATTTAAGTTTTGATTTTGGTCGTTTTGATAAATAACAGTCGAATTCATGTCATAACCAAGTGTTGTGTACATACCTGTAGGTTTTGATTTTGGTCGTTTTGATACATAATAGTCGAATTTATGTCATTACCAAAATAATTAAAACTGAAAATGCTTAAAATCGTAGGTGAGCGTTTTCTACATACAAATGTATACAAAACACCACCGATATTTTGAGACACCCGAAACTCAATTAACCATAACGTCAGAACCGAAAATCCAATTTACTTCAAACAAAAAGCATTTTAAAGCGGAGACTTAGCAGGTTTCTCCTGTGCTAATATCTCATTTTTGTCCGAAGCACTGAATTGTAATATCTGACCAACATAGACACCCCTTAAAGGACTTAAACAAAGTGTATGACTTTCTTTTGTTGAGCACTTTATTATCAATGTTACTGTATATTTATATTACAATATTTTGTGTATTTGGGCCGATGGCCTCATGCACTTGGAAATAAAACTAAACTAAACTAAAAAAATAACACACATATCTGATAATATATCATTTGTCACCAACAATCAATTTCAATAATTGCTTAATTAAGTGCTAATTAGTCCAGTTTCGCTGGTGTTTTTAACAGGTTTATGTGTGTTATGTGTGACAATAGTCATATCTGACGGAGGCCGAAGAAGAAGAACAAGATGTGTGTTAAACGTATTTAAGTAATATTATTCCACATCGGTTATAATTGAATGCAACAGTTATATTGCATTCTTATTAATTATCAGTATTGATTAATTAATTAATTAATTAAATCAAGAATAATTGATATATTGCAAAAGTTGCAATGGATACCATTTATTTTTGTATAAATATATGATTAGAAACTTACTTAATGCAAGGTGCAGTTATAATTTCTGATAGTGAGCATTTGGACTTTTTAAATTGCGGCAATTACGACTCTCATTGTATACTTGGTATCAAAAGAATGTTGTTTTTCAAAATGTGTGTAAATACAAAATTAGAAAATGATCATAAATCATACAATTGGCCATCTAGTTATATTTTTATTGACACCCTGAATATTATAATAAGATGGTATCCAGCTTGATGTAATGATTTGAAATGTATAGATCTGAAATAGTCTACTCCAGCACAGCAATTGCACAGTAATCAAGCGGTTATTCAGTCCAAAATTATTTATAGACTTTAGAGGTATCTTCTCTTGGAATTGTCCCACTCTACATTTTATCACCCTATATATTAAATTGTTGTCAACTAAATTCTGCTATGATTGTCTTTCTTCATCTAACCCAATGGTTCAAAACATAATTACTGCCGCAAAACTCAAAATAGAATTTATTTTGTCTATATAAAGCATTGTTTTCCATTATTGTATATACATGATTTTGGCCACTTGTATATTTTAACGGAGGACGATTGGTCGATTTACTTTTTTAAAATTAAAGCCCTACATCCTGCCTTCTTACTACTATACTTGTTTTTAATGTAATACTTTAGCAATCAATAAAACCTGGGTATATCAAAACTATTAACAAAATGTGTTTTTCTTATGTTACACCCTGTATAATTAAAGCACACCCTGTATAATATCACTTGGTATTTACATATCTGGTATCCTTGTAGATCGGATGAATACAATAACAATTATGTGGATTTAAATCAAAATTGGTGAATTTTCTCTCAATTTACAGAGTGTAACTTTTTTACACCAACTTTTAATATGACCAAATATAGTTTACATTTAAATGTTCTAGCAAAATGACTTCCTGTTTTGCAAATAAAAAGACACCTTTATACAGTCGTGTGTTATTCATATTTTAACTTTCTTATTAGGTGGGGTCTTGTTATTTACCGACGAAGGAGACGGAAACGCTTCACGAGACATCTATATTGCCCCGTTTCCTGGGGCTACCTCACCGGCGGATTTTTCGCGTATTATAAGCTCACCGTTTGGCTCACCATTTGGCAATTGGTATAAGACGATATCGTTTGATCGGGCTACTGCTACTGTGTATTGGACTGAGGTTGATTTGGACATGGATGGCCTCCAGCGATACGATTTTATCAAACGACAGACAATAAACAATGAGCCCGCCAGTGGGCTCATCGCTACAACGTCTGCACAGAATGCATTTGTTAGGGGATCAGCTGCAACTGCAGATCCAGCTTGTAATTATAACCTAAAACACAAACAAATAACTAACCAGGTGCTCTAAAGGCATATTATGCGATATTTTCCATGGGACGCCCTCTATCCTGATTCTTAATCAGGAATCGTATCACCCTTTAACTCAAAATATATTCATGATTTATGATCAGAAATGTAAATCTGCAAGAAAATCAGCGTTAAAAAAACCAAGGATAAAGGGCTTCCCCTGGAAAAGATCGCATAATATGCCTTTAATAATTTTTAATTTGAAACAAGTATTAATCGGTATAAGTTGAAATTGTAGATTGCCGAGGGGAGGGGAGTCAGCATACCAAACGGATACACATACGCGTCCACGCATGTCTGCAATGGACCATACATCGCGTAGGCCTAAACCAGAACCACTATTTTGATACCCCTATTGGCGTACGCATATAAACGTAGAAGGTGCGGGATTGGCTTTTTAGCGCATTAGCTTTTATTGTTGTGTGTGCTTAATATTGCTATTAGTACTAATTAGCACCACTGATATTAATAACGCTAATTAACGCCGATTGGCATCATTTGCGTTAACACCGCTCAAACGTGCAATATGCGCTGATAACGCTAATACGTGCTAGCACTGTTGATGTTATTAGCGTTATTAGCGCTAATGAGCATCATTCGAGCTAATAACGTAATTATCGCTAATTCATATCATTTGCGTTTATATTTTTAAAAAGACAACAACTTCTTATATGGAAAATGTGCAATTAGCGCTAATAACGCTATTAACGTTAATTAGCATGCTTGATGCTAATAACACTATTAGCGCCAATTAGCATGCTAAAGCTGCTAATCGCGCAATTAGCTCTTATTATCATGTCCTACCACCTGACCAGAGCACCACACCTGTGTTTTTAGTATCTAAATCAATTCAATTCATTTGTGACTGACGCAGTCGAGCATGTTTATTTAGGGTACATGACCGAGAACCGCACCTTAGTGAATATGACAACCCGAGAATAACAGGCCTACATTCTTAATAGAGTTTCAATTACTAAATCAAATAAATTCGAACACTATATAAACATGCTCGAATACCATAGTGAGTAATTGATCTGATTTAGTAATTAAAACCTCTTTTTAAGCAATAGCCCTACCGAACCATCCCAGAATGATGCACCTATAAATATGTATTTTTAAAAAGTGTTTTCAAGTCAATTAAAACTAGTTTTCAATTACATTCGTTGGTGACTGACGCACTCGAGCATGCGTATATACAGGTTGACCCAAACAAATTAGGACTCTGTTTCATGACGGTGTAATTCTTATTATAATCATTGGACCATGACCAATTTAGTCACAATGTAAAGCCCAATTAATTATTATGATATCATGAAAATATAAGATCAATCCGATGCAAAATAAGAAAACTATCGTACTTTGGGTAAACCATGTCATTTTCTGGTTTGTATATACAATGGGATCTACATGCACAGACCAGTAAATAACATGGTTTACGTTTCAATACGTTATAATATTTGTCAACATAGTAAATAATCTATCAGTCAATAGCAAAGTTTAGTTTGGTAATCCATTTCATTCTGGCACAAATCAATACTTGCTTTAACAAATCCGCAAAACAGACGCAGGCATAATTATTCTGTGTAAATTAAAGAAGTTTTGTTAAACAGTTCTCGAACCCAATGTGGATGGTTCATTGAGGTACAAGTCGAGCACTTTCATGTTACTCGACTATTACTGTGTGAATTCCCATTGTACAAACCAGTAAATGACATGGTTTACACAAAGTACGCTATTTTTCCTATTTTTCATCGGATTGATCTCATATTTTCAGGATATTATAATAATGAATTGGGCTTTACATTGAGACTAAATTGGTTATGGTCCAATGATTATGATAAGAATGACACCGTCATGAGTCCTAATTTTTTTTTGGTCACCCTGTATGGGTACATGACCCGGGAACCTAACCTTAGTGAACATGACATGAGTGGTGGAACTTTCGCTTTACACAAAAGACAGTTAGTTTGCAAGTACAAATCAATATACTATTTGGGCTCAACATTATTTGCATAACAATAGAATTGAACAAGAAACAAACATTATTCATACCCCACACCAAGTCTCAGGACTGTGGCCATTTTTGGTGATAATACACATGTGTTTGATATTCAAACCGTTCAATATATCGTGTGATAGGCTTTTACATTGTTATGCAATTATTCCATGATGTGTGCATACAATGTGGATGCATTACAAATGTATCCTATTGAATGTGAGGGATATTAAAGGACAACTCTCTAGCTCTTTGTCAGCATGGCGAAGAAGACCAAAGAACTCAGTGCTCACAAATAGGGGAAAGGCTACAAAGTTTTTTCGAAGCAACTCCAAGTACCAGATTCCACCATACAAAGCATAATTAGGAAGAACAAGACGTTCAACTCAGTTAAAAACCTTAAAGGACGCAATGGTGTCCCCTTGTTTGACAAGAAAAGTATCATGAAAGGCCAACAACAATCTACAGATCACCGTCAGTTTTCTCCTGAACAACCTTGGTGAGTCTTGGACCAAAATATTAAGGCAGACACTCCAGCAGACATTGCACACGAGAGTTCTCCATGGACTCCGACCAAGATGACTAAGATGCAATACGAGTTTCTCTGTGTCTCTTTTCAGGAGTAGAGTCTTTCTTGGTCGGCCTCAATGAAGACATCTCATGTGCAATGTCTGCTGTGAGTGTCTGCCATATCTTGGTCCAAGAATTGCCAAGAGTGTGCAAGAGAGGTATTGATGGTGATCTGTGGATTGTTGTTGGCATGTCGCAATACTTTTCTTGCCAAACAAGGGGACACCGTTGATTTCCGACTGCGTCCTTCAATGTTTTTTACTGAGTTGAACTTCTTGTTCTTCCTAATTATGCTTTGTATGGTGGAATCTGGCACTTGAAATTGTAGCCTTTCCCCTATCTATTTGTAAGTATTCACAATTTGCACACAAAAACTCCTCACTGAGTTATTTGGTTCTCACTGAGTTATTTGATCTTCTTCGCCATGCTGACAAAGAGCTAGAGTGTTGTCCTCTAACATCCCTCACTGTACATTCAATAAGACACATTTATCATGTTTGTAATGCATCCACATTGTATGCACACATCATGGAATTATTGCATAACAATATAAAAGCCTATTACAAAATATAAAGAACGTTTGGAATGTCAAAAACATGTGTATTATAACAAACAAAAAATGGTATCAATCCTTAGACTTGGTATGGGGTATAAATGTATCGAGTATAAATGAAACTGTTCACTAAGACATAAGGGATGGCATCCAGATTGGTATGGATTGAAAACCGTCGAACGGAGAGGGCAAACGCAAAGGGATAAACGGACAGGTTTGTATAATGAACGGAATGCAGTTAAATAATGACCCGCCAATACGAAAAATAATGTTTGCTCCGTCGTAATTGCTCACTTATAGGTATTGATCGATCTATATAGCATATTGTCCGCGTGTAATTGGTCAATAGTAAAGCAAATTATCGGATAACAATAGGCCACTTTTCACCGTTTGTTTGCTTACTTCCCCATGTGTCAATTCGGTATTTCGGGAAATGTGTTTAGCGATGGCCATCGAACGCAATGTAGAACTCCCTCCGCCAGTGCGTTTTGTCAATGCGTCGAATGTTTTTCAATCCGTATGAATCTGGATGCCGTCTCTAACACATACATCCTCGTATCATTTTGTGTTTAGCTGTAGTGTCTATGACAATCGACGAAACACATCGGAAGTTGTATTGGATGGAAATTCATCTGGATATTTCGCCTGGTGCTCTAAATCCATTAAACATTTGGTCTACATCTCTTGATGGAAATGGCGATGATAAGATGTTGATCTTCACGACTGTTGGTGACATAAATATTAAATACGACATCGAAATCGATGAAGACAACCAAGTACTCTATTGGGCCTATGAAGACGTGTATCGAGCTGACATAAACGAAGATGGCACCCTGAGTAATGAAATGGTAGTTGCTGTTAACATAGCTAACATGTTGGCGGTCATACATATTGAATTGGACCTGGTATCTCGTAAGTTGTATTGGGCGGGTGGTTGTAGTATTGGGCGAATTGATATCGATACTTTAGATCTCGCGACAAATACAATTATATACTTTGATGATGGTATATGCGCCACTGATTGGTTTTATTTGTGGATATCTTTACCTGAAGACCGTTTATATGCCATTGATGAAATAGATGTGTTCCAAACAACCGGTGGTGTGATCTTTGAAATACCATTATCTAGTTTAAATCCCACGTTTACTCCAGCCGCATCATTTGCAAACGACGATTACCCATATAAAGCTTTCCAAGCATATTTAGTTCCAACATGTCCAAAGCCAACAACTCTAGTCTTCTCCGCATCGCACTTCACTGTAACCGAAGGAGATACGGATTTCAAAATCCGTGTCAATCGCATGGGATCACAATCGCTATTCGAAGAAGATCCGACGGTTCGTATTGTATATTATGGCGGCAACGCATCTAGACTAGAAGACTATTCCAGTCCTCTAAACGGTAGTTTTCCGCCCGTTATTGCTCAATCCGTGGGAAGCATCACAGTTAAATTTGCATTTGCTCAAGAGTTCATCGATGTGCCATTTCTCATTCACACCGACGAAGTGACCGAAGGGAACGAAACCTTCGTCGTAGAGCTTGCTGATCCGTTGCCTTACGACGGAAGCGTTCGCCTGGGAGCGATTAAACGAGCGGAAGTGACCATCGTTGACAAATCTTATTACTTCCGGTTCAAATGGCCTAATGTTGAAGCTAGGGAAGGAGATGTGACAGTTTCTGTAACTATCGAAAGGATTGGGTACACAGGAGAGTATGCAGAAATTAGTTTAGAAGCATTTGGAGGAACTGCTGTAGCGGGCAAGGACTTTAACCCTGATATCGCTACTGTAGTATTCAACCCGTACCAAGTTGAAGCCGAAGCGTTTATAACTATAATCGACGACCAGGAATTGGAGTCAACGAAAGGATTTGAGGTAACGTTTGCGCAGAAGCAACCAACTGGTGTTGACAGTATCGAAATATCTATCAAGGACAATGAGGTCGGTTATTCTTTCCAGAAAACTGTCTACGAAATTAATGAAGATGCCGGAATAGTGATGATACCGGTGGAACGCATTGGATCTAATGAACTGGAAGGACAACTGAACCTCGTAATTGGTGACGAGAGTGACAGTGCCGTTAAGACAGAGGATTACACGGAATCATATCCCGCAACTCTCCATTTTAGAGCTGGACAAACCATTGCCAATATCTATGTAAACATTAACGATGACAACCTGTACGAGAGTATCGAATCTTTCAAGATATACATTAGCGACCCGCAACCTGATGGATCCGATATTGACATAGACACAACTACAATAAGCATCATGGACAATGAAGAAAACTTGCGTTTCGAAGACAACACATTTACTGTGACAGAAGGCGGCAATACTCCTATAAGAATACCTATGATCCGTGACGTAGCTCTTAAAGATACGAGTGTTTTTGTAACGACATGTCAATTATATCGAAGCGCGGTAGGCGGAGAAGACTATGTGCCGATTACTTCAGGGATAGTGCGATTTACTATGGGCCAGACTACTGCATTTATACCTGACATATACATCCTTGATGACAACCAAGCCGAAGTGTACGAGTCGTTCCGAGTTATCATTACGTCACAGAATCAGGCAGTCTGTAATGATGAGGTTACCAGTGATATCTATGTTGGTATTATCGACGACGATGGGGTGACCTATCGATTTTCATTGGACAATTACGTAATTGAGGAGTCCTCGGCAAACTTGAAAGTCCGCATTGATAGAGATGGTATACCACCTGACGACCCTGAACCTGTTTCACTTACGGCAACAAGTGAATCTGCAACAATCAATGAAGACTTCCGGTTCATAGGACCTCTGACCCTTAACTTTGGTAGCAAAGGTTACACCGAAGTGCTTATTCAGATTGCTGGTGACACGGAATACGAACCGGGAGACGAGACCTTTAACTTGCTATTAATCAACTCTGCTGGTGAAACAGTCGACGGTGCAACCGTCACTATTTTAGATGATGATAACGCGCCTACGCCTATACAGCCACAAGCTTACCGATTCAATGAAGTCTCTACCACTGTGTCCGAATCCAAAAAAATTGTCAATGCACGAGTATTTCGTACACAAACATCTGATCAATCTACCATATTCATTACCACCATATCTGGATCTGCGGAAGACGGCACCGACTATCATGCGCTTTCTTCTATCCAATTAGTCTTCAGCGCAGGTACCGTGTTTGTTGATCAAGTTATTGACATCATCAATGACGAAGAAGTTGAAGGAGACGAAAGCTTCCAGATATCTCTGTCCTCACCTTCTGACGGGGGGAATATCGTAGAGGGCGCTATGACAGTCACAATTAAAGACGAAGACGAAGACGAAACCGGCGGGGACACAGTGAGCGCAGCAGTTGTAATTGCCATAGTGGCCGGTATCATTGTCACGGTCCTTGTCGTCGGTGTATTGATATGCCTGTGCATCATGTCCCTATTAAGAGCATCACCCGCGCCTCAACCTGCTCCTATCTCATCTGCGGGTTACTCTCAGCAATATGGTATGTCTATCAACTATTAGGATTGTGGGTGCATCCATAAACATAGACCTAATCAGTATGATATTTTGAATAAGGCATCGAAATGAGGAAGCCATTATAATTCCATAATGACATTTGGATACATTAACACTTTCAAGTGTGCAAGGTCATAGAGGACTCCTTTTCTATAGCAATTTTGTCATGTAAAATTCAGCATACATTTGTAGAGGTGAATAGGTGCACTATCAATAAAAAACACACCATTTTGTATACTTTAAGAACGCAAGGTCATTAACTTACTTTGTAAAGAAAAAGATGCACATGTCATATCGTAATTTTCTTACCAACGATGGACCCCAAATAGATTTTGGTGGTTTGATATTAGGTGTAAAACATGGCCGTTTTCTTATATCAATCATAAAATTGGTGTTTAGGCGACGACCCGATCGGGCCCAATTGAACCATTTTGTTTCCGAATTATCAATTTTAAATTTATTTACAATAATTCGATTTTTGGAATGTTTAAATATTATTTTGATTTGTTAACATTTTAAAAGTTTTTGAACATTTTTGAAAATTTTGAAGATTTTTTTATTTTTATCGCGTATGTTGAAGAAAAAACAACAGCCTAAATATTGGGCCGACCGACCGACCCTACCTGAGAGGTCAGCATGGTCAGTTTTCCTGTAGAACTGTGTCTTGTGTTCGTCACCTAGCAATAATTTGTATTTTAATTATATGTCTATTCATAATCATAATTACGGTAGTAGTATAATAAAACATGTCGATTTGTGTCATATGGTTGTATATTAAACATGTTAAATAGAAAGGAGACAGATCCATTATAGGGATCCAAGTCTAATATTATTTTGAATTATAACGCGAGACGTGACAAAATGGGTCCATAGCCTAACGCTCCGCACTCTATACGCTGAAGTGTTTGATTGTTGCACAGAGTGCTACACATTAGCTGGACTGATAAAAAGTCAAACTCATGGGTGCGCAAGCAAAAAGGGGTGAAAGAAAAAGAGGGACTGCTAGCCCAACTAAGGAAGAGGAAGCTTGCAAAGTATGGTCACTGGAAGCGACGTGCGGATAGCATAGTAATAACTACTATTCAGGGAGAGGTAGAAGGGAAGGCTCTACCAGGACGCACAACATCATGCTGACTGGACAGACGGCGGACTGGTAGCAGCAAGAGTGAAAGCACGCAATAGAATGCCGACGGTTCTTCGAAGGACTATGGCTAAATAGCAGCAGCAGTTTCATTGTACATAGCATAGTTGCGTAAGGTTAAGTAGTTAAGAATATAGGAGATGCAATCACATTTAATATTGGTTATGGTTTTAAACTCCACAGAAAAGTTCAGGTATTTCTTCAAGAAACTATCATTTCGAATATTTCATAATATTTTCATATTTTGTTAGTGCTGAGCAACTTGCTAATGGTGAGGTCTCTATCTGAGTATGCCAACATTATCACTATTTTGTTCGTGATGCTAATCACTATTCACAGTTGTTGTTAATGTTACAATTTATTAAACAGACACAGATACAGTGTATTTAGCCCAACATAATGATTTTGTCGCATGTTGATTGAGACCATCCGAAGTTCTCAAGCAAGTTATTCAGCCCTGTGATAAGGGATTGCTATATTACACAATGCCAAAACATTACGATACATTTCGACAATTGGCTGTTAACAAATAAACCGATTTTTGTTGTTGTGGAGTCTATAAAATAAAGTGTTGGCTAAAAATATTAGGTATGTACAATCTTCATATAATCTTTAAACCTGATAAAAAGGTTATATTTTATTTTTTAAAGTAAAAAATGCTTTGCGAAATGTAGTATTATTTTCATTTATATTTTTGCATGAGACGGGTCTGGGAGGCAAGCGAATGAAGCTAATATTGCACTTCACAATGTAAAATCATTATTTGAAGAAGCAAAGTAAATTTCGGGATGCAGTTGTATTTCTTTATATTAAAAACTGTTTTGATATTGAAAACAAAACCCATTCCAGTCAGTCACAATTAATGATCAAGAAATAAAAGCAAACAGTTATGCGGTAAAATGTGAATTTTTAAAAATGCTAAGCGCGCTGTCTTTGTCTTCTTAGCCACAAGGGCTCAGCAGACTTCACAACGCTCGGTCGCTGAGCGCAAGCGTTGACCACCGTTTTTCCAATCAGGCTGCGTCATTTTGTTGTGGTGGAGCTACTACGCATGTGTGAGAGCGCAAGGAGTTCGAGCGTTGTGGAGTATGCTGAGTGCGTAGAAAGGCAATGAAATTAAACTGTTCTACATGCGGAAGGATCTTTTAAAGATTACAAAGAAAACAAATCGATGAAGTCGAATTTCAAATATTTTCAATAATGTCAAAGATTGAGGATCGGCTCATGTATACCAGTTTAATGTCTAGCCTTTGGTCTAGCCTAATGTGTTATAATATGGTATTCTTTTGATCCGGAACCCATGTATACATGTAGATACCAAGACTGTAAACTCTGGTATAATGTTATGGTTATATAAAACATAAAAACGACAAATATACATTCAGTAGAGAGAGTAGGCCTATAACTCTAATTTTATCATTCAAATAATGATGTAATTGCACAGGTATTTAGAATACGGTTTGATATTATTATTCGTATATTTTTGTATTAAGGTTGTGGCGTTGGCCTTTTATGTATGAATATTATTTGATTAAATCGTACAATTATAAATTGTTAAATAGACATTACGTGATTCTTTTTGTTAACCAGTTCTAAATTTATTTTAGAATGAGACCTTTAAATTGTAAAATAAATGTGACTTTGTTCATTCTTTATGTATTTATCATTTATAAGTTAAACCATTTGGAACGGTAGTTGGTACCACAGTTTTCTGATGATCGCACAATCGTGAAGCTCGGAGTAACAACTACCGTTCCAAGTGGTTTAACTTATATATCGCTCTGCATCGCATTGAGCACTCTGCAAGAAGATTGCTTCTTTACAAATAATTTATAATTTATATCAATTCTCAAATAAATTTGTTGATAAGGGGTAATTTTATCGTGGATTTATTAAAGACTACAATGTATAGTTTACAGTAAAAGTTACGTCTAAAAAATACCGACATTTGTTTCCAATCGCTTACATTTCGTATATTTTGTCATACATTCATATTTATTGTATATGTTAAGCTGATGTGTAAAATCTTTACAATGATTTAACATGTACACCAATTTCTAGTTTCATTGATCATCCATACTTGATTGTGGGGAAGTTTTGGTATGAATTTACCAAAACCACCACTATTTTGTGTTCAAATGTGCAAGTAGTAAGTTAATAGAGCATACTCTTCGCTGTTCTGGGTGTATCATTGGCGTAAGACATTCATAAGTTAGACTACATGTACTCTCTAAATGTAAAAGAGTGAACAAATCACTCTAGCACAGGAGTGAAACTATTTTCACTCTAAAAGAGTAGAAAATCACTCTATAGAGAGTGATTCATCCAATTCTAATGTCACTCACTCACCGAGTGATGAGGATTTAACAAGAATAACTTAATTATTCACTCCGATTCATAGATTGATATTCTCTGTCTAATCGCAAAATTGCATTTATCGGAAATAAACACCTCTGATATCATATTCTGCTAACATTAGGGGAATATGGGGCAACTGGACCGTGGGGCAACTGGACCGAAATGAAGGATTTTGTAATTGTATGGGCATACTGCTTTCTTTTGAACAATACGACTTTTGTTGATACTTGACATATATCTTTACCTTCTATAATCCAAAACATTTGGAACTTTAGGGTATTTACACATGTGATTTTTCTCCATATCTTTCAAGCTAACTCCTTGAGTGACTGATTGAAAATTCACAGATAGTATGGGCGATATATGACGATGGGTTTAGATCATGTTTAATGTACTTTATATGATTGACAGATATGCAACAGTAAATATATACATGCAGTATACAGTCGTCTTAAGATACTAGGTGCATATTGCATTTGATGGGTGCTATATTGTAGTGTGCTTAGGGACTTTCAGAAATATGATTAAAACCATAGGTTGTGGTTGAAATGACCGTAAAATGGCGCATATTGCTAATTTAGGGCATTGGTGGTTTGGATTTCCGATCAATATTATCATTTAAAGAATGCTTCAACTTAAATCATTATCACGGGTATTCATTTGGTAGAGTTATTAGTTTATGAATTTGCAAATAACAAAGTACACCATTTCTTACTTATCTAAAGACACCCGTCTACTTGTAGGACCCGAACGCCGTAATATTTGCGAATTCAAAGATACTCACTGGCTACAGAAATATATGTAATGACTAAAAACAAAAATGCAGTTTTGCCTTTTTTCTTAAATGTATTGGAGTTATTGATTATTATGACAAATGGTGGTATGTTTTAAAACATTTTGGCGTAAAATGTATTACGTCACAGGTGTGTTTTAATAACGTTTCATCTCGACAAAGTGCTACGTCATTTGTTGGGGTAAGTGGACCGAAGGGGTGTGGGGCAACTGGACCGCCTGCAAAAACTTAATCAAAATTGTAAAATTCATTTTGAAAATGAGTTGTTAGTGTCAATAAAACATGACTCGATATTGATATGTGAATAGAATATGAAATAATTCACATTCTTTCAAGTTCTTAGACATTTTGGGGCATTTCGGGTCTAATATCACTATTTATGATATTGAAGGATTACAATATGACATGAAATTGCTTTAGAATGGTTTAAAACCTCGGTATTATGAATTACATCTTTATTATATTTTGAATGGTGTCTGTAAAGGTATTTGCTATGACGAAATATCATGATTTATGTATTTTATCCACTGCTTTTTGTGTATATCAACCGTTGGGTCATCATTGCCATATTGACTAACTTCCCCTGTAACATGAAAAGCTGGCTAAATATCAAGATGGTTTATTATAAGTACTAAATGATGATTATATGAAGTAAATAAAATCATTAAAGAAAGGGGTATATAGACAAATGTATGGGGCGTCTGAATATCACAACCATGTAACCATTTAACTAGGTTCATACCGTTTTATCTATAAACGTGCAGTCGAAAATTGCGCTTGCTTTGTACACCATTAGTACAGTGGCGTAGCTAGGATTTTTTCAGGGGGGGCAAGATTTCTCAAATTTTCGTAAAAGGTTGCCCCCAAAAAAATTCTAGTCACTTACCTCGTGAATTTCACGTAAGTGGGGAGGGGGGGGGGGGGGGGCTAAATATTTTTTCGCACAGTCCAAAAAAATCGCACAGTCCAAAAATATCGCACGGTAAATGTACTACATTTACAATTTTGCCTTCTATTTGGCTAATAACCTCGGTCTTTTTTCTCAATTTTTTCCTATTTCCTTTTTTTCTCACCCCTTTTTTGTTTTTAGAGGGGTGGGGGGCGGGGGCACAAATTGGATTTTTTCGTCAGGGGGGGGATTTGCCCCCCCCTGCCCCCCCCCCCCCCTGAGCTACGCCACTGCATTAGTATTACTTTTACACGTTAACCACGAAAACTGTATAAAACATGGGTTTCATGAGACCTGTATCATTGTTACACGTTGAATAATATGGAAATGAGTTTGTAAAGAAAATACTGCTTAGTTACCGTATTGTCAATCAATGATTTCTGTGTATTCTAACCGTTGGAACATATAGGTCCAGTTGCCCCAACGATGGGGTAACTTGACCGTCCCAAGTAAAGTTTTTAGTTAGTGGTAATTGGCCTTTTGTTTGGATATTTTTTAACATTGATTATATGTTATATGTAAACAGTTACATGGGTGATATTTTCATAGCAATTCCATAAATATTTACACGAGCTTTAAGCTTTTATATCATGAAACATGCTTAACCGGTCCAGTTGCCCCATCCTCCCCTACATGTGAATGTGATTAAGTAATTTAAAAAAAAAAAGGAATTGACAGTAAAATCTGATGTGTGATTTTATTATTTACTAGAATGTTCCATTATTGTTCACTCTCAATGAGGGTGAAGTTCATTCTATAAGAGTGAAATTCACTCCTTATAAATTTACTCTTTTTTCACTCCAAGGGAGTGATCACTGTAGGCACTCTTCGAAGAGTGAAAATTCAATCGTTCCTGGAGTGAACAAAATTCACTCGTTTTTGGAGTGAAAATGGTTCCACTCTTTCAAGGAGTGACTTTCAATCTATTAGAGTGATCACTGTAGGCAATCCTTTGAAGAGTGAATATTTACTCCATTAGAGTGTAATTTCACTCTTTTACATTTAGAGAGTAGTGTAACGACTCCATTACGGAATGTATAGCTGTAGAATCCTCTAATTCGTCCAAAGAGGGTTTTATGCTAGGTTAATTCCGTGCTGTTTTACACCAAGGAATAACCCTGTTCTGACCCACCAGCAAAATGAATTTAGTTGCATTTCATAATCTGCGAATGAAACTACTTATTCTCCAAAAATTCGAAACAAAAAGGTAATTAATTAATGAGATACAGCACTAATTATTAATTGTGATATGCCATGGTTTTAACATACTACCTGCATGAAGACCTCATTTCGTGTTCTGACATACCGGCATATCGTGATATGCCGCCATATACCACCATGTAACTACAGTTGCCTATTGATCTGAAATACCAGCGTATCACTGTCGTATCACTGTAGGAAGAACATGAAGTCATGTTTTGTTTGTTCTGACATACCGGCATATGACTTTGCGACGTAATTACTCCTAATTAATTATTGCAATTTGTTGTTTTAGCATGGCCATAACAAACATATATTATATTTTTTTCTTTGACAATGTTAGTGACATTTGATATCAATGCTCGCAAACGAGTCTTCAAAAGTGGGTACATTTTCAAACGCGATTTTCTTAACACGCTGTTTTTCGTGATATGCTGGTATATCATAGCAAATGTAACACTTGATATGGACAAACAGCGAAGTTGTTCATTCGAACACCACATAGTGGTGATTTTGGCACTTTGAGATTAAGACACGACACCCCACGTTCTCAGGCATGTAACTAGAGTACTGAAGAGGTTTTACTACATATTATGTATCGTAGTAATGAAAAAACATCAGTTCTTCATTAAGGCCTATAATGGAGAACAAATCACGAAAAATATAGGAATTCGAATAAAAAGAAATCCAAACTTGTTTTGTAGGATTTTATATTAATCTATTATAAGAATATCACATCTGTCTTTGGTGAACAAGTGGCATATTTCTATGCTGTCATTATTCAATGGCTAAACTCGTTTCACACCCTACGGAAGAAATAAAACCTTAACACTTTCCATACGGCTATTAGTTTTACAAGACAGATTTTCCAGAAAGTTCTCCAAACTTTCAAAGTTTATCTCAAGAACTACAGAACCAATACTATGCATGTTTGTACTTATTTCAATGCATGTATCATAGTGTCTCCAAATATGGTGATGTATTTCAATAATTTTGACTTTTTTGAATATTTTGTGACATTTTGGAACTGTCGTTTGGACCGTCGAAAAACAACAGAGTCCAACACGGTGAACAATCAGCAAACAATGTCAACGGCCGCATTGATTTCTTTTTGGCACCGGGTCCATACCGTTCTATACCCGGTCTATACCTGGTCCTCACCGACCTGGTACCGGGCTTATACCACCTCCTCACTGGCCGGAACGCCTGAGTATCGGCCGAACCGTCTTGATGACGTCATCATACCGCATTTTTTATAAACTGAGCGCTCAATCTCGCCGCTTCACTTGCATTCTGGACTTCTCTGTATTTGTCACATGTAGCCGTGTGAGCTGGGTGGTCCCTTACCGTGTGAAAAATTGGTGCGGCGGCGGCACACGGTGAGGACACACGGTGGACCGTTTCCGGTCTGTTTGAATACGTTCAGTGGACTTAGCCGGCCATCCGCGCCTGGCAGGAATTTCTTCTGCCGTGTGAGTAAAAGCGGCGGCGAACGGTGAGAGCCCGGAATAAGGACCTTATAAGGACGGTGCACCCGTTTCGCGCCCGTTCGCAAAGCAGTGATGGACAGTTGTGGACGTCGACCATCTCAGCGACGGGCATGCTCAGAACTCCTGCCGGTTGAGTAAAGGCGGCGGCGAACGGTGAGAGCCAGGTATGAGGACCTTATAAGGACGGCGCGCCCGTTCGCAGAGCGGTGATGAACGGTGGTGGACGTCGACCATCTCAGCGACGGGCTGCTAAAAGATGACATTTAGTTGTGGTTGCCCGGCTATTGTGTGATAATGGATGGGTTTGTCCATATTTAGAGTAGTGGATGCCGGCTGAAACGGGCGCATGCCGCCTGGATAACCGTCCGCGGAACGGACTCTCACCGGATGCTCGCAGTGTGACACCGTACGGGTTTGCACGGTACCTGCCACATAACCCCTGGGTAACATTCTGTTAACGTGTTGACGGTCTCATAACGTCTCCGTAACATCCTATTAACATCCTATTACCGTTTCCTCGCAATTGTACTGTCTCTACTTCACTGGGCGAGTGGGACTTCTCGACGGACTATCAAATGCCCATGCAAGATTACTATAGTTTTAGTTTTATCCGAATTGGCGAGCCTTCTTACAGCGGCGAATTATTTCGGAAGCAATGTGCATCAAATGCATATTGCCAACATCACGCGCGTATTCTGACTACTTTTGGGCGCGAGAGATAAGAACCGAGTATTTCTCGCCAATTTGGAACTGATCATAGAAGTAAATAAAATTCGTCATGGTCAAGGTCAATGAAGGTGGTACAAGTACAAAATAGTCGCAGGGAGCAAGCTGCTCTTATTCCTGAATATATTGATCCTATAATCTATTAAAATAAAATAACACATTCTGCAACAAATATAATATCATATACGGCCAATATTTGTCTTCAATTGTACCTATTTTTTCCGCCATATTTTGCCCTCCCCACGATGGCCGCCATATTGGATTTGAGGTATGTTATAGTACAAACAGGTTGATAATAAATCCTAAAAGGGTATAGAATTATTCCTATACTTTGTATGTCAATTTATGGCAAACATATGACTTTTCGAAAATTTAACTATTTTGGTGGCCATTTTAAAATGATAACCAGCTATATTCTCCCAACCCTCCCGAAGCAGCGCATTTACCTACACTTTTCTGTTCATACACATTGTAAGGAGTTAAACAACGCTTTTTCATTAAAGGGGCACTGAGAGATACAGTTTTTTTTGCACCCACGTAATACATTGTACCAACTAGCATCTGAAACCGTACGACTTAATTCGCCGTCTACCATTTAACATTTAATGATTTGAATGTAGATCACATCGAAATTATCAGCAC
Organism: Ophiura sarsii; assembly: GCA_035610835.1. Classification (NCBI taxonomy): domain Eukaryota; kingdom Metazoa; phylum Echinodermata; class Ophiuroidea; order Amphilepidida; family Ophiuridae; genus Ophiura; species Ophiura sarsii. Next base: position 41,850,703 of record CM069457.1, on the reverse strand, counting down.
CACTCACCGCATCTGCTTCATCCATATCTCTATCCAGCGCAATTATTACATTTCAGGGTTCCTATCTATCTATTGAAACAGCAGTTTATCAGCGCACACTTTCTGAACTGTATTTTTCCCTGTCTTTAATACGTTTGAGCACCCTCGCAGGGGCCGTGTGTAAAATACGGAAAGGCATGAAGAAACGAGTCCTATTATAATTATCATGGTCATATTTAACGTTGACCGTGGACGGTACTGCTGGACGTCACGTCTGGTTAGGCCTAGTGTAACGTGCACAATATTGACCGCACATCTTCAAAACAAAACTTAATCACCTAGCTAAAGTTCAATTCAATTAATTAATTTTACCTTCAGAATAAGTAGCAACACAGGCCTTGCCCTTAGTTCACTGACAAACAAAATGGTAAAACCTCCCCGAACTTGTCTTTTTCTTAGTACATTTGAACATCTTTGAAGTGTGGCGCGGTCAGTAGATTTAAATTATATTTACTAGTAGATGGATCTTGTCAAAATGGACATATTACTGTGCGTCATTGTACTTGCCGTTCTAATAACCAATTGCTGTCTGGCCCAGAACTGTACAGGTAAGTTTGGATATGGGTTTGTTTTGATAAATACAGTCGAATGCATGTCATGAATATACATGTACACGTATATAAATAATGAAGTGTTGTGTACTGTAGAACATGTAGGTTTTGATAAATATAGTCGAATTCATGTCATAACCAAGTGTAGTGTGGCACAGAACTGTACAAGTAGGTTATGATTTTGGTCGTTTTGATAAATAATAGTCGAATTTATGTCATGTCATGACGAATTTAAGTTTTGATTTTGTTCGTTTTGATAAATAACAGTCGAATTCATGTCATAACCAAGTGTTGTGTACATACCTGTAGGTTTTGATTTTGGTCGTTTTGATACATAATAGTCGAATTTATGTCATTACCAAAATAATTAAAACTGAAAATGCTTAAAATCGTAGGGTGAGCGTTTTCTACATACAAATGTATACAAAACACCACCGATATTTTGAGACACCCGAAACTCAATTAACCATAACGTCAGAACCGAAAATCCAATTTACTTCAAACAAAAAGCATTTTAAAGCGGAGACTTAGCAGGTTTCTCCTGTGCTAATATCTCATTTTTGTCCGAAGCACTGAATTGTAATATCTGACCAACATAGACACCCCTTAAAGGACCTAAACAAAGTGTATGACTTTCTTTTGTTGAGCACTTTATTATCAATGTTACTGTATATTTATATTACAATATTTTGTGTATTTGGGCCGATGGCCTCATGCACTTGGAAATAAAACTAAACTAAACTAAAAAACAAATAACACACATATCTGATAATATATCATTTGTCACCAAAATCAATTTCAATAATTGCTTAATTAAGTGCTAATTAGTCCGGTTTTGCAGGTGCTTTTAACAGGTTTATGTGTGTTAAAACGTATTTAAGTAGTATTATTCCACATCGGTTATAATTGAATGCAACAATTATATTGCATTCTTATTAATTATCACTATTGACTAATTACTTAATTAATTAAATCAAGAATAATTGATATATTGCAAAAGTTGCAATGGAAAGTTGCAATGGATACCATTTAATTGTGTATAAATATATGATTAGAAACTTACTTGATGCAAGATGCAGTTATAATTCCTGATAGTGAGCATTTGGACTTTTTAAATTGCGGCAATTACGACTCTCATTGTATACTTGGTATCAAAAGAATGTTGTTTTTCAAAATGTGTGTAAATACAAAATTAGAAAATGATCATAAATCATACAATTGGCCATTTAGTTATGTTTTTATTGACACCCTGAATATTATAATAAGATGGTATCCAGCTTGATGTAATGATTTGAAATGTATAGATCTGAAATAGTCTACTCCAGCACAGCAATTGCACAGCAATCAAGCGGTTATCAAGTCCAAAATTATAGACTTTAGAGGTATCTTCTCTTGGAATTGTCCCACTCTACATTTTATCACCCTATATATTAAATTGTTGTCAACTAAATTCTGCTATGATTGTCTTTCTACATCTATCCCAATGGTTCAAAACATAATTACTGCCGCAAAACTCAAAATAGAATTTATTTTGTCTATATAAAGCATTGTTTTCCATTATTTTATATACATGATTTTGGCCACTTGTATATTTAAACGGAGGACGATTGGTCGATTTACTTTTCTGAATTAAAGCCCTACATCCTGCCTTCTTACTACTATACTTGTTTTTAATATAATACTTTAGCAATCAATAAACCTGGGTATATCAAAACTAGTAACAAAATGTGTTTTTCTTATGTTACACCCTGTATAATTAATGCACACCCTGTATAATATCACTTGGTATTTACATATCTGGTATCCTTGTAGATCGGATGAATACAATACAAATTATGTGGATTTGAATCAAAATTGGTGAATTTTCTCTCAATTTACAGAGTGTAACTTTTTTTACACCAACTTTTAATATGACCAAATATAGTTTACATTTAAATGTTCATAGCAAAATGACTCCTTGTTTCGTAAATAAAAAGACACCTTTAAGAAAATATCAGCTCCGTTATACAGTCGTGTGTTATTCATTTTTTAAACTTTCTTATCAGGTGGAATATTGTTATTATCCGACGAAAAAGACAATTCACGAGACATATATATTGCTCCGTTTCCTGGGGCTACCTCACCGGCGGATTTTTCGCTTATTATAAGATCACCGTTTGGCCAACCATTCGGCCAATGGTATAATACGATAACTTTTGATCGGGCTACTGCTACTGTTTATTGGACTGAGGTTGATTTGGACATGGGTGGCCTCCAGCGATTCGATTTTATCAAACGACAGACAATAAACAATGAGCCCGCCAGTGGGCTCATCGCTACAACGTCTGCACAGAATGCATTCGTTAGGGGATCAGCTGCAACTGCAGATCCAGCTGGTAATTTTAACCTAACACAAACAAATAACTAACCAGGTGCTTTAAAGGCATATTATGCGATATTTTCCATGGGACGCCCTCTATATTGATTCCTAATTACTAATCAGGAATCGTATCACCCTGTAACTCAAAATATATTTATGATTTATGATCAGAAATGTAAATCTGCAAGAAAATCAGCTTTAAAAAAACCAAGGATAAAGGGCTTCCCCTGGAAAAGATCGCATAATATGCCTTTAATGCTTGTTAAGTTGAAACAAGTAATTGGTATAAGTTGAAATTGTAGATTGCCGAGGGGAGGGGAGTCAGCATACCAAACGGGTACACATACGCGTCCACGCATGTCTGCAATGGACCATACATCGCGTAGGCCTAAACCAGAACCACTATTTTGATACCCCTATTGGCGTACGCATATAAACGTAGAAGGTGCGGGATTGGCTTTTTAGCGCATTAGCTTTCATTGTTGTGTGCTTTAATATCGCTATTAGTGCTAATTAGCTCCACTGATATTAATAACGCTAATTAACGCCGATTGGCATCATTTGCGTTAACACCGCTCAAACGTGCAATAAGCGCTGATAACGCTAATACGTGCTAGCACTGTTGATGTTATTAGCGTTATTAGCGCTAATGAGCATCATTCGAGCTAATAACGTAATTATCGCTAATTTATATCATTTGCGTTTATATTTTTAAAACGACAAAAACTTCTTATATGGAAAATGTGCAATTAGCGCTAATAACGCTATAAACGTTAATTAGCATGCTTGATGCTAATAACACTATTAGCGCTAATTAGCATGCTTGATGCTCATAACACTATTAGCGCTAATTAGCATACTAGCTGCTAATCGCGCAATTAGCTCTTATTATCATAATTAGCGTTAACATTGCTTAAAGCGATACTAAATCAAATCATTTGAAGAAAACAAATCAAGTTCAGTAAATGACTGTCCTACCACCTGACCAGAGCACCACACCTGTGTTTTTAGTTTCTAAATCAATTCAATTCATTTGTGACTGACGCAGTCGAGCATGTTTATATAGGGTACATGACCGAGAACCGCACCTTAGTGAATATGACAACCCGATAATAACAGGCCTACATTCTTAATAGAGTTTCAATTACTAAATCAAATCAATTCGAACACTATATAAACATGCTCGAATACCATAGTGAGTAATTGATCTGATTTAGTAATTAAACCTCTTTTTAAGCAATAGCCCTACCGCGCCTTCCCAGATTGATACACCTATAAATATGTATTTTTAAAAAGTGTTTTCAAGTCAATTAAAACTAGTTTTCAATTACTTAATGAAATCAATTCGTTGGTGACTGACGCACTCGAGCATGCGTATATACAGGTTGACCCAAACAAATTAGGACTCCGTTTCATGACGGTGTAATTCTTATTATAATGATTGGACCATGACCAATTTAGTCACAATGTAAAGCCCAATTAATTATTATGATATCCTGAAAATATAAGATCAATCCGATGCAAAATAAGAAAACTAGCGTACTTTGGGTAAACCATGTCATTTACTGGTTTGTACAATGGGATCTACATGCACAGACCAGTAAATAACATGGTTTACGTTTCAATACGTTATAATATTTGTCAACATAGTAAATAATCTATCAGTCAATAGTAAAGTTTAGTTTGGTAATCCATTTAATTCTGGCACAAATCAATACTTGCTTTAACAAATCCGCAAAACAGACGCAGGCATATTCTGTGTAAATTAAAGAAGTTTTAATAAACAGTTCTCGAACCCACTGTGTGGATGGATCATTGAGGTACAAGTCGAGCACTTTCATGTTACTCGACTGTAACTGTGTGAATTCCCATTGTACAAACCAGTAAATGACATGGTTTACACTAAGTACGCTAGTTTTCTTATTTTTCATCGGATTGATCTCATATTTTCAGGATAGTATAATAATGAATTGGGCTTTACATTGAGACTAAATTGGTCATGGTCCAATGATTATGATAAGAATGACACCGTCATGAAACAGAGTCCTAATTTTTTGGGGTCACCCTGTATGGGTACATGACCCGGGAACCTAACCTTAGTGAACATGACATGAGTGGTGGAACTTTCGCTTTACACAAAAGATAGTTAGTTTGCAAGTAAAAATCAATATACTATTTGGGCTCAACATTTTTTGCATAACAATAGAATTGAACAAGAATTGTGTTTTATGCATGTCCAAAATTATTCATACCCCACACCAAGTCTCAGGACTGTGGCCATTTTTGGTGATAATACACATGTGTTTGATAATCAAAACGTTCATTATATTGTGTGATAGGCTTTTATATTGTTATGCAATTATTCCATGATGTGTGCATACAATGTGGATGCATTACAAATGTATCCTATTGAATGTGAGGGATATTATAGGACAACCCTCTAGCTCTTTTGTCAGCATGGCGAAGAAGACCAACGAACTCAATGAGGACCTTTGTTTGTGCATATTGTGAATGCTCACAAATAGGGGAAAGGCTACAAAGCTATTTCGAAGCAACTCCAAGTACCAGATTCCACCATACAAAGCATAATTAGGAAGAACAAGACGTTCAACTCAGTTAAAAACCTTGAAGGACGCAATGGTGTTCTTGTTTGACAAGAAAAGTATGATGAAAGGCCGACAACAATCTACAGATCACCGTCAGTTTTCTCCTGAACAACCTTGGTGAGTCTTGGACCAAAATATTAAGGCAGACACTCCAGCAGACATTGCACACGAGAGTTCTCCATGGACTCCGACCAAAAAAGACTCTACTCCTGAAAAGAGACAAAGAGGAACTCATCTAGCATTTGCAAGAGAACGTCTGGAAAAAAATCCAAGCTTTTGGTCCTCAGTGTTGGGGTTGGCTAAGATGCAATACGAGTTTCTCTGTGTCTCTTTTCAGGATTAGAGTTTTTCTTGGTCGGCCTCAATGGAGACATCTCATGTGCAATGTCTGCTGGAGTGTCTGCCATGCTATCTTGGTCCAAGAATTGCCAAGATTGTGCAAGAGAGTATTGATGGTGATCTGTGGATTGTTGTTGGCATTTCGCAATACTTTTCTTGCCAAACAAGGGGACACCGTTGACTTCCGACTGCGTCCTTCAATGTTTTTTACTGAGTTGAACTTCTTGTTCTTCCTAATTATGCTTTGTATGGTGGAATCTGGCACTTGAAATTGTTTCGAAGTAGCTCTGTAGCCTTTCCCCTATCTATTTGTGAGTATTCACAATTTGCACACAAAAACTCCTCACTGAGTTATTTGGTTCTCACTGAGTTATTTGATCTTCTTCGCCATGCTGACAAAGAGCTAGAGTGTTGTCCTATAACATCCCTCACTGTACATTCAATAAGACACATTTGTCATGTTTGTAATGCATCCACATTGTATGCACACATCATAGAATTATTGCATAACAATATAAAAGCCTATTACAAAATATAAAGAACGTTTGGAATGTCAAAAACATGTGTATTATCACAAAAAATGGCATCAATCCTTAGACTTGGTATGGGGTATAAATTTATCGAGTATAAATGAAACTGTTCACTAAGACATAAGGGATGGCATCCAGATTGGTATGGATTGAAAACCGTCGAACGGAGAGGGTAAACGCAATGGGATAAACGGACATTTTTGTGTAAATGAACGGAATGCAGTTAAATAATGACCCGCCAATACGAAAAATAATGTTTGCTTCGTCGTAATTGCCCACTTATAGGTATTGATCGATCGATATAGCATATTGTCCGCGTGTAATTGGTCAATAGTAAAGCAAATTATCGGATAACAATAGGCCACTTCTCACCGTTTGTTTGCTTACTTCCCCGTGTGTCAATTCGATATTTCGGGAAATGTGTTTAGCGATGGTCATCGAACGCAATGAAGAACTCCCTAGTACGGACAGCCAGTGCGTTTTGTCAATGCGTCGAACGTTTTTCAATCCGTATGAATCTGGATGCCGTCTCTAACACAAACACCCTCGTATCATTTTATGTTCAGCTGTAGTGTCTATGACAATCGACGAAACACATCGGAAGTTGTATTGGATGGAAATACATGTGGATGTTACGCCTGGTGTTCTAAATCCATTAAACATTTGGTCTACATCTCTTGATGGAAATGGCGATGATAAGATGTTGATATTCACGACTGTTGGTGACATAACTATTAAATACGACATCGAAATCGATGAAGACAACCAAGTACTCTATTGGGCCTATGAAGACGTGTATCGAGCTGACATAAACAATGATGGCACCCTGAGTAATGAAATGGTAGTTGCTGTTAACATAGCTAACGGGTTTGCGGTCAGACATATTGAATTAGACCTGGTATCTCGTAAGTTGTATTGGGCGGGTGGTTGTAGTATTGGGCGAATTGATATCGATACTTTAGATCTCGCGACAAATACAATTATATACTTTGATGATGGTATATGCGCCACTGATTGGTTTTATTTGTGGATATCTTTACCTGAAGACCGTTTATATGCCATTGATGAAATAGATGTACTCCAAACAACCGGTGGTGTGATCTTTGAGATACCATTATCTAGGTTAAATCCCACGTTTACTCCAGCCGCATCATTTGCAAACGTCGATTACCCATATTTAGCTACCCAAGCCTATTTAGTCCCAACGTGTCCAAATCCAACAACTCTAGTCTTCTCCGCATCGCACTTCACTGTAACCGAAGGAGATACGGATTTCAAAGTCCGTGTCAACCGCATAGGATCACAATCGCTATTCGAAGATCCGACGGTTCGTATTGTATATTATGGTGGCGACGCAACTAGACTAGAAGACTATTCCAGTCCTCTAAACGGTACATTTCCTCCCGTTATTGCTCAATCCGTGGGAAGCATCACAGTTAAATTTGAATTTGCACAGGAATTCATCGAGGTGCCATTTCTCATTCACACCGATGAATTCACTGAAGGGAACGAAACGTTCGTCGTAGAGCTTGCTGATCCGTTGCCTTACGACGGAAGCGTTCGCCTGGGAGCGATTAAACGAGCGGAAGTGACCATCGTTGATACATCTAATTACTTCCGGTTTAAACGGCCTAATGCTGAAGCTAGAGAAGGAGATGGGACAGTTACCGTCACTATCGAAAGGGTTGGTTACACAGGAGAGTATGCAGAAATTAGTTTAGAAGCATTTGGAGGAACTGCTGTAGCGGGCAAGGACTTTAACCCTGATATCGCTACTGTAATATTCAAACCGTACCAAGTTGAAGCCGAAGCGTTTATAACTATAAACGACGACCAGGAATTGGAGTCAACGGAAACATTTGCGGTATCGTTTGCGCAGACGCAATCAACTGGTGGTGTTGGCAGTATCGACATATCCATCAAGGACAATGAGATCGCTTACACTTTCCAGAAAACTGTCTACGAAGTCAACGAAGATGCCGAAACGGTGATAATACCGGTGGAACGTATTGGATCCAATGAACTGGAAGGACAAGTGAACATCGTAATTGGTGACGAGAGTGACAGTGCCGTTAAAGGAGGATTAGGGGATTACACGGAGTTCAATCCCGCGACTCTCCATTTTAGCACTGGACAGACCATTGCGAATATCTATATAAACATTAACGATGACACCCTGTACGAGAGTATCGAATCTTTCAAGATATCCATTAGCGACCCGCAACCTGATGGATCGGATATTGACATAGACACAACTACAATAAGCATCATGGACAATGAAGAAAACTTGCGTTTCGAAGACAACACATTTACTGTGACAGAAGGCGGCAATACTCCTATACGAATACCTATGATCCGTGACGTAGCTCTTAAAGATACGAGTGTTTTTGTAACGACATGTCAATTATACCGAAGCGCGGTAGGCGGAGAAGACTATGTGCCGATTACTTCAGGGATAGTGCGATTTCCTATGGGCCAGACCACTGCATACGTACCTGACATATACATCCTTGATGACAACCAAGCCGAAGTATACGAGTCGTTCCGAGTTATCATAACGTCACAGAGTCAGGCAGTCTGTAATGATGAGGTTACCAGTGATATCTATGTTGGTATTATCGACGACGATGGAGTGACTTATCGGTTTTCATTGGACAATTACGTAATTGAGGAGTCCTCGGCAAACTTGAAAGTCCGCATTGATAGATCTGGTATACCACCTGATGACCCTGAACCTGTTTCACTTACGGCAACAAGTGGATCTGCAACAATCAATGAAGACTTCCGGTTCATAGGACCTCTGACCCTTAACTTTGGTAGCAAAGGTTACACCGAAGTGCTTATTCAGATTGCTGGTGACACGGAATACGAACCGGGAGACGAGACGTTTAACTTGCTATTAATCAACTCTGCTGGTGAAACAGTCGACGGTGCAACCGTCACTATTTTAGATGATGATAACGCGCCTACGCCTATACAGCCACAAGCTTACCGATTCAATGAAGTCTCTACCACTGTGTCCGAATCTGAGAAATTTGTCAACGCACGAGTATTTCGTACACAAACATCTGATCAATCTACCATATTCATTACTACCATATCTGGATCTGCGGAAGACGGCACTGATCATCATGCGCTTTCTTCTATCCAATTAGTCTTCAGCGCAGGTACCGTGTTTGTTGATCAAGTTATTGACATCATCAATGACGAAGAAGTTGAAGGAGACGAAAGCTTCCAGATATCTCTGTCCTCACCGTCTGACGGGGGGAATATCGTAGGGGGCGCTATGACAGTCACAATTAAAGACGACGACGAAGACGAAACCGGCGGGGACACAGTGAGCGCAGCAGTTGTAATTGCCATAGTGGCTGGTATCATTGTCACGGTCCTTGTCGTTGGTGTATTGATATGCCTGTGCATCATGTCCCTATTAAGAGCACCCGCGCCTCAACCTGCTCCTATCTCATCTGTAGGCTACTCTCAGCAATATGGTATGTCTATCAACTATTAGGAGTGTGGGTGCATCCATACACTTAGACCTAATCAGTATGACATTTTGAATACGGCATCGAAATCAGGAAGCCATTATATTCCCTAATGAATATTGATACATAGGTCATACATAGGTCATAGAGGACTCCTTTTATCAGTAATTGAAAAAAGTTAGTATAAATTTGTAGAGGTGAATAAAAACATTTTGTACACTTTAAGAACGCAAGGTCATTAACAGATTTTTTAAATAATAAGGTGCACATGTCATGCCGAAATGTTCTTACCAACGGTGGACCCCAAATAGATTTTGGTTGTTTAAAGGTAGATGACCCGATCACATTTTCGTAACACAGAACTATTTCAAACATACGGAGATTTTCATATCATATGAAAGCTCGTATTTTTCTCATCATCATACTGAAATTTGACGGCCTAAATCGGTATAATTACGGAGAAATCGATGAAATAACGTCGAATTACCGCGAATGGTGGTAACCACCGATATAGTTTGTGTACTACTCAATGGGTACAGTTCACAGCATCTTGTGCGTCTAAAATAAGAACCATTAGAGCTATGCAACTCAAACTTTGGAACACGACTTTTTTAAGGATGACCTTTCATGTAGAATAGAAAACTTCAAGTTGAAAATCGGAACATCATCCTTTAAAGGTGGTTGTTCTGATTGCTGACCAGATTTACAACGTTATGTTTTCTATTTTACATAAAAGGTCATCTTTAAAATTGTAGCATTCAAAATTGTGAGTTGCATAACTCCAATGGTTCTTATTTTAAAAGCACAAGGTCATACAAAATTTGCCCATTGAGTAGTACACAAACTGGCTGGTGGTTAACTACCTTGGGCCGTAATTCACCACATTTTAGCCTGTGATTTCTAAATGGAAAATTTCTGGCTCGTAAGATTTTACAGACATAATGGAGAAAAATATTGGGATTCTTCTGATATCAAAATATCTTGATGTGAAAAAAAATCATAGCCCCCTAAAATGTGATCGGATTATACACCTTTAATATTAGGTGTAAAACATGGCAGTTTTCTTATATCTATCATACAAATGGTGTTTAGGCGACGACCCCCCCCCCCCCCCCCCCCCCCCCACTGTTCTACGGGCCAAACCGAACCCCTTTTTCGAATTATCGATTTTAATTTTATTTATAATAATTTTATTTTTGAAATGTTTAGATATTGTTTTGATTTATTACATTTTGAACGGTTTTAAACATTATTGAACATTTAGAAAATTGTTGAAAATCTAATCGCAAATGATGAAGAAAAAACAACAACCTAAAATTGGCCCAATCAACCTCAGAGGTCCGTTTGCCCGTAAAACAGTGTTTTTTATGTTCGTCACCTAGAAATAGTTTGTATATTTTATGTATTAAATATATGTCTATTTATAATCACGGTAGCAGTATAATTAAACTTGTCGATTAGTGTTATCATGTTATTGGGTACTCCTGTTGGTGTATATTAAAAAGAAAGGAGTTAGATCCTTAGGGATCCAAGTCAAATATTATTTTACATTATAACGCGAGACGTGAAAAGAAATTGGTCCATAGGAACGCCCCGCACCCTATACGCTGAAGTGTTTGATTGTACATAGCATACGGTAGTTGAAAAGCTATTTCTGGTTACGTATAAGGTTATAAAGTAGTTAAGTATATAGCAGATGCAATCACATTTAATATTGGTTATGGTTTTAAACTCCTCAGATAAGTTCAGGTAGTTTTTCGATAACTATGTTTTCGAATATTTCATAATATTTTCATATTTCGTTACTTATTAATTAACACCTATAAAATGCTGAGCAACTTGCTAATGGTGAGGTATCTATCTGAATGTGTCAACATTATCACTATTTTGTGCGCGATACTAATCACTATTCACAGTTGTTCTAAATGTTACACTTTATCATGTTTATTGACCAGACACAGACACACTGAACAGACACAGATACACACTAATGATTTTGACATATTTTAGTTGGGACCTACCGAAGTTCTCAAGCAAGTTATTGAGCCCTGAAATAATGGATATAACACAGTGAAAATGGGATACATTTCAACAATTGACGGTTAAAAAATGTGTGTGGAGGGTACAATATAAAGTGTTCGCTAAAAGTATTAGTTATACAATCTTCATATGACCTTTACCTGTACATAAAGGGCTGAGCAGACACTCGCTCAAACTGTTTGCGCTCTCACTCATGCTCCACCAAAACACAATGACGCAGCCTGATTGGTCAACGGTGGTCAACGCTTGCGCTCAGTTGTTTCAAATGTTACAGTTCATTGAATAGATAGAGTTTTGTTAGCACAAAACAATGATGAATGTGGCATAGTTTTAGACCGACCCAAATTATCAAGCAAGTTGATGAGCCCTGAAATAGGGATTGCTATATAACACAATGCGAATATATTACGATACATTTCAACAATTGGCTGTTAAAGGGGAGCTACCACTCTGAGTTACTAGCCACATCCAGTTCTCTTGGGAATTTTACAAGGTTACAATTTCTCCATGTTAACTCTGTAGTAGCAGTCTGTCATCAAGTGAACAGGTGTATGACCAGTTCGTCTGTGGCGAACTACTAAAGTGGTAGGCCAGTTTTAATAAAAACCCGAACATTTTTGTGGTGTTATATAAAGTGTTCGCTCAAGGTATTAGTTATACAATCTTCATATTTTCTTACATGTACCTGTAGATAAGGCAAAAAACAAAACAAGTTGGTCTCAGAAGAAACATGATAAAAGGCTATGCGATATGCGGTATATATTTTTTCTTTTCTTTATTACATTTTTACGGGTCTGTGAAGCAAGAAAAAGAAGCTGATATGGTACATCACAACGTGAAATCACAGATGGTGAAATTAATATTTGAAGAAGCATAGCACTAGTCCGTTAAATCACTGGATGAGTTTAAAGAATTGTTTCAATATTGAAAAAAACCATTCACACAGTCACAACTTGGCTCATACCATCATTTTCAAAAGTTCAAAAAATAAAAGTAAACAGTTCTGCGGTAAAATTATAATTTGAAAGGTTACGCGCGCTGTTTTATGAGACCAACTTTTTGGGGGTCTAAGGCAACGAAATTAAACTGTTCTACAGGCGGAAAGATCTTTCAAAGATTCCAATGAAAACAAATCAATAAAGTCAAATCTCAAATTCAAAGATTAAGGATCGGTTTATGTAGAACAGTTTCTTTTCTGGTCTAAATTGTTATAATATTTGTGTTTTACTGATCTGGGACCAGTGAATATAGTCTTAAAAGACTGTAAACTCTGGTATAATGCTATGATTATATAAAAAAGGAATAGTATACATTCATTAGAGAGATATGTCTTATTCTAACATTCAAGTTATGATGTAATTGCACAGGTATTTAGAATACTGTTTGTTACATTATTCGATCCGATTTGTTACCAAACGCTCACACAATTCGACATCAGAAATACCTGGCAATTTAGTTTTGTATTAAAGGGATATTATGGGATATTTTCCATGGGACGCCCTCTATCTTTGTTTTTTTCCGAGAAATGCAATTTGTTTGTAAAATTACATTTGTAACCATACAACTAAAATATCATGTATATTACAAAGAAATATGTTTCCTAATTACTTTAAAATCAGATTTTGAAATAAGTTCAGGACGCGATATTTTTTACCGTAAACAGCATTTGGATGGAAACTGATATACATGTACATGTATGTATACAAGTAGTTTGCACTTGTACTTACTTTACATTATATCCTATGTCGAAAAAATATCAGACAAGGTTTAACGCAAAATTCTACGATACCGGGATTCGAACCAGTAACCTTTCGTTCATAAGACCTGTTCGATAGCCATTAGACCACGAGGATTTGGCTGACAGCGATTGTAATTTCAATCGATATGATTTGTACGGAATAAAGCTAATCTGTTTTAATAATATATATAATACAATAGAACGTGCGTAAGTCGAATATGTATAGCGTACAGCGAGCTTTCTGTGAACTACGCCCGCGCTACGATGTTATTATTACGCATTTTAACTAGCCTATCCAAATGTTGGTTACGGTAAAGAATTTCGCTACCAGGACAGTGTATTTTCTAAGTGTTTTGTTTCGTTCAGTAATATAATTCATTGGTTTGACACCGCTTGCCCACCGTTTAACGCCGATTACAGCGTTTCCGGTTACAACCGCAACTGTAAACAAGTGAACAATTACGTACATCAAAATAAAAATATATATATTGAAAACAATCCTTAAATTGGAACGGGATTGTAAAAATCATGATGCAATTAATTACTCAAGATGGGCGAGCTACTTGTTTTAAAGATCTTCTTGTATTTTTGGTATTTTTTTGGCATTACTGCATTATGACAGGAAGTATAGTGCATGACGGGACAGCACCAGTACTTTTATTTTCAATCAATTAGCGATTAGGCCAATCGACGCGCGCGCGTTGACTTTCTTCTTTCCGGCACGCACGCACGGCAGAAAATTGCCTCATTGCGGATTTGATACTTGACGGACGGATATGTGTGACGATACATTGTGAGAATACCTTTTACAGATTTCAAGTGGTGAGTCAATTTATTTAGCATCCAATCCATAAGGTATTCTGCAAATATGAATGCATCACATTTATAATCATGTTAAATAGATTGTTGGGTTTCGTCAGTGATATTTTTGGGTGTATTTTTATAATTAGGAGATAAAATACGGCCTATTTTCTAGGCTCTTTTTTATTAAAATTATAAACTTGTACACTGTGAGTATGCGATGGCGAGGGACACGGTGGTTTTGGAACACTTTAGAGATCGTAGGCATGTTTTGAATCAATAGTTTCTTGATTTATTCGTTGGTTTATACATTTAAAACATCCAAATTTTGTATCGTAGGCTTTACACGGGCCTATGATTTGTGTATTTTCGATTGACCTGGCAGATTATAATTGAGAGAGATTTTTCTGATGGCTTTTAGGATATTTGTTTTCATAATCCGTATACAAAAATAATGTAGAATTATGGGTGTTCAGATTGACGAGACCTGACGATTATAATGTTGTTAAAGTGTAAACCAATTGACGCTAGCCTAGCGTGTTGTTGTGGGGTAAAATGTAGGCCTGATTGTGTTAGTATTTTTAAAACTACAGCCTGTTTTAAAATATTAGTAAAACTTACGAGTTAAGTTCTATATGCCAGAAATGTAGTACACCTTTCTAAAAATAATGATGCAGAGGGGAAGGCCTGTTTTAAAGAAGGCCAATGTTTTCCCATGTTGAAATTCTATTTCACATTTTTGGAAACCCAAATTGCCCTTTTGTCAAGACAGACCTATGAAATATTATTGATGCTTAAAATCGTGCAGTGTTCTTTTGAGCTGTGTGATTAAAAATTAATGTGATGATTGGATTAGATTAATTATCGGTGGCCCATTTTTATTTTAATTATATCTGATAAGCCTACTGATGAGTGAGAAATGACGATTTACGAGGTGTTATTCAAACCTTGTATTTTATTTTATGAGCCAAATTGCGCGGATATGACAGTGTTGTGGTGATCGAATTTGTGGGCCACATGGAGTTGAAGATGAGACAATTTTGGAGCAAATTGTGATAAGCCTATTTGTTATGGGTTTACTGATAACATTTACTAGGATTTGATATAAAAAACTTAGACCGATTGTGCGATTTAATTAATCGGTGCAGCTTTTCGATTGAGTACGGTGTGTTGGTGACTAAATTAATTATAGAATGTAGTCAGCTAAATTTGGCGCACTTTTGGATATTGAAAGAATTGGCGGAGTATTGTATTAAATGTCGTCTGCTAATTGGCGCGTTTTTATAGACTAATAACATTAGCGGTTCATTTGCAGAACGATCATCTAAGATTTTGTATACTTCGCTAGGTGAAATGCGTAGGCTTCTCATCATAAATCGTCTGTCTCAATTTAATAAATCGATTGCTGGATGCTGTGCCTTCCAGAGTACGATATTGTAGTAAATTAGATTAATTATCGGTGGCCTATTGTGGGCGCGTGTGGTCCAGCGGATATCACCCTCGCTCCACAATGCAAAGATTGTGGGTTCGAGCCCCGTTGGTGCCAACGTGTTGTGTCCTTGGGCAAGGCACTTTACCGCACTTGCCACGCTTCACCCAGGTGTATAATTGGGTACCGGCATTAATTCATGTTGGGAAGTAAAACAGACTCGCTGTGCGGGAGGAGTGGCGAACCCCCCACAGCCAAGTATACATGGGGAGTCTGGCCTAAACGCTAATGAAAGAGAGATGGGCACTCCGCGCGCGAGCTTTGCTCGGCACGAGTCTTTACTTACTTTACTTTATTGTCTTGTATGATTGTATTATAGGAACAGTGGTTGGTGGATTCAGTTCGTGTAGGAGTTTTACTTTTGAGGAGTTAAGGTAAAAATAAACAATTGGTTGTTACAAATAATAATTTCGTCTTTCCCATCATAATACCCATATGATGGCAGTATTGTACGAAATTATATTCGGTTATGTAATTCACGATTTGGTGTACTGAGGTTGAAAAATGATGGAGATTTGGATTTTTGGATATCAGAGAATTACTAAATTATTTACTGATTGTCACCTAACACTTTTGGAATACTTGGTAAAGTTACTATGATGTAGACATACACATAATATTTGCAGTAGATGGTTGAAATTCACTCAATAATGCCCTTGAGATGTTTTGTACACTGAGGGACGATATTTGAGTAGGCTTTTGGATGTGTATTACAAATTGACGAATTACTGAGGATTTATGCCTTGGGAATCTAATGGGTTGGACAATTTTATGGGTAATTATGGAATGTGTATGAGACCGTAAGAGCGGTAGTCAATCATCGAAGTCTGTTGAGACGGAAGAACGGTAGTCAGTCATCGAAGTCTGTTGAGACGGAAGAACGGTAGTAAGTCATCCAATCTGGTCAGGAGGAAGAAGGCTGCAAATGCCGGGTCTCATACCTGTTTCATGATTACTATGTAAGGGTTGGGTGTTTTTGGTGATCTCTATTTGTCCATACCAAAATGTATATCTTGAACCAATATACAAGGCTGCATTATTCTGTATGCAATTCGTGTATATTGGGGATGGCCATATACACCCATAGGGAGACACACGCTCAATTTCACAATTGTCATCAATACTTAAATGCATTTTTAATGTATTTTACTACCAAATGTATATCTTGAACCAATATACAAGGATGCATATTCTGTATGCAATTCGTGTATATTGGGGATGGCCATATACACCCATAGGGAGACGCACGCCCGATTTCACAATTGTCATCAATACTTATGACATTTTAATGTATTTATAATCAAATGTATATCTTGAACCAATATACAAGGTTGCATATTCTATATGCAACTCGTGTATATTGGGGATGGCCATGTACACCCATAGGGAGACGCACGCCCGATTTTACAATTATCATGAGCTGGAATTAGTTACTGGTACATGTGTACCAGGGAGTAGCTTGGCTATGAAAATCTTTGATATAATGGTGTTTGACTTAGGCAAAAATAGGCCTAGAAATTAATACCCTGTTCTTTGTATCATTAACAGGTAAACCCCGAAGCGTTACAAGTTTTTGGAGTAGAGTGTTGTTTTTGGAGTAGAGTATTGTTTTTGGAGTAGAGTGTTGTTTTTGGAGTAGAGTGTTGTTTTTGGAGTAGAGTGTTGTTTTTGGAGTAGTGTTTTGGAGTTAAATTTGTCTTGTCTTATAGTATCACTTGTTAATGGTGACTGTTGGTGGTCGGCGTAGTAGTGGTGAATAAATAAATATTGTATAAAGTAAAATAAAGTCGTCCGACGTTTTGCATTGTCGTCAGTGGAAGGGAGAGAGCGTGGGGTTCCATCCCCACAACGGACCCGGGTGCCTCATTAAATTAAAAGAACAGGTTCCTATTAACCCCTGTTGCCTAAGAAAATAGGTGGTGTCAGATTGTGACTTGATTTTGTTAAGACGCACTTTCACTCAGCTCGTCGCCCCGCGACAAGTGTAAACGGATTCAATGGTGCCATATTTCTATATCTGAAGAAATTGTTTTTTAAATCCTTTAATTAAGGCACGAACACTAAGGTCATTTGCCGCTCAGAAGCTGACGACCCCTGGCCCCTTTTATTATGAATACACAAATTGTGACAATTTGCATTTGAAATTTGTTTTCCATTTCAGAGACCCTGACCCCCACCCACCCCCACCGCATGTGGAGAGATAGGCCGGTGGTCGGGTATATATAAATAACTATTTTTAGTCATATACATGGAGTTTTGTCATTCATTTAGGGGAATGACTCCCGCGGTAGTTATGCCACTGAAGGATATAGTACCGCTCAGTCACCCCGCCCGCTCCTGAAAATACACCAGCCAGATCAGTTTATTGGCAAATTTTTAATAGTGGCGTTTGAAGTCTATATTTCGAATACAACCTGATCCCATTTCATAACCAACTTTTCTTAATCCTTGTTACCCCCCCCCCCCCCCCCCCCCACCCCCACCCCCCGTAAACCTGAGACTAATATAACTAAATAGATAGGAAGCACGGCTCTACAGCTATTCATCACTGTGCACAAGGTCCGGTGCGGAGATTGTTTTTTAGTCCATCGCCAATCGATTATCATATGATCATTCAGTTTAATTTGTAGCACGACCTCATTATTATTATTTGAGTGAGCGCGCTATTTGAATCCAGTGTTATCCACTACATAAATTTACGTTTATTTCACTATTTAAATAACCTGAACACACTTTAGCATGGGATAGCTACCGACATACAGACCGTGATATATTTCTAAAATGATTATGCATTTATATCGCTATATTTTTGGCATTTCAGAAGAAGTATGCTAATTAAAACCTAATGGGGCCATTCTTGGACATACAAACCATGTATTATGATTTAAAAAAAGGTCATGGTTATGGTTTAGATTTAACATGAATTGAAAAACTAATAATTATTATACTTTAATTCATAAACAAGTTCTTCAAAACATCACATTTTTTTAATTTCAATTCATAATGAATCTGAACACAAACTATGACATTTGGTCATCACAATACATTTTTATTATGTTTAAGAATGCACCGACGAGGTTTTTATTGTCATACTTCTTCTGAAGACCATAATTTTAGCAATATAAAATAAATGAGCAATTATTTTAGAAATATATCAAGGTCTTTGAGTCGGTCATCGATTATCATCATTCAGTTTATCATTCAGTTCATCATTCAGTTTAATCTGTATCACGACCTCATCCTTTGAGTAGTACCGCGCTGTTTTGAAAAGTGTTATCCACGCGTGTATTACACTTTTTTAAATAGCCTGAACGCACATTAGTATGGGATGGCCACTCATCAACTATAACAATGTCGCGGTGATATGGATCGCTGCACATGACAGGTATGAATGGGTGCTTCTTATTATTAAGCGCATTTCCCATGGACCAATGCGCTGTACATTAAAACACAATCTAAAAAACAATATAGTTACAGCATGCAACAAAATAATGACACATGATAAAATACATGACCTACTTATTACATCAGCAATTATGATAAAAACAGATATATATAAATATACAATTAAGAAACCAAAAATATGCAAAATGACAATTAATTTGGGGAAAAGGTAGGTTTTTTCTTATCTCTTTAGTTATGTCTCAGCGTAGACTAATGCAAAGATCTTTTACAAGTCTATTGTAACGAATCGATCTTCAAATCAGAAGAGTAAGACTTATTACGCTCTTGCGGACTCGCGCCGAAACTGTCATACAGATGATACACGTAATGTTAAAACGCCACGGCAATGCAGGCTAACTTTAGGCGGAACTGCCGCAGTCTTATAGAGTTCAAACCTTAACTGGATTGTTCCAACATTATTGCGAGGGCGGTATCACTGTTTTCGATATCTAAAAAGAGTGACCCCTCCTTAGTATTCCTCCATGATTGAACCCGGGATTCCTCCGTGGAAACGCTAGAGCGTGGCCACTATGCTACACTTGACTAACTGTTTTGGCATAGTCGTTGATAAAGATATATTTAGTATGGAGTTATTCAAGCATCATATTTCGTACGCGTTGATGATCCCCATACTTATTTCAAAATTAAAACAATAAAGCGATTAGCAATTTAAACAATAACAAATAAAATGGTTCATTAGGACTCCGTGTACAATTACGTGACCTCGTTTACGCGCTGATTTCATTAGACTGATGCAAAGTCTTTTATAACTGTATTGTACAGAACTATTAAAAGAGTAAGACTAATTACCTCTGTTGGATTACGCACAGAAACAGTCATACACATTATACACTAAGTTTCAAGCGGGCCAATGCAACGTAGTCTAAATTTAACAGGATTGACCACACGGTTCTTGAGGGCGTATCAGCCAGTATCAGTGTGACTTTCAAAAAGAGTGTCCCCTCCTTAGTTATGTCTCTATGCTACCAATGCCCATATTATTATTAATCACCGCACTTTATAAACAGGTGCTATGAAACACCTATAGTATCAGTTTGTAAGGAAATTTTAATAGAGATTATCATCCCTGCACTAGAAAATCTTTGATTTGTGTGACATGCTACAATCAAGGGGGAAAAAGGTTGGCACACTTTGTCCTAATTACGGAAAAAACCAGCCCCTCTCCCCGGAGGCAACGTTGATCCGAGTCATATTATCAGACGCCTTGGCAGTTCCCCAACATTGATTGATGGGGGTGGGAAGTATAAGAAAGGGGGAGACTTTTGCTTTCTATTAAACAGTGCTATGTCCCAAGTCTGATTTCAATTGCGAGCACAGGGGTAGTTGTAATAAGTTGCGTCAAGTGTGCCAACTATTATTTTCCTTGATTGTAGCTGATTGATTATTTTTATTATGCACGACTGACTTGTCTGTGAATGTTATTGTCAATACAGATAAAAAAAATAAAAATCCAGTTAGGGGTCAATACACACGGTCTATGCTGGTAGCTACATGTATAGCCCTATAGGATTCACCACTAAACTAAATGTACTATACCTACTGTGTAAAATGGGCCATAATAAAACGCCATTTTCTCGCTTATAAAGTAACTGTGGCTGCAGCGTCAACTTATCTTTTTAGATACGGCACGATTTAGGGACAAAAAATCAGGCGCCTTTTTCTAACCTGATCCTCATTTTCTCACTTTCATAAAATGAAGACGGGAATGAGGAACATAATAATAGTAGTTATACAGTGGAATCGTTTAAGAGCAATTTTGGCCATTACGTTTACTTGTCGGATACAAGCAAACCATGATGATACATTCTTCTTTAGGTTATGACACGTGATTCTAGAAGGGGTCCGGCATGTTAGAATTAAGTCATCATAATCCAAGATGGCTGCTTCCATAAAATGATGTGTTGCAAAAGACAATAAAATGTTGTTAATCACAGTTTTAAAATACTGGAAAAATGTATTATATCAGACGTATTATCTTACATGGGTTATGCTTTGTTGGTTATCATAAGTTAAACTATAAATCCAACATGGCGGCTAATGTGAAATGATGTATTAGTAATACACCGATTTATACGTGAAGTCTTAAAATAATAACGTACGATATATCTTTATTTTATTTTATGTTTATACATATACTAGATAAGGGTATGTAACATACAACCACAAGATTAAAAGATGGCCGCTATCCAAAATGGTCGCTGCAATGAATAACACTAATGCTTTGATGAAATGTGTTTTGAAATACAGTGTGAAACTTTCTATTCTCAACCTATAAATATGATTATTAATATGATTCGTTACCTGCTAGCTCAAAGTCATTACTGGACGAGCTGCTCCGTGGAAATAATTTGGAGTAACAGGCCCTAACGGAATCACAGTCATGCCTTACGGTTTTCTAATTTCCCACCAAGACTAAATTTATCAATGTGAGGCCACTTATACATAGAACAGCCACACAAGAAACCAGTGAGAAATAGCTCACTCTACCAGACTATGCGATTGCACAGTTGCTCTTAAAGTTCCGCCTGTTGCGGTACCAGAATGCCAAATGACAGAATCATACCAAAACATTTTGGCAGATGCTTTGATTGAAGAACGACAGTGAATTAACATCGCATGCTTCGTGGAATGCACAGAGATGGCACTTGCGGCGAACAATGTGATATCCGTTAGATTCATCTAGGTGGACAGAGGGTCTCTCTTTTTTACTATCCCATTGATAATCAATGTATGCATATATTTGTTCCTTGATAATCTGGTTATGTCACTACTTAAGCAATCCCATATAGTAAAGTGGTACCGTAAAACGGATCGAATAGGGACATGGGGGCCCCATGTCCATATTCACCGCGTTTTAGGCGGTACCAAGATATTGCAGTTAGGCACAACTAATGGTATTCTTACCTCACATTTCATGATACAACAAATATGGATAGCGTTCGGTATGGGTAAAGAGGATAACCGAAGTCCAAAGCCCTGTGAATGTTCCCAAATTTACTGATTGTGATACGACTTCGTCGGTCCAATGGTTATAAGGGCAAACATATGTGCTTGGAAAGCATACGGCGAGGGGAGGGTTACCTTTCTTGTGACAAAGGTATTACTATGTTTATTATTATTACCATATTTTATGGTAAATTCAACATAGGAAAACAACAGATAATATGCTACCAACAAAGTTGTTGCGGGATGCACTTCTTCAACATTCAAATCGGGACATATATCAAATGGGGAGATGGGCTACAAGTAACCGGACGAGAAAACACGTACCTACTCCAGGAAGTTTTGGATGGAAACATACAAACGGTGTTTGGAGTCCGGTTTGGTTAACTATCCCCAAGGTGTCAGACACATGCAGAGAGTTAATAGAATGTATATGCAGATGGAAGTACTGTTCAATATGCACTCGCAGGTCTTATAAATATGAATGCACTGGCATTTGTAAATGCAAATAGTGAGAAATCAAGAATAAGGATGCTGTCATTGTATTAAAAAGGCAGACATTTCTTAGACCGGATGACTGCCTGTTAATTGATAACTGTTTGCGTTTATTGTGCGTATGATTAAGTGGATGAACCACAAATATTCCCAGAATTAAATATCGGCACAAAATAATGCGTTTTTTATAGCAAGTTTTACATCACCGACCAATTACATCTTCTTTGGCGGCCATATTGGACAATTACCATATTCAAATATCTTATATCAATTATAACACATCGACCACAGCATTCCTTTGTCAAGAATTACTCTTTATACAAAATGTATCATTGATATATATATATATATATATATAGGTATCAAGCGGCCGCCATTTTGATCTTTGACGACTATATTGTAATTTTGATCAATATAGAGTATTCGTATTATATTTGTATCACACAATACACTATTAAACACTAATCAAATATTGTTCAATGCATTTAAACATTGAATGTGCAATATATGGACGCCATTTTAAATTTTAGCCGCCATGTTACGTTCCAATCATCTTCCAAATGAGCAACCCTTCCAAAATCAATTGTTTTGAACTAATGAAGATTCGTGCAAACTTTGGTGCTTGTATCCGCTCTGTAAACGTAATTTCGTTAAGCGATTCCACTATAGCCCCGTTCTAGTATTGCTGTGAACACGTTCATTATGTGTGCCAAAAATCGTTTCGATGGAGTACGGTAACTCATTTATCAGGCATAATCTAAAGGGGAATTTATTTTTTGTTGAACTGTGTATAAATGATAAATTTGGTCACAAAATGAAAGTAAAAGTTTATACAAATTGTTTGTTATTGTGCGGACAATCTCGGTATTAAATTGACTAAAACCGAAAATGCCAAAATATCCAATGTTGACAATGACGGTACTGCGCGTCACGTCGTCTGACCGCACATCTTCAAAGCAAAACTGTATAAGTTGGTTACGCATGGTTAGGCCTAGTGTAAAGTGCACAACGATGACTGCTCATCTTCAAAGCAAAATTGTACACCCCCAGCTAAAGCCTAGGTTGTCTTTTACTTAGTTAGTACATTTGAAACAACTTTGAAAGCGAGGCGCGGGCAGCAGATTTCAAATTATATTTACTAGTAGATGGATCTTGTCAAAATGGACATATTACTGTACGTAATTGTACTTACCGTACTAATAGCCAAGTGTTGTGTGGCACAGAACTGTACAGGTAGGTTTACATTTGGTCGTTTTGATAAGTTAATAATAGTCAAATTCATGGCATAACCAAGTGTTGTGTGGCACAGAACTGTACATGTATAGGTTTTGATTTTGGTCGTTGTGATAAATAATAGTCAAATTAATGTCATTATCAGTGTTGTGTGGCACAGAGCTGTACATGTATGTTTTGATTTTGGTCGTTTCGATTTGATAAATAATAGTCGAATTCAAGTCACAACAAAGTTTTGTGTGGAACAGACCTGTACAGATAGGATATAAGTTTGGTCGTTTTTATAAATAATAGTCAAATGTATGTCATAACCAAATGTTTTGATTTTGGTCGTTCCAATTTGATAAATATAGAGTAATTCAGGTCACACCAAAGTTTTGTGTGGCACAGACCTGTACAGGTATGATTTAATTTGGTCGTTTTGATAAATAATAGTCAAATTTATGTCATAACCAATTGTTGTGTGGCACAGAGCTGTACATGTATGTTTTGATTTTGGTCGTTTCAATTTGATAAATAATAGTCGAATTCAAGTCACAATCAGCGTCCGAATCAAGGAAAAAAATCTGGTTGCCCGCCGGGCAACCAAGCAGGAAATTATGCATGGTTGCCCGGCAGATTTTTTGGTTGCCCGTTCTGTAAAATATTTAAATGCATGTGTTAAGTGTTTCACTTCTTGTCAAAAAATTGGTTGCCCACCGGGCAACCAAAGAGTACATGTTGGTTGCCCGGTGCTAATTTTGGGTGTCCCGGGCAACCGGGCAACCACTTAACGCGAACGCTGGTCACAATAACGTGTTGTGTGGCACAGACCTGTACAGGACGTAGGATTAAAATTTGGTCGTTTTGATAAACAATAGTCAAATTTATGTCATAACCAATTGTTGGGTGCCATATAACTGTACATGTAGGTTTTGATTTTGGTCGTTTCAATTAGATAAATAATAGTCGAATTCAAGTCACAGCAAAGTTTTGTGTGGCACAGACCTGTACATTTTGATTTTGGTCGTTGTGATAAATAATAGGCGAAGTCATGTCATTATCAGTGTTGTGTGGCACATAACTGTACATGTAGGTTTTGATTTTGGTCGCTTTGATAGATACTTGTCAAATTAATGACATGAATACAATGATCGAGTGTTGGGTGGCACAGAACTGAACAGGAAGGTTTTGAATTTGGTCGTTATTTACTAATATTGAATGTCATCATCACCATAATTGGAATCCCCATGAGAAATGCATTGAAGCAAAATACAAACCTGCCTATAGTAGTAATTGGTTTATTAATTCTCGGGATAGACTTTGAAAGTTGGGAAAGGTTTCTGAACAATCTGTTTTGTATAATAGTTGTGATGTTCAGCTTCATCCCTTCCATTGCTAGAAAACGAACTTCGAAAGACGTGTATAGGCCTTCCTTTCATGCACGAATATTTTGCAATTTATCGACTCTTTCATTTGCATTAGGCGTGTTATTATCATTTGTTTAACAGTCAGTCAGCAGGTCAAGCTGTGCGCACTGCAAGGTCATTTTTTTCTTTTCACGGGATGTTGCTGGTTCACATTAGGCTACAAGGCCCGCTTAGCAGCGCTTTAAATTGGTGCCCTAAAAACCGTCACCAAATTTAAATAGTCGCCTTCCATCAAAGCTGGTTGCTATATGACATAATTCTCGTGTGCAACCAACCGGCTGCAACATAATGGAAACTCACCCATAGCAAGTAGTACCGCTCGTACACGCCCCGAATTTAAATATGATTGCCTGGTTGTACACGCGCACTGGGCAATCCTCTCGTAGTGATTGATAATGATAGGTTTACCAGACCGAATTAATAGCGCTCCTAAGCGGGCAATTTATGTCATGTGCAAGCTCCGAAGAATTCTAAATTTTCCGAATAGGAAAACTCGCTTTAGATCACTTTCTCATACAACCAGCGTATGTAGGAATTAGACTGCTTCGATGACATTTGTTTGATTTAGAATTGTCTGCAACCGCTCATATCAAATATTGTTACTTTACATTGCTTTATGACTATATAATGGTATAGGCTAATTCTTGATTTAAAAATCGTTGTGAAATGTTCATAATTATGTGATTATGCGACTAAAAACATGAACATGACCGTTTACAACATGTAAACAAAACCTGTTTGCCAACATAGACTTCAATGTAGAGCATTGATCGTTCATATAGTAAACAAAATAGAAGTGTATTAAAGCATGATGTTTCAGATCCACATAAAATATACAGTTTTTGTGGAAAGATCGGAATATGTACGTATTGTTTCACATGGTCTCTGTATAAATGTAGACCTAGCACATTATGTCAAAGGGATATCCATTTGAAACTACATGTGCTCAGGGGTATGCCACTGAGCTTGCCGATCGTGTCCACTTTTAAATTGAACTTAGTCAGCATAGAATTGGTGGCGCTATACCGATTAGGCGTGATTGTAGCCAGGATTGTAGCAGACGATGGTAGACACGAACGGTCGTTAATTTTGAATTTCCATTACTTTCAATGTAACAATGGATTTTGCCCGGGATTTTGATTATATGACCCCATAAAATTCATCACACGTTGGAACTAAATTATTTCATCCAAAAACTCCAGTGTCAGTATCATTTTTTGACAGCAAGCTGTGTGTAAATCTACCGCGTGCACAGCGCCCCCAATTCTATGCTGACTAAGGTCAATTCTATGCTGACTAAATAATGACGTAAAACGCGTCTTTTTCCGGTCACCGACGCATTCCAGACGATTACTATAATTTATTCAAATATGCAAAAGGTCCGTTTTCGCTACGTACGTTAGTATAGGACTTTCCTATCCCAAAATTAATAGAATCCCTGATGTGCTCCCCGCGACACTTCATCACACGTTACATAGACTGGTGTATCACCCGTAAATGTAATCATAACTGTACGTATTACCGTAAATGTAACTTTGTTAATATCACCCTTAAGACGAGGAAAACAATGCGATTTATTCCGTCTTTTGTTCGTTAGGGCGAAATCTATTGTTTGAAATGACGTTAAAGCGAATTTCTTTTGAAAAGAAGTTCGCTTTATTCCACTAATAAAGGTAAGGTAAAGTGACGTGCCGAG
The DNA here is from genome assembly GCA_035610835.1 of Ophiura sarsii. Classification (NCBI taxonomy): domain Eukaryota; kingdom Metazoa; phylum Echinodermata; class Ophiuroidea; order Amphilepidida; family Ophiuridae; genus Ophiura; species Ophiura sarsii. Next base: position 41,823,485 of record CM069457.1, on the reverse strand, counting down.
CGAATCTTTGGCGTTAACGCAACTCCTCTTTTTGTAATTTTTGCCGAAGGGGGTTCGCCACCCCTCCCGCACAACGAGCCTGTGTTACATTCCCAAAATTAGCAAGTGTCTACCAAAAATCTTACTAGAAATGAACACATCAATATAAATATTTCACGGAAAATTAAAAAACACACCAATATTCATACATACGCTGGTTTTATTAAAAAGCCATCAAAAGTGACCTTATCTATTCGGGCAATTTTGGAATTCTTCGGAGATTGCACATGCGCAGAACGAGCATAATCCCGCCACTGGACCCAATCTATGTCGCCCTGTAACACTTTCAAAAATAAATCCAGTAATTTAAATACAAGGATTACTTTATTTGATTTGACTTTCCTGTCTCATGATGAAAGATTACGTTAAATTGTGAAACCCTTTTTAATGACTTCCGATATCGGATACTCCCCCCCCACCCCCAACTTGAACACATGAATACGAGTGCATTGGTTTCATCATGGACTTATTAGAAAAGTCCATGGTTTCATGAATTAAAAAAACACCCCACATTCGTTAGAGAGAGACATTATTCGAAAACCAATCGATAAGATAAAGAAACAATTAAATCTAGAAAATAATGAATAGAATCTATGAATGGTCTGGATAAGCGTTGGTCTTGATGGTTCTATTCATAAAATCCAATAATCAATCATGCTAGCACTTGAGTAGTAACACAGTACAAAAGGCTAGGTTTGATATTTCAACTCATGTCCATGGTGGGAATTGATGCTAACATTTTCATTAGGAATATTTAGAAATAACTGTATGAAATATTACTAAAACAAGCATTTATCTTTCAATTTATATTTTACACTGAAGCTGATATTATTATTTAAATAATTATAACACATTTATACACTGTTTTTTGTTGAGGTAGATGAGTTGCATAATTAAATACCCATTTCCTCACTCAGCGATATATTAACAGCATCAATGTTTTGGTTTTCTAGAATTTAAATATTAGAAAAAAACTCGGAATTGGTAAGAGAAATAGGTCATGACTTTTATTTTAAGGGTAAAAGGGTAAAAATTGTTTGAAAGGTTGAAAGTCATGTCATAATACAACAAAATAATACCAATATTTTTAAAGCCCATACCGAGTAAGATCAACATCTTAGGAAGCCCTTCAAATATCCCTAAACATGTGTCATGATTCTTGCAACTGTATTTTAACCTGTTTTGGCCATCAAAATGAGCAGGCTATTACTAACTCCCGCCCATTTATTGATGATTTCCCAGGCTATTACTAAGTCCCGCCCATTTATTGATGATTTCCCAGGTCTTTTGTTATGAATAATGTCCACATAGTGCAGGTTTCTAAGGGTTATGCGAAAATGACAGCACCGTTATACAATTTTTTCTTTCTTCATTTTTAACTTTCTTATTAGGTGGCTTCTGGATATTTTCCGACGAGAATGCCTCTTACAGAGATCTGTACATTGCCCCATTTCCTGGGACGACCTCACCGGCGGATTTATCGCTTATTGTAACGTCACCGTTTTTAAATTTTGGCACCTTCTATACGATTGCTTTTGATCGGGCAACTGCTACTGTTTATTGGACTGAGACTCGCGATGAGGGTACTGTCATACCACAAACAAATTATATTACACGACAGACAATAAGCAACGGGGTCACTAGTGGACTCATCGCTTCAACTTCTGCACAGAATGCATTTGTGAGGGGAACAACTGCAGGTTTTACTTACTTTCCAGGTGCTCTAATATTTCTTAATTTCAAACTAGTAATTACCTTGATTTTTTGTTTAAAAAATCGATGTTTTGTAGCCGTACTGTTTCTTTCTTCATCTTCTTATTTCAATATTTTTTGCAGAACCATCTACAAAATGCATCTCCTCCTACATCTTACATGCTACACTCACCAGACTTGGTCAGTAGAACCCCCACGAGTGCGTATGGGTCTTACAACGAACCTGTTTATATTTGATTTTTTTAAATTTGGGTTATATTTCGTGAAATGTGGGCTTTTTTAGCCCGTTGCTACGTTATTGCAACGGCTTGTTTGGAGAAGTCAACAGCAATGTACACGCTACGCTTTTCATGGTTGCTATTTTCTGTGGAAGAAAAAAATTTTTGTTGTGAATTAACATTTTATTACCGAGGCACCCTATTTGTGTTAGACCACGGGGTATCTGAAACATCCATAACACACACACACTCCACCCCATTATATTCTTCATTCAACTGTTCAATATCGAAAACCATAGATTATTTAAACACTTTCCATGAGGTATGCGTCTGCAGACGACATAAATTTCACAAAATGTTTAAAAATGTCAATATTATTGAATTGCCATTTTTGGAATCAACATGAGAAATGCATTAAAATAAATACAAACATGCCTAGTATTGCTTAAGTAATCATTGAGATAGACTTTGAAAGTTGGGAAAGATTTCTGAAAAAAATAGTGAACCGACAATGACTTTACCAGAACGTCAACCTTTGAGATAAATTTCAAACTGGGAACGCTTCATAAACATTATACAAAATGTCAGTGTAATGGCCCTGATATAAACAAGAAAACAAGACTGTTGCTTAACTATCTAATAAAAATAAAAATAAAATAAACATGATAAAAGATTGGTTCTTTTCATCAAACATATTTTTGACCCAGTATACTTCAGGCCTATAGCATTATTAAGCTTTGGCATATTTTTTGATACGTCGAAAGCTATTTTTTATATGTCGTGTTCGTTTAACTGCTTTTTATATACCAAGATTCCTGTCTTTTTAGTATCATATGAACAATAGAAATTATTTTTGTGTGGAATTTTAACAAATGGTGATCCGGGATTGTACTATGTCAAGTGTTATTTGAAATTGCCTTCTCGATTTCTGCTACTCGCATTTGGAATACCCTACTGGACTACTTCCGCAGTGACCCTTCAATTAAATCACAACTCAAGATACACTTTTCAAGATTGCTTGTGAGCAGGATTAAGTTGTGTATAACAATTACCTTTTTATGCAACATCTGTGTATATAATTCAGGTTTATTAGAAGTGTTATTATGCAACATCTGTGTATATAATTCAGGTTTATTAGAAGTGTTATTTATTTTGCTCATACATTTACACCTTCCCGAACTAAACAGGTCAAAAGAAATAAGTCCCCCCGGGGCCATGGGAAATGTGCATTTTTCTTTAAAAAAGTTATAACGGTAGGCCTATGAGTAATGCATACTCCATTTCGCGGATGCGAATTTGTCGCCGCGACAACTTCGTAAATCGTACCTCCGCGAAAGAAAAACCTTTTCGCGCGACAAATTTGCTAGAGTTGAGCAATTTCAACTCTAGCGAGTAGCGACATTTCGCTGGCTACATATGATTGTGATTGGCAGCTGGACACGCCCTTCCAAAACCTACTTATATACAGGGTGTATCAACAACAACAAAATCATGACTGTAATTCTTAATATAATCATTGGACCATAACCATTTTAGTGTCAATGTAAAGCCCAATTATTATATAGTATCCAGAAAATATGAGATCAATCCGATGAAAAATTAGAAAACAAGCGTACTTTGTGTAAACCATGTCATTTACTGGTTTGTACAATGGGAATTCACACAGTAACAGTCGAGTAACATGAAAGTGCTCGATTTGTAACTCAATGAACCATCTACAGTGGGTTCGGGAACTGTTAAACAAAACATTTTTAATTAGCACAGAATATGCATGCATCGGTTTTGCGGATTTTTTTAGCCAGTATTGATTTGTGCCAGGATTAAATGGATTACCAAATTAAACTTTGCTATTGACTGATAGATTATTTACTACATGTACGAGGGGCATTCAATAAATACCTGCAACCATTGTTGTTCTCCACGCGTGAGTGATTCTGTGAAATCTTAGTGGGTACATTATAAAGTATGAACCTTAATCTATCATTTAACACAATCTGGATTTACTGAATATTCATAATTACGTAAAAGCATTAGCATAAAATAACCCATATTTGGACACTGAAAAAACATACCACTTTGACAGGAATTTTGAATTAGCTTGATAGCACGTGTATTGAAATGAGCAGAACTTTGTTCCGGATAAGTGTGCAAGTCTAACATTTTGCATCGGGAAACCAGAGACCATGTGCAACGAGGTCCTAAATGGAGAGATTCTGTCAAAGACAATTTTTTGAAATACACTGCATCTTATCTTGGTCAACATTAGGCTTTTACAGTGAGTCCCAAAATGCCGAAAATCCAAAGAAATGAAAATGATAGTTATAGCAAACAATTAGGATTTCCTGAAATACCACAGCAAATGCAAGATTCGTTATTGTATAGATGACAGGGTATCAATAAATACATCGAGAATTGTTGAACTTGGAATAAAAATCTGCGCATGCGTAGAACGCACGGTGGTCAGAAAGCGCTCAAAATGAGCAGAAATGTTAAACAATCACTGCAACCAACGTAAAAGTTACAGATAAGGAATTGAATTTATGAATACAAGAACTGTTGTCAACTTCAATACATATACAAAGTTAAAAAATGTAAACATTTATTTGAAAATACAATTTCATTTAATGTTATGGTCAGTGTAGTGAATTTACTCAAATTGGGTAAAAAGAGCTTCATTGTATTAAAATTTTCTCTGCAGAAAACGGTTTCAGATATTGCCTTTATAATCTCCCGTTTAAATCTATAACATGTAACAATGAGGAACAAGAGGTTTAAGCCAAATCTTGCTGTTGGATACCTTGACCTTGACTGTTTATTCATTAAAGGATTTCTTTTAAGCTATGACAAGAAGATGACGTTTTAATGTTACATAATAAGTGTTTTTTCTCCATAATTTGCATCTGAAAATATATAATGTTGAGCACATAGTACCGGTCTATCACTGTTTCAAACGGCAACTTATTCCATGCATCGGTTCTTGAGATATCTTGAAAAAAGTAACTGTGCATCAAATTGCTTGCAAATATTCTCCGCCCTGATCAGCTATTTTTCATGCAGTGTCCAGAGAGTATTGATTTTACGCATGTGCCATTACGTAATCCCATAAACGATATTGTTCATTCATGCATAACGAGGAACGATAAAGACCCATATTTCAAATTACGCTAATTCTAGTTGGCATACGTCGCGCATGAGTGGAGAAAAACAATGGTTGCAGGTATTTATTGAACGCCCCTCGTATGTTGACATGTGGATCCCATTGTACAAACCAGTAAATGACATGGTTTACGCAAAGTACGCTAGTTATCTTATTTTGCATCGGATTGATCTTATATTTTCAGGAAAAATGAAAATGAAATGAAATGAAAAATATCATAATACTTAATTGGGCTTTACATTGAGACTAAATTGGTCATGGTCCAATGATTATAATAAGAATTACACCGTCATGAAACTGAGTCCTATTTGTTATACACCTGTATATCCCCAATTAAAAAATCGATGCTTAGTGAAGTCAGAAGCCATTATTTATATATTACTGTGATTAAATTCTCTACAATTTCAAGCTTAGTGATAATTATAGTTAAATAATTAAATAGGCAGTAAGTTTACCATTTTTGTAAGATACTAAGTTGATAGGTTAGTTCTTTTTGATGCAGCTTCAAGGGTATGTATATTTGTAGTTTGATTCAATGGAATTTGGCCTTCTCCTTTGGTCACGTAAGTACCCCCTTCCCCCATTATTGTATTTCTAAAAGAGGTTAGGGGTCAGGAATTGGGACAGGATATAGGGTATTTCTATTCTTTTAAAACTAGTGTACCGTCTTGCACGAAGTGAAATGCTAAATTTGTTCAATAGCATCATTACCTGCCCGTGAAAGCAGCACTGAAATCATTTGAATCATGCAACGTGGATCAAATTCCCTCTTAAACAAATCCCTATGAACAATACCAGTATCGGCAACTCTCAAGCCCGATTAATAACGCAACGGCAACATTAACGTTGGAAAGGTTGATTTATCGCATGGAGTATACATGCATTTTGTCGCGCGAAAGAAGCGCCAGCAACATTTGTCGCGACTACAAATTCGCGTCCCCGAAATGGAGTATATCTCAGGCTTTAAAATAAGGGAACAGTTTCATATATACTTGAGTTTTCGTACCGATTCCCGTATCGAGCAGCAAGGGATTATCTATCGAGCAGCATAATACACTTGTCTAAATAATATAACGAAGGATAATAGGTGCGGATTGTAAATAAACACTATTCTCCTGGTATGTGTGATTAAAATACCCTGGGGTATTAGCGAAAACTGGTATATTTTCGTATCGAGCCCGAATGTCAACTTAAATCATCGAGCTCAAAACGTATCGAGCACCGATACAGTCTCGATAAATTTATCGAATATAAATGAGACTGTTGCCTATGGCGTAACCATGGTAACATCCTCGTATCATTTATTTTTTTAGTTGTGGCGTCTATGGCTATCGACGAAACACATCGGAAGTTGTATTGGATGGAATTAGGTTTATTAGGTGGTGATCCATTACACATTTGGTCTACATCTCTTGATGGAAATGGCGATGATAAGATGTTGATCTACATGACTGTTGGTGACAATAATATTAGATACGACGTCGAAATCGATGAAGACAACCAAGTACTCTATTGGGCCTATGAAGACGTGTATCGAGCTGACATAAACGAAGATGGCACCCTGAGTAATGAAATGGTAGTTGCTGTTAACATAGCTAACGGGTTGGCGGTCATACATATTGAATTAGACCTGGTATCTCGTAAGTTGTATTGGGCGGGTGGTTGTAGTATTGGGCGAATTGATATCGATACTTTAGATCTCGCGACAAATACAATTATTTTTGATGGTGCTACTACTTGCAATGATGCATGGGAATATGTGTGGATATCTTTACCAGAAGGCCGTTTATATGCCATTGATAATATAATTATAAGCCAGATAAACGGTGGTGTGATCTTTGAAATGCCATTATTTAGTTTAAATCCCACGTTTACTCCAGTCGCATCATTTGCACCAATTGCAGCTACCCAAGCCTATTTAGTCCCAACGTGTCCAAATCCAACAACTCTAGTCTTCTCCGAATCGCACTTCACTGTAACCGAAGGAGATACGGATTTCAAAATCCGTGTCAATCGCATAGGATCACGATCGCTATTCGAAGATCCTACGGTTCGTATTGTATATTACGGTGGCGACGCAACAAGACTAGAAGACTATTCCAGTCCTCTAAACGGTAGTTTTCCGCCCGTTATTGCTCAATCCGTGGGAAGCATCACAGTTAAATTTGCATTTGCACAGGAATTCATCGATGTGCCATTTCTCATTCACACCGACGAAGTGACCGAAGGGAACGAAACCTTCGTCGTAGAGCTTGCTGATCCGTTGCCTTACGACGGAAGCGTTCGCCTGGGAGCGATTAATCGAGCGGAAGTGACCATCGTTGACAAATCTAATTACTTCCGGTTCAAACGGCCTAATGTTGAAGCTAGGGAAGGCGATGTGACAGTTTCGGTAACTATCGAAAGGATTGGTTACACAGGAGAGTATGCAGAAATTAGTTTAGAAGCATTTGGAGGAACTGCTGTAGCGGGCAAGGACTTTAACCCTGATATCGCTACTGTAGTATTCAACCCGTACCAAGTTGAAGCCACAGCGTTTATAACTATAATCGACGACCAGGAATTGGAGTCAACGGAAGGATTTGAGGTAACGTTTGCGCAGAAGCAACCAACTGGTGTTGACAGTATCGAAATATCTATCAAGGACAATGAGGTCGGTTATTCTTTCCAGAAAACTGTCTACGAAATTAACGAAGATGCCGGAATAGTGATGATACCGGTGGAACGCATTGGATCTAATGAAGTGGAAGGACAACTGAACCTCGTAATTGGTGACGAGAGTGACAGTGCCGTTAAGACAAAGGATTACACGGAATCCAATCCTGCAACTCTCCATTTTAGAGCTGGACAAACCATTGCCAATATCTATGTAAACATTAACGATGACACCCTGTACGAGAGCATCGAATCTTTCAAGATATTCATTAGCGACCCGCAACCTGATGGATCCGATATTGACAAAGACACAACTACACTAAGCATCATCATGATCATGGACAATGAAGAAAACTTGCGTTTCGAAGACAACACATTTACTGTGACAGAAGGCGGCAATGCTCCTATAAGAATACCTATGATCCGTGACGTAGCTCTTAAAGATACGAGTGTTTTTGTAACGACGTGTCAATTATACCGAAGCGCGGTAGGCGGAGAAGACTATGTGCCGATTACTTCAGGGATAGTGCGGTTTCTTATGGGCCAGACAACTGCATACGTACCTGAAATATACATCCTTAATGATAACCAAGCCGAAGTATACGAGTCGTTCCGAATTATCATTACGTCACAGAATCAGGCAGCCTGTAATGATGAGGTTACCAGTGATATCTATGTTGGTATTATCGACGATGATGGAGTGACTTATCGATTTGAATTGGACAATTACGTAATTGAGGAGTCCTCGGCAAACTTAAAAGTCCGCATTGATAGAGATGGTATACCACCTGACGACCCTGAACCTGTTTCACTTACGGCAATAAGTGAATCTGCAACAATCAATGAAGACTTCCGGTTCATAGGACCTCTGACCCTTAACTTTGGTAACAAAGGTTACACCGAAGTGCTTATTCAGATTGCTGGTGACACGGAATATGAACCTGGAGACGAGACCTTCAACTTACTATTGATCAACTCCGCTGGCGAAACAGTTGACGGTGCAACCGTGACTATTTTAGATGATGATAACGCGCCTACGCCTATGCAGCCACAAGCTTACCGATTCAATGAAGTCTCTACCATTGTTTCCGAATCTGAGAAATTTGTCAAAGCACGAGTATTTCGTACACAAACATCTGATCAATCTTCCATATTCATTACCACCATATCTGGATCTGCGGAAGACGGCACCGATTATCATGCGCTTTCTTCTATCCAGTTAGTCTTCAGCGCAGGTACCGTACTTGTTGATCAAGTTATTGATATTATCAATGACGAAGACTTGGAAGGAGACGAAAGCTTCCAGATATCTCTGTCTTCACCTTCTGATGGGGGGACTATCGTTGGAGGCGTTATGACAGTCACAATTAAAGACGAAGACGAAGACGAAACCGGCGGGGACACAGTGAGCACAGCAGTTGTAATTGCCATAGTGGCCGGTATCATTCTCACGGTCCTTGTCGCCGGTGTATTGATATGCCTGTGTATCATGTCCCTATTAAGAGCACCCGCGCCTAAACCTGTTCCTATCTCATCTGTGGGCTACTCTCAGCAATATGGCATGTCTATCAACTATTAGGAGTGTGGCTGCATCCATAAACATGAACCCCAAATAGATTTTGGTTAAAACATGGCCGTTTTCTTCTTTATATCTATCATGTTTAGGCGACGACCCCCTATTCTACGGGCTCAACCGAACTCCTTTTTTCGAATTATCGATTTTAATTTTATTCATACTAATTTGATTTTTTGAAATGTTTAGATTATTGTTTTGATTTCTTAGATTTAAACATTATTGAACATTTCGAATTGTTAAAAATCTAATAGCAAATGATGAAGGAAAAAAACAACAACCTAAAATGCCCCGTAGAACAGTGTTTTGTGTTCGTCACCTAGCAATATTCTGTACATTGTATTCATTAATTATATGTCTATTCATAATCACGGTAGCGGTATAATAGAACATGTCGATTAATGTCATTGGGTACTCCTGTTGGTGTATATTAAAAAGAAAGGAGTCAGATCCATAGTGATCAAAGTCAAATATCATTTTACATTATAACGCGAGACGCGAAAATAAATGGGCCATAGGGACGCACCGCACCAATACGCTGAAGTGTTTGATTGTACATATAGCATCGTTGAAAGCTATTTATTTTTTTGACGGAGATGTAAAAAAAAATGTTCTCAAAGGGTTAGAGTCTCCATTCAACTTCATTTTAAAGCTTATCTTATTAACAGTATTCTGGCCAAATTTGAAGGTCCTAGCCCTTTAGTTTTCCAGATATCCTGCGCGCACGGTCGCAAAATGGTCGAAATTAGTTACGGAGATATCGTCAGTTAAAAGTAGGGTCATCAGTACGAATAATTAATACTCATTAAAGGTAATTAATCGTCATTTTTTGTATCAAATTAACTAAATTTGATTTAAAAATGAAGTTTCATTATTTAAGGCATCTTAGAACACTAAATGCATTAATAATTGGAGTAATCAAATCAAATATGACATTTTTGACCAGAAATGTGATACTTAAAACAGTAGAATACATAAGAATTAAATACATGTGTTAATATATGAAATTTTCAACTTCGCGACGGACTTGGACACGCAAAATTTATCATAACTTTGCCGAGGAATATCCGATTTTGTTCATGTTTGAAGCAAATGAAAGCCAATTCTCTGGGCTGTGATTTAAAGCCAGAAAAACAAAATCCATAATATAAAACCTCTCAACCCCTAATTCCCCCTTAACACAATGAAAATCACTTTCATAAGCTTGAGCTGCAAACTTGACCAGCAAAGATATTTGTACAATACATGAGAGTATTATAAATAGTACAAAAACAGTCTACTATGCACAATTCATGAATTTAATTATTTTCATATTTCATAATATTATTTTCATATTTTGTTACATATACACATGGAAAAAAGTATCGCACCACTAATTTTTTGTTTAAAAGTGCAAATGTGGCCTCGAATTTTGCCACCATGGTGTGATATTTAAGGATCATTTGTTTGCGTAAGCTGTCCAACAAAATGTTGTGCAATAAAAGGGCCACATTTTAGTTTGTGACGTAATCGATGTAATGTTTTTTCAAGGCCGAGGGGAAAATGCATGATTTTGTCCAGAAACATTCATGAAACAAGTTTGGGTATAACGCGATATTGAATAGACTTTAAAAACTTAAAATAGTCATTATATTAGTCACCGTTGATGTTGTTTTTGTTTATTTGACCTAGGTCAACACCTTCGCAATATTGCTTTTGTCATTTGAACTTCTTTAAAATTTGACCTATTTTGACCTTAGCTGTTGGGCGTACGAAAAAGGGAGTTTTTAAATTTTTTTTGACCCCAGATGACCTTTGACCTTGGAAGACTTAATTGTGTTACCAAAGATTACAACTTTAGAGATTAATCATCGGGCCTTTCAATATCGTGTTATACCCAAACTTTTTTCATGCATGTTTTTGGACAAAAACATGCATTTCCCCCTTGGCCTTGAAAAAACATTACATCGATTACGTCACAAACTAAAATGTGGCCCTTGTATTGCATAACATTTTGTTGGACAGCTTACGCAAACAAATGATCCTTAAAATCACACCATGGTGGCAAAATTCGAGGACACATTTGCACTTTTCAACAACAAAAAGTGGTGCGATACTTTTTTCCATGTGTATATTTATAAAAACATGGTGAGGTCTTTATATGAATGTGCAAATTTGATATCACTATTTTGTGCGTGATACTATATTATTCTTCACAGTTGTTTAAAAATGTTGCACTTAAATTGAACAGACGATAGAGTTAGCACAAATAATAATGAATGTGGCATAGTTTGGGACTAGACTGGATCCCAGCGTTCATCTATATGGCCGCCATCTTTAAAAATGGCTGACCAAAATGGGATTTGGAAAATAGTACGTCCAAAAATGTGCGGTTTATTCGTGGAATTTAACGTGTATTTAGCATATTATATGAATATGTATACCAATACCGAGCATGCGCATTTGTACACAGCAACAACAGAAATACCACCCGATTGGTCCAATTCAAAGGCATTGTATCGAACGATCGTCACGCTGCGCCACGGTGAGACAAATCGTGCGCCATATCGCGTCACGCGGTGTACAACGACGCTTGAAACTACCGGCGCACTGTGGCTTGATGGTGTGTGAATAAGCTCATCAGTCTATCAGCGCACACTTTTGGAATTGTATTTTTACCAGTCTTCACATTTGAGCACCCTCGCAGGGGCCGTGTGTAAGAAAGGGAAGACATGAGGATCGAGTCTAGTTTGATTTGAGACCTACCCAAATTATCAAGCATGTTGCTGAGCCCTGAAACAAGCGATTGCGACACAATGTGATTATATTACGACAAATTTCAACAATTGGCTGTTCAAACAAAATCGAACATTTTTGTGGAGGTTATAGAAAGTGTTCGCTCAAAGTATTAGTTAGGGAAGACGTCAAAACTCGACCGCCCGTTGACGGTTACGGGCGGTTCCGCCCGGTTCTTTCAGGTCAAATGTTTTACTGGTATATGAATATTCGCACATGCAACACTGAACAACCGCCGGTTAACTTTTAATGCTGTAAGCGGACCAATTTACACTATCAATCTGTTACTTTGCGGTCATAATAGCTCTCTCTATAATCGTTCTATAAAAAAAACCCATTCATAGACTTTCGGTATTGATTTTAAAAAGTTAATTGAGCTATAAACAGATTGAAAAAGCCAACCCCAGCGAAAATCAATAGCTGTATTGTACTGGTTGTCAACTGAGACTTAAGAGCCCATTAATTCAAGATGTTATTGCTCACGCGTGTGACGAGGCACTATCAACCGGTCGTGTTCACCAGAGTGTAACTATTTGACCTCATTATGTGTGTATATTATAACAGACGACACGTTTTGTGAGAACCGGGCGGAACCGCCCGTAACCGGCGGTCAACGGGCGGTCGAGTTTTGACGTGATCCCTTATACAATCTTCATATATTCTTTACCTGTAGAAAGGCAAAAAAAACAAAACAAGTTTATCTCAAAAGAAACCTGATAAAAGGATATGCGAAATGCGATTATATATCTTTTTAAAAAAAAATTTACGACAGGGTCTGTGAAGCAAAAAAATGAAGCTGATATGGTACTTCACAATGTGAAATCACAGATGGTGAAATTAATATGTGAAGAAGCATAGTCCAATAAATCACTGGATGCAGTTGTATTTCCTTAGTTTAAAAATATGTTTCAATATTGGGAAAAGACATTCACACAGTCACAATTTGGCTCATACCATCATTTTCAAAAGTTCAAGAAATAAAAGTAAAATGTGAATTTTAAAGGGTATGAGACAAACTTATTTTTGGCCTAAGGCATCGACATATAACTGTTCTACAGGCGGAAAGATCTTTCAAAGATTCCAAAGAAAACAAATAGATAAAGTCGAATCTCAAATTCAAAGATTAAGGATCGGCTCCTGTAGAACAGTGTCTTTTCTGGTCTTAATTGTAAGTTATAATATTTGTGTTTTACTGATCTGGGACCAGTGAATATAGACACAAAGACTGTAAACTCTGGTATAATGCTATGATTATAAGAAAAAGGAATAGTATACATTCAATAGAGAGATAAGTCTAATTCTAACATTCATGTAATTACGACGTATGTAATTGCACAGGTATTTAGAATACTGTTTGGTATATTATTCGATCCGATTTGTTACCAAACACTATCACAATTCGAAATTACATCAGAAATACATGTACCTGGCAATTTATTTTTGTATTAATGTATTAATATAATTTTATTACATGGTACAATTATAGACATTATATGATTCTCTTTGTTAACCAATTCTAAATTTATTTTAGAATAAGACCTTTAAATTGTAAAACAACTGTACTTTGTTCATTCTTTATGTAATATTCCTTCTTTAGATAAATGGTTAACTAAATTTGTTGTTATGGGTAATTTTATCTCGATTATTTAAAGACTAAAATGTAAAGTTTTACAGTAAAGATACGTCTAAAAATACCGACATTTGTTTCCAATCGCTTACATTTCGTATACTTTGGAATATATTTATATTTATTGTCGTATATCTTAATGTTAAGCTGATGTGTAATATCTTTCAAATGATTCAACATTATATACATATCCCTATTTTATTGCTCATCCAAACTTGACTAAGAATGTTGGGACGTCTTGTTATGAATTTACCAAAACTAGCACTATTTTGTGTTCAATATAAGCCTCTGTGACATAAATGAGATTGGATCAAGACTATTCTTTTCTCATGTCTGAAGGCCGACAGCAAAATTGTTAAATTTATTTGTTGGGAGTGGCTGTTTTTAATTCAACCAGCATGCTTATATAGGCTTTTTAAGCCTGGCCCGAGCAATTTGCTTGAGTCTGGTCCCTTCAGGACCCAAGTGTGTGTCCGTACGGACCGACCGTGTAAACAAACAAAAGAACAAGTAGTAAGTTAATAGAGCATTCCTGTTCTGTGTGTATCCTTGACGTAAGACATTTATAAGTTAGACTATATGTAGTGTAACGACTCCATTACGGAATAAAGCTGTATAATCCTCTAATCCGTCAATAGAGGCTTTTGTGCTAGGTTAACTGCGTGCTGTCTTACACCAAGGATAAACCCTGTTCGGACCCACCGGCACATGTAAAATTTAAATTGTTGACCAAAATGAATTTATAGTTACATTTTATAACCTACGAATGAAACTGTGTATGCTCCAAAATAATTCGAAAACAAAAATATAATTTATTAATTAGATACAACACTAATTAGTAATTGTGATATGCCATGGTTTTAACATACTACCTGCAAGAAAGCCTCATTTTGTGTTATGACATACCGGTATATTATGATATGCTGCCACAGACCACCGTGTAACCCTATTGTTCTGACATCCCGATATATCACTGGCGTATCACCAAATCACTATAGGAAGAACAGGAAGTCATTTTGTGTTTGTTCTGACATACCGGCGTATGACTTTGCGACGTAATTACTTCTAATTAATTATTAAAATTTGTGATTGTAGCATGCTCATAAATTATAATACTTATTAGTTTTCCTTGAAAATGATAGAGACATTTGATATCAATGCTTGCAAATGAGTCTTCAAAAGTGAGCAAATTTTCAAACGCGATTTTCTTAACACGCTGTTTTTCGTGATATGCTGGTATATCAGAACAGCGACGTACTGTTGAGTCGTCAATGTAACACTTGATATGGACAAACAGCGAAACACAAAATAGTGGTGATTATGGCACTTTGAGATTGAGACACGACACCCCACGTTCTCAGGCATGTGACTGGGTACATTTGCTACATATTTTGTATCGTAGTAAAGAATAAACATCAGTTCTTCATATTTTATATTGTGAACAAATCACAAAATCACACCGTACGGATTTGCACGGTACCTGCCACATAACGCCTGGGTAACATTCTGTTAACGTGTAGACGGTCTCATAACGTCTCCGTAACATCCTATTAGGGTTGTTGCGGTGACCGTCGAAAAAGAATACGGTAGCTCGTTGGGTGCATTTGGGCTAAAAACATAGTAATGCTGCATTAATAATTTGCCAGTTTGAGTCCGCGTATATAAAAGCAAAATGCAAAAATTAAATTCGCACTTGACCTTACATTTGGGATTGTAACCTCCTCAATAATCAACCATTCGTAGCGTATAATATTTCAAATTAAAGACGGATACATTTCTCAACAACTTAATAATTGAAAATATTTATGTAGGAGTTAGACTTGCAGAGTTATCAGCACATTTATTACCTGGTCAGTTACTTAAATGTGTTGACTGTAGTTCTGTTTTGCGTTAAACAAGCGTGAGGGCAAAAATACACAGTAACGATACAAAACAGCAAGATATTGAGTTCATATTATACTCGTGCATATAACTTCTGGTTTTATTACGATTTCTTTATTGGGAAGACAGGTGAATCTTATTATTCATTACCTAATCATGCTAATAATATTTACATATTTACATACAAGAAATGGATTATAGCACAACAATCAAAAGATCATTGAATACAGTTAACGGTATCCATACATTTTACGCACAGTTTTGATGGTAACAAAATGTAATGCAGTCAAATTATACTATTATATAAATAAAGCGGCGGGTATCATAAACCTTTAGATGCATAACGGTTTTAGATGTTGTATTAAACATATCAAATAGATAGCCTCCTGTTCGGTTGACATAACATACTTAAGATACACAAAGGATAAATCTGAACCTTAATGTATTATGTGGAAACAAGTGTTAGCAAAATATCTCAATACTGTTTTGTGAGCACATTTGTACGATACTGGAACCCGGGACTGGAACCCTCGATTCGTGTTCAAGTATCGCCCGATACTGGATTGTCAGTATCGTAAGATACTGGAACGCTCAATTTGTGTCCCAAGTATCGCCCGATTCTGGTTTGTCAGCATCGCACGATACGATACTTCAACGCTCGATTGGTGTTCAAGTATCGCCCGATACTGGTTTGTCAGCATCGTACGATAATGTAACGCTCGATTTGTGTTCAAGTATCGCCCGATACAGGTTTGTCAGCATCGTTCGGTACTAGAACGCTCGATTTGTGTTCAAGTTTTGCCCGATACTGGGTTGTCAGCATCGTACGATACTGGAACACTCGATTTGTGTTAAAGTATCGCCCGATACTGGTTTGTCAGCATCGTACGATACGATACTGGAACGCTCGATTGGTGTTTAAGTATCGCCCGATACTGGATTATCAGCATCGTTCGGTACTAGAACGCTCGATTTGTGTTCAAGTTTTGCCCGATACTGGGTTGTCAGCATCGTACGATACTGGAACGCTCGATTTGTGTTAAAGTATCGCCCGATACTAGTTTGTCAGCATCGTGCGATACTGTAACGCTCGATTTGTGTTAAAGTATCGCCCGATACTGGTTTGTCAGCATCGTGCGATACTGTAACGCTCGATTTGTGTTAAAGTATCGCCCGATACTGGTTTGTCAGCATCGTGCGATACTGTAACGCTCGATTTGTGTTAAAGTATCGCCCGATACTGGTTTGTCAGCATCGTGCGATACTGTAACGCTCGATTTGTGTTCAAGTATCGCCCGATACTGGTTTGTCAGCATTGCACGATACTGGAACGCTCGATTTGTGTTCAAGTATCGCCCGATACTGGTTTATCAGCATCGAACGATACTGTAACGCTCGATTTTTGTGCAAGTAACTCCCGATACTGGATTGTCAGCATCGTTCGTCATTCGTTAATTCGTTTATTATAATGAGCGCGCTGCAGGGGGTATGGACGCAAGTCGAATGTCCCTCGCCTTCGGCTCGCGCGCGGTGGTTCTCGCTGGTGGCGCTCTACTTCACTAGGCGAGTGGGACTTCCCGACGGACTATCAAATGCTCATACAAGATTACTATAGTTTTATCAACTCTGAATTGGCGAGCCTTCTTACAGCGGCTAAGTAATTCAGAAGCGTGTAGGCGAACATGAACATAACAAGCACGATGTGCATCAAATGCATGCCTAGCGCACGTGTACTGCCAACATCACGCGGGTACTACTTTTGGGCGCGAGAGATAAGAACCGAGTATTTCTCGCCAATTTGGAACTGATCATAGAAGTAAATAAAATTCGTCATGGTCAAGGTCAATGAAGGTGGTACAAGTACAAAATAGTCGCAGGGAGCAAGCTGCTCTTATTCCTGAATATATTGATCCTATAATCCTATAAAATAAAATAACACATTCTGCAACAAATATGATATCATATACGGCCAATATTTGTCTTCAATTGTACCTATTTTTGCCGCCATATTTTGCCCTCCCCACGATGGCCGCCATATTGGATTTGAGGTATGTTATAGTACAAACATGTTGATAATAAATCCCAAAAGGGTATAGAATTATTCCTATACTGTGTATATCAATTTATGGCAAACATATGACTTTTGGAAAATTAAATATTTTGGTGCCCATTTTAAGAAACGAGTATATATAATTATCATTGGTCATATTTAACGTTGACCGTGACACTTCTGCTGGACGTCACGTCTGATTAGGCCTAGTGTAAGGTGCACAGCATGACCGCCCATCTTCAAAACAAACCTTTACCACCGGGATAAAGTTCAATACAATTAATAATTAATTTTACCTTCAGAATAAGTAACAATACAGGCCTTGCCCTTAGTTCACTGACAAACAAAATGGTAAAACTTCACTTAAAGCTGGCCTACCACTTTGATAGTTCACCACAGACGAACTGGTCATACACCTGTTCACTTGATGACAGACTGTACAAAGTTAACATGGAGACATTGTAACCTTGTCAAATTCCCAAGAGAACTGGATGTGGCTAAAAACTTAAGAGTGGTAGCTCGCCTTTAACTTGTCTTTTTCTTAGTACATTTGAACATCTTTGAAGTGTGGCGCGGGCAGTAGATTTAAATTATATTTACTAGTAGATGGATCTTGTCAAAATGGACATATTACTGTACGTCATTGTACTTGCCGTTCTATTAACCAATTGCTGTCTGGCCCAGAACTGTACAGGTAAGTTTGGATATGGGTTTGTTTTGATAAATACAGTCGAATGCATGTCATGAATAATACATGTACACGTAATATATAAATAATGAAGTGTTGTGTACTGTAGAACATGTAGGTTTTGGTAAATATAGTCGAATTCATGTCATAACCAAGTGTAGTGTGGCACAGAACTGTACAAGTAGGTTATGATTTTGGTCGTTTTGATAAATAATAGTCGAATTTATGTCATGTCATGTCATGTCGAATTTAAGTTTTGATTTTGGTCGTTTTGATAAATAACACTCGAATTCATGTCATAACCAAGTGTTGTGTACATACCTGTACAGGTAGGTTTTGATTTTGGTCGTTTTGATACATAATAGTCGAATTTATGTCATTACCAAAATAATTAAAACTGAAAATGCTTAAAATCGCAGGGTGAGCGTTTTCTACATACAAAATGTATACAAAACACCACCGATATTTTGAGACACCCGAAACTCAATTAACCATAACCAGTCAGCTGTAGAACGGGCCCCCGTTTCAATTGAGGGCGCTCTATTTAGTGACGCACTGTCGTCATTTTTACACGGCGATTCATTAAGTGACGGAAGTCCGTCGCCCGCCGGAATGCGAACAAAAACACTTTTCAATAGAGGGCGGGCTTGTGAACGGGACTGCGTTAGCAAGGGAACGGCCTCACGTCACAGTAATTTTAAAAATTCATAAATAGCCGATTCTGCCGATTTTAAACAACAAAATAACTCTCTTATCAAAGAGATAGCCGTTACAAAGGCATCACTTCTAAATACTACGGGGCTTATATTTAGTGTAAAAATTATCACTCTTACACTAAAAATTCTAGAAAATGGTGTAATCTCGTCTAGAAAATGGTGGTCTCATCGCAGCAAACCGGTCAAAAAAGACATAATTAAAGCTTGTGTCGTGTGATGTTGCGGTTAAAGGTTAAATTAAATCATCTAACTGGATGTCGCAAGGAGTTCTGATACCTTATGCTGCCCTCAACTCGATGGATAGTTACTTTTTATGCAGATAATTGGGTGTAAAAGGGGAAAATGTAATCATTGCGCAAATTTACGGGTGTGCGTTACCTTGGTTACGTACACCCGTCGTGTTAGAGCGCCCTCAATTGAAACGGGCTCCCGTTCTACAGCTGACTGATAACGTCAGAACCGAAAATCCAATTTACTTCAAACAAAAAGCATTTTAAACGCGGAGACTTAGCAGGTTTCTCCTGTGCTAATATCTCATTTTTGTCCGAAGCACTGAATTGTAATAACTGACCAACATAGACCCCCTTTAAAGGACCTAAACAAAGTGTATGACTTTCTTTTGTTTAGCACTTTATTATCAATGTTACTGTATATTTATATTACAATATTTTGTGTATTTGGGCCGATGGCCTCATGCACTTGGAAATAAAACTAAACTAAACTAAAAACAAATAACACACATATCTGATAATATATAATTTGTCACCAAAAATAAATTTCAATAATTGCTTAATTAAGTGCTAATTAGTCCAGTTTTGCAGGTGCTTTTAACAGGTTTATGTGTGTTAAAACGTATTGAAGTAATATTGTTCCACATCGGTTATAATTGAATGCAACAATTATATTGCATTCTTATTGATTATCACTATTGATTAATTACTTAATTAATTAAATCAAGAATAATTTATATATTGCAAAAGTTGCAATGGATACCATTTAATTTTGTATAAATATATGATTAGAAACTTACTTGATGCAAGGTGCAGTTATAATTCCCGATAGTGAGCATTTGGACTTTTTAAATTGCGGCAATTACGACTCTCATTGTATCAAAAGAATGTTGTTTTTCAAAATGTGTGTAAATACAAAATTAGAAAATGATCATAAATCATACAATTGGCCATTTAGTTATATTTGTATTGACACCCTGAATATTATAATAAGATGGTATCCAGCTTGATGTAATGATTTGAAATGTATAGATCTGAAATAGTCTACTCCAGCACAGCAATTGCACAGCGATCAAGCGGTTATCAAGTCCAAAATTATTTATAGACTTTAGAGGTATCTTCTCTTGGAATTGTCCCACTCTACATTTTATCACCCTATATATTAGATTGTTGTCAACTAAATTCTGCTATGATTGTCTTTCTACATCTATCCCAATGGTTCAAAACATAATTACTGCCGCAAAACTCAAAACAGAATTTATTTTGTCTATATAAAGCATTTTTTTCCATTATTTTATATACATGATTTTGGCCACTTGTATATTTAAACGGAGGACGATTGGTCGATTTACTTTTTTAAATTAAAGCCCTACATCCTGCCTTCTTACTACTATACTTGTTTTTAATATAATACTTTAGCAATCAATAAAACCTGGGTATATCAAAACTAGTAACAAAATGTGTTTTTCTTATATTACACCCTGTATAATTAATGCACACCCTGTATAATATCACTTGGTATTTACATATCTGGTATCCTTGTAGATCGGATGAATACAATACAAATTATGTGGATTTGAATCAAAATTGGTGAATTTTCTCTCAATTTACAGAGTGTAACTTTTTTTACACCAACTTTTAATATGACCAAATATAGTTTACATTTAAATGTTCATAGCAAAATGACTCCTTGTTTCGTAAATAAAAAGACACCTTTAAGAAAATGTCAGCTCCGTTATACAGTCGTGTGTTATTCATTTTTTTAAACTTTCTTATCAGGTGGAATGTTGTTATTATCCGACGAAAAAGACAATTCACGAGACATATATATTGCTCCGTTTCCTGGGGCTACCTCACCGGCGGATTTTTCGCTTATTATAAGATCACCGTTTGGCCAACCATTCGGCCAATGGTATAATACGATAACTTTTGATCGGGCTACTGCTACTGTTTATTGGACTGAGGTTGATTTGGACATGGGTGGCCTCCAGCGATTCGATTTTATCAAACGACAGACAATAAACAATGAGCCCGCCAGTGGGCTCATCGCTACAACGTCTGCACAGAATGCATTTGTTAGGGGATCAGCTGCAACTGCAGATCCAGCTGGTAATTTTAACCTAACACAAACAAATAACTAACCAGGTGCTTTAAAGGCATATTATGCGATATTTTCCATGGGACGCCCTCTATATTGATTCCTAATTACTAATCAGGAATCGTATCACCCTGTAACTCAAAATATATTTATGATTTATGATCAGAAATGTAAATCTGCAAGAAAATCAGCTTGAAAAAAACCAAGGATAAAGGGCTCTCCCTGGAAAAGATCGCATAATATGCCTTTAATGCTTGTTAAGTTGAAACAAGTAATTGGTATAAGTTGAAATTGTAGATTGCCGAGGGGAGGGGAGTCAGCATACCAAACGGGTACACATACGCGTCCACGCATGTCTGCAATGGACCATACATCGCGTAGGCCTAAACCAGAACCACTATTTTGATACCCCTATTGGCGTACGCATATAAACGTAGAAGGTGCGGGATTGAATTTTTAGCGCATTAGCTTTCATTGTTGTGTGTGCTTAATATCGCTATTAGTGCTAATTAGCTCCACTGATATTAATAACGCTAATTAACGCCGATTGGCATCATTTGCGTTAACACCGCTCAAACGTGCAACAAGCGCTGATAACGCTAATACGTGCTAGCACTGTTGATGTTATTAGCGTTATTAGCGCTAATGAGCATCATTCGAGCTAATAACGTAATTATCGCTAATTTATATCATGTGCGTTTATATTTTTAAAACGACAAAAACTTCTTATATGGAAAATGTGCAATTAGCGCTAATAACGCTATTAACGTTAATTAGCATGCTTGATGCTAATAACACTATTAGCGCTAATTAGCATGCTTGATGCTCATAACACTATTAGCGCTAATTAGCATACTAGCTGCTAATCGCGCAATTAGCTCTTATTATCATCATTAGCGTTAACATTGCTTAAAGCGATACTAAATCAAATCATTTGAAGAAAACAAATCAAGTTCAGTAAATGACTGTCCTACCACCTGACCAGAGCACCACACCTGTGTTTTTAGTTTCTAAATCAATTCAATTCATTTGTGACTGACGCAGTCGAGCATGTTTATATAGGGTACATGACTGAGAACCGCACCTTAGTGAATATGACAACCCGATCATAACAGGCCTACATTCTTAATAGAGTTTCAATTACTAAATCAAATCAATTCGAACACTATATAAACATGCTCGAATACCATAGTGAGTAATTGATCTGATTTAGTAATTAAACCTCTTTTTAAGCAATAGCCCTACCGCGCCTTCCCAGAATGATACATCTATAAATATGTATTTTTAAAAAGTGTTTTCAAGTCAATTAAAACTAGTTTTCAATTACTTAATGAAATCAATTCGTTGGTGACTGACGCACTCGAGCATGCGTATATACAGGTTGACCCAAACAAATTAGGACCCCGTTTCATGACGGTGTAATTCTTATTATAATCATTGGACCATGACCAATTTAGTCACAATGTAAAGCCCAATTAATTATTATGATATCCTGAAAATATAAGATCAATCCGATGCAAAATAAGAAAACTAGTGTACTTTGGGTAAACCATGTTATTTACTGGTTTGTACAATAGGATCTACATGCACAGACCAGTAAATAACATGGTTTACGTTTCAATACGTTATAATATTTGTCAACATAGTAAATAATCTATCAGTCAATAGTAAAGTTTAGTTTGGTAATCCATTTAATTCTGGCACAAATCAATACTTGCTTTAACAAATCCGCAAAACAGACGCAGGCATATTCTGTGTAAATTAAAGAAGTTTTAATAAACAGTTCTCGAACCCATTGTGTGGATGGTTCATTGAGGTACAAGTCGAGCACTTTCATGTTACTCGACTGTTACTGTGTGAATTCCCATTGTACAAACCAGTAAATGACATGGTTTACACAAAGTACGCTAGTTTTCTTATTTTTCATCGGATTGATCTCATATTTTCAGGATATCATAATAATGAATTGGGCTTTACATTGAGACTAAATTGGTCATGGTCCAATGATTATGATAAGAATGACACCGTCATGAAACAGAGTCCTAATTTTTTTGGGTCACCCTGTATGGGTACATGACCCGGGAACCTAACCTTAGTGAACATGACATGAGTGGTGGAACTTTCGCTTTACACAAAAGACAGTTAGTTTGCAAGTACAAATCAATATACTATTTGGGCTCAACATTTTTTGCATAACAATAGAATTGAACAAGAATTGTGTTTTATGCATGTCCAAAATTATTCATACCCCACACCAAGTCTCAGGACTGTGGCCATTTTTGGTGATAATACACATGTGTTTGATAATCAAAACGTTCATTATATTGTGTGATAGGCTTTTATATTGTTATGCAATTATTCCATGATGTGTGCATACAATACAATACAATACAATACAATACAATACAGAAAGCATTAATTGCGCCATTTCCAAAAGGCTCAGAGCGCTTACAAGATAAAACCTTAAAATTACAACTTAAACTACAAAATGTGAGTGTAACATGAGCATAGTACGTACAATATATTATAGCAATTACAAAATAGATTAGAAACAAAATATAAACAGAAAAACTGTTTAAGGGAACAAATGAGTTTTAAGAGCTTTTTTGAACACACTTGTAGATGATGATTGTCTAATACAGATAGGTAGCTTATTCCACTCTTTTGACGCACAAACTGTGAAAGTTCTATCACCAGCTAGAACTCTAGTGATAGGGTATTGAAGACGTAGATAGTCATTAGAAGATCGGAGTGGTCTCTTTGGAACATATAATGATAAACAATTTGACAAGTAGATTGGTCCTTGGTTATGAAGACATTTATAAACACACAGAAGTAATTTAAAGATGATCCTTTGGCGTATTGGAAGCCAATGCAGTGATTTTAAAAGTGGTCCAGGCGAATGTTTTCGGTCGACTTCAAATACAAGACGTGCAGCCCAGTTTTGCAAACGTTGCAGGCGAATGATGTAAGTAGATGGTAGCGAAGAGAGAAGGCCATTACAATAATCGAGACGTGAGAGTATCAATGAACGTACAGCATGTTGACATGTAGGTTGATCAATATATTTCCTGATTCTGCCGATATTTCGTAAATGGAAAGTAACCGTTTTGCTGACATTTGTGATATGTGATGACATGGTCATTTGTGAATCAAAGAAGGCGCCTAAATTCCTTACGGTCTTCACAGGTTGAATGTTTTCATTTCCAATAGAAAGAGTTATATCAGATGGCAGATGGTGTTTGCGATTGTATGTAGATGCGGCAATAAAGAACTCTGTTTTGCTATCATTTATCTTTAATTTGTTTGCAGTCATCCAGTTCTTAATATCAAATATACACTTTTGGAGTCGAGTTATTGCACTGTTAAGGTCACCCGGCACTTTGGGATCAAATGATATGTATAACTGCGTATCATCGGCATACTTATGATGAGACACATTATGATGATTTGCAATGTCACCAACTGGAAGGGTATAAACAGAATATCCAACAGGTCCGACTACAGAGCCTTGTGGCAAACCAAACTGCGAGATGATTGGATCTGAAAGTTCACCAGCTATATCCACTTGGGTAGACCAATCATTTAGATAGGAACGAAACCAATTTAATGCAGTTCCTTTGACACAAATCCGTTCAGAAAGACGTGAAATTAAAATGTCGTGGTCAATCGTGTCAAATGCAGCTGATAAGTCTAATAACACAATGTGGATGCATTACAAATGTATCCTATTGAATGTGAGGGATATTATAGGACAACCCTCTAGCTCTTTTGTCAGCATGGCGAAGAAGACCAAAGAACTCAGTGAGGACCTTTGTTTGTGCATATTGTGATGCTCACAAATAGGGGAAAGGCTACAAAGCTATTTCGAAGCAACTCCAAGTACCAGATTCCACCATACAAAGCATAATTAGGAAGAACAAGACGTTCAACTCAGTTAAAAACCTTGAAGGACGCAATGGTGTCCCCTTGTTTGACAAGAAAAGTATGATGAAAGGCCGACAACAATCTACAGATCACCGTCAGTTTTCTCCTGAACAACCTTGGTGAGTCTTGGACCAAAATATTAAGGCAGACACTCCAGCAGACATTGCACACGAGAGTTCTCCATGGACTCCGACCAAAAAAGACTCTACTTCTGAAAAGAGACAAAGAGGAACTCATCTACCATTTGCAAGAGAACGTCTGGAAAAAGATCCAAGCTTTTGGTCCTCAGTGTTGGGGTTGGCTAAGATGCAATACGAGTTTCTCTGTGTCTCTTTTCAGGAGTAGAGTCTTTCTTGGTCGGCCTCAATGGAGACATCTCATGTGCAATGTCTGCTGGAGTGTCTGCCATGATATCTTGGTCCAAGAATTGCCAAGATTGTGCAAGAGAGTATTGATGGTGATCTGTGGATTGTTGTTGGCATTTCGCAATACTTTTCTTGGCAAACAAGGGGACACCGTTGACTTCCGACTGCGTCCTTCAATGTTTTTACTGAGTTGAACTTCTTGTTCTTCCTAATTATGCTTTGTATGGTGGAATCTGGCACTTGAAATTGTTTCGAAGTAGCTCTGTAGCCTTTCCCCTATCTATTTGTGAGTATTCACAATTTGCACACAAAAACTCCTCACTGAGTTATTTGGTTCTCACTGAGTTATTTGATCTTCTTCGCCATGCTGACAAAGAGCTAGAGTGTTGTCCTATAACATCCCTCACTGTACATTCAATAAGACACATTTGTCATGTTTGTAATGCATCCACATTGTATGCACACATCATGGAATTATTGCATAACAATATAAAAGCCTATTACAAAATATAAAGAACGTTTGGAATGTCAAAAACATGTGTATTATCACAAAAAATGGCATCAATCCTTAGACTTGGTATGGGGTATAAATTTATCGAGTATAAATGAAACTGTTCACTAAGACATAAGGGATGGCATCCAGATTGGTATGGATTGAAAACCGTCGAACGGAGAGGGTAAACGCAATGGGATAAACGGACATTTTTGTGTAAATGAACGGAATGCAGTTAAATAATGACCCGCCAATACGAAAAATAACGTTTGCTCCGTCGTAATTGCCCACTTATAGGTATTGATCGATCGATATAGCATATGGCCATGTGTTTTGAACTCACCACCCAAAAAGGGTGGTGGCGTTGCATTTTTGGTGACGAATCATCCATCTCTCTCTATTAACTCAACAACTAAATGTGGTAGAGCTATGGTTGAGGTGTCATGTGAAAGCCTATTTATCTAGCTACATTGTGTGAATAAATCAGGTATTTCTATAAATGTTTGGCTGAGATATGATTGATTATGTTGTGAAAGTCAGGGGTGGTGGCGGTGGCGGCGGCGGCGGTGGCGGCGGCGTTGTGTACAATCTCTATGGGGAATACAGAAAATGTTCCCAATTCTACGTTCAATTTACTATAACTCCATCCCTGTAAATGGTACAAACATGATTTTGCTCTCATTTTATAGATTATTTTATATTCTATAAGATTCCGTTTCACCAAACGTGACAACTATTATGTAACAATTGTAATCATGAATCGATTGCATTGTCCTTGGCTTTTTCCCTATTCGCTACACAGTAAACTTGCCCTAATTCATCGGTTTTACATACATGACTATAACAGAAAAAATATTTAACTGATGATAGCAAAATTATACATTTTTGGAAAGCTCTCAAATAGGGGAATTCAAAAATGCCGTTTAAATCAAGATAGGGTGCATACCCCCCAAAATATACTTGTAAACTCTAATAAATATGAAATTTAAACGTTTGTGCTCATTTACATCTTGATATAGTATATTTCATCATGTTTACCATTGACAACTATTATGTTCTGATGGGTAATTGCATGAGGAACTTAAATATTCACAGTAAAATTATGATTGGGATAGGTATAAAAATATTATTGAGCTTAAATCAAAATATGAAAAAAATCGATATTTTTGAACATTCTTAATCACAACATGTTACCATTAGGTCTTATCTAAATTCCAATAGCATATTTGGATTTCTTGTGAGATTACCGTTCAGAAAATATATACTTTTTATGGGGTAGAACAAAGAGTTATTGCGATATGCTAATTCGAATCTCAGATGGCGTAAAATGTAAAAATCTGGACATGCAACGGTAAGGGTGGCGAGTTCAAAACACACGGCCATATTGTCCGCGTGTAATTGGTCAATAGTAAAGCAAATTATCGGATAACAATAGGCCACTTCTCACCGTTTGTTTGCTTACTTCCCCGTGTGTCAATTCGGTATTTCGGGAAATGTGTTTAGCGATGGTCATCGAACGCAATGAAGAACTCCCTAGTACGGACAGCCAGTGCGTTTTGTCAATGCGTCGAACGTTTTTCAATCCGTATGAATCTGGATGCCGTCTCTAACACAAACACCCTCGTATCATTTTATGTTTAGCTGTAGTGTCTATGACAATCGACGAAACACATCGGAAGTTGTATTGGATGGAAATACATGTGGATGTTACGCCTGGTGTTCTAAATCCATTAAACATTTGGTCTACATCTCTTGATGGAAATGGCGATGATAAGATGTTGATATTCACGACTGTTGGTGACATAACTATTAAATACGACATCGAAATCGATGAAGACAACCAAGTACTCTATTGGGCCTATGAAGACGTGTATCGAGCTGACATAAACAATGATGGCACCCTGAGTAATGAAATGGTAGTTGCTGTTAACATAGCTAACAACGGGTTTGCGGTCAGACATATTGAATTAGACCTGGTATCTCGTAAGTTGTATTGGGCGGGTGGTTGTAGTATTGGGCGAATTGATATCGATACTTTAGATCTTGCGACAAATACAATTATATACTTTGATGATGGTATATGCGCCACTGATTGGTTTTATTTGTGGATATCTTTACCTGAAGACCGTTTATATGCCATTGATGAAATAGATGTACTCCAAACAACCGGTGGTGTGATCTTTGAAATACCATTATCTAGGTTAAATCCCACGTTTACTCCAGCCGCATCATTTGCAAACGTCGATTACCCATATTTAGCTACCCAAGCCTATTTAGTCCCAACGTGTCCAAATCCAACAACTCTAGTCTTCTCCGCATCGCACTTCACTGTAACCGAAGGAGATACGGATTTCAAAATCCGTGTCAACCGCATAGGATCACAATCGTTATTCGAAGATCCGACGGTTCGTATTGTATATTATGGTGGCGACGCAACTAGACAAGAAGACTATTCCAGTCCTCTAAACGGTACATTTCCTCCCGTTATTGCTCAATCCGTGGGAAGCATCACAGTTAAATTTGAATTTGCACAGGAATTCATCGAGGTGCCATTTCTCATTCACACCGATGAATTCACCGAAGGGAACGAAACGTTCGTCGTAGAGCTTGCTGATCCGTTGCCTTACGACGGAAGCGTTCGCCTGGGAGCGATTAAACGAGCGGAAGTGACCATCGTTGATACATCTAATTACTTCCGGTTTAAACGGCCTAATGCTGAAGCTAGAGAAGGAGATGGGACAGTTACTGTCACTATCGAAAGGGTTGGTTACACAGGAGAGTATGCAGAAATTAGTTTAGAAGCATTTGGAGGAACTGCTGTAGCGGGCAAGGACTTTAACCCTGATATCGCTACTGTAATATTCAAACCGTACCAAGTTGAAGCCGAAGCGTTTATAACTATAAACGACGACCAGGAATTGGAGTCAACGGAAACATTTGCGGTATCGTTTGCGCAGACGCAATCAACTGGTGGTGTTGGCAGTATCGACATATCCATCAAGGACAATGAGATCGGTTACACTTTCCAGAAAACTGTCTACGAAATTAACGAAGATGACGAAACGGTGATAATACCGGTGGAACGTATTGGATCCAATGAACTGGAAGGACAAGTGAACATCGTAATTGGTGACGAGAATGACAGTGCCGTTAAAGGAGGATTAGAGGATTACACGGAGTTCAATCCCGCGACTCTCCATTTTAGCACTGGACAGACCATTGCGAATATCTATGTAAACATTAACGATGATACCCTGTACGAGAGTATTGAATCTTTCAAGATATTCATTAGCGACCCGCAACCTGATGGATCAGATATTGACATAGACACAACTACAATAAGCATCATGGACAATGAAGAAAACTTGCGTTTCGAAGACAACACATTTACTGTGACAGAAGGCGGCAATGCTCCTATAAGAATACCTATGATCCGTGACGTAGCTCTTAAAGATACGAGTGTTTTTGTAACGACATGTCAATTATATCGAAGCGCGGTAGGTGGAGAAGACTATGTGCCGATTACTTCAGGGATAGTGCGATTTCCTATGGGCCAGACTACTGCGTACATACCTGAAATATACATCCTTGATGACAACCAAGCCGAAGTATACGAGTCGTTCCGAGTTATCATAACGTCACAGAGTCAGGCAGTCTGTAATGATGATGTTACCAGTGATATCTATGTTGGTATTATCGACGACGATGGGGTGACTTATCGATTTTCATTGGACAATTACGTTATTGAGGAGTCCTCGGCAAACTTGAAAGTCCGCATTGATAGAGATGGTATACCACTTGACGACCCAGAACCTGTTTCACTTACGGCAACAAGTGAATCTGCAACAATCAATGAAGACTTCCGGTTCATAGGACCTCTGACCCTTAACTTTGGTAACAAAGGTTACACCGAAGTGCTTATTCAGATTGCTGGTGACACGGAATACGAACCGGGAGACGAGACCTTCAACTTGTTATTAATCAACTCTGCTGGCGAGACAGTCGACGGTGCAACCGTCACTATTTTAGATGATGATAACGCGCCTACGCCTATGCAGCCACAAGCTTACCGATTTAATGAAGTCTCTACCATTGTTTCCGAATCTGAGAAATTTGTCAAAGCACGAGTATTTCGTACACAAACATCTGATCAATCTACCGTATTCATTACCACCATATCTGGATCTGCGGAAGACGGCACCGATTATCATGCGCTTTCTTCTATCCAATTAGTCTTCAGCGCAGGTACCGTGTTTGTTGATCAAGTTATTGACATCATCAATGACGAAGAAGTTGAAGGAGACGAAAGCTTCCAGATATCTCTGTCCTCACCTTCTGACGGGGGGAATGTCGTAGGGGGCGCTATGACAGTCACAATTAAAGACGACGACGAAGACGAAACCGGCGGGGACACAGTGAGCGCAGCAGTTGTAATTGCCATAGTGGCCGGTATCATTGTCACGGTCCTTGTCGTCGGTGTATTGATATGCCTGTGTATCATGTCCCTATTAAGAGCACCCGCGCCTCAACCTGCTCCTATCTCATCTGTGGGCTACTCTCAGCAATATGGTATGTCTATCAACTATTAGGAGTGTGGATGCATCCGTAAACATAGACCTAATCAGTACGGCATTTTGAATACGGCATCGAAATCAGGAAGCCATTATAATTCCATAATGACATTTGGATATACATTAACATTTTCAAGTGTGCAAGGTCATAGAGGACTCCTTTTCTATAGCAATTTTGTCATGTAAAATTCAGCATACATTTGTAGAGGTGAATAGGTGCACTATCAATAAAAAAAACCATTTTGTATACTTTAAGAACGCAAGGTCATTAACTTATTTTGTAAAGAAAAAGATGCACATGTCATATCGTAATTTTCTTACCAACGATGGACCCCAAATAGATTTTGGTGGTTTGATATTAGGTGTAAAACATGGCCGTTTTCTAATATCAATCATACAATTGGTGTTTAGGCGACGACCCGATCGGGCCCAATTGAACCATTTTGTTTCCGAATTATCGATTTTAAATTTATTTACAATAATTCGATTTTTGGAATGTTTAAATATTATTTTGATTTGTTAACATTTTAAAAGTTTTTGAACATTTTTGAAAATTTTGAAAAGAAATAATTTTATCGCGTATGTTGAAGAAAAAACAACAACCTAAATATTGGGCCGACCGACCGACCCTACCTGAGAGGTCAGCATGGTCAGTTTTCCTGTAGAACTGTGTCTTGTGTTCGTCACCTAGCAATAATTTGTATTTTAATTATATGTCTATTCATAATCATAATTACGGTAGTAGTATAATAAAACATGTCGATTTGTGTCATATGGGTATTCCCGTTGGTGTATATTAAATAGAAAGGAGACAGATCCATAGGGATCTAAGTATAATATTATTTTAAATTATAACGCGAGACGTGACAAAATGGGTCCATAGCCTAACGCTCCGCACTCTATACGCTGAAGTGTTTGATTGTTGCACAGAGTGCTACACATTAGCTGGACTGATAAAAAGTCAAACGCATGGGTGCGCAAGCAAATAGGGGTGAAAGAAAAAGAGGGACTGCTAGCCCAACTAAGGAAGAGGAAGCGAGGAAGCTTGCAAAGTATGGTCACTGGAAGCGACCTGCGGATAGCATAATAATAACTACTATTGAGGGAGAGGTAGAAGGGAAGGTCCTACCAGGACGCAGAACATCAGAGACTGGACAGACGGCGGACTGGTAGCAGCAAGAGTGAAAGCACGCAAGAGAATGCCGACAGTTCTTTGAATGAAGGACTATGGCTTAACAGCAGCAGCAGTTTGATTGTACATAGCATAGTTGCGTAAGGTTAAGTAGTTAAGAATATAGCAGATGCAATCACATTTAATATTGGTTATGGTTTTAAACTCCACAGAAAAGTTCAGGTATTTTTTCAATAACTATAATTTCAAAATATTTCATAATATTTTCATATTTTGTTAGTGCTGAGCTAATGGTGGGGTCTCTATCTGAGTATGCCAACATTATCACTAATTTGTTCGTGATGCTAATCACTATTCACAGTTGTTGTTAATGTTACAATTTATTAAACAGACACAGATACAGTGTATTTAGCCCAACATAATGATGTTGGTACATGTTGATTGAGACCATCCGAGGTTCTCAAGCAAGTTATTCAGCCCTGTGATAAGGGATTGCTATATTACAAAATGCCAAAACATTACGATACATTTCGACAGTTGGCTGTTAACAAATAAACCGATTTTTTTTTTGTGGAGTCTATAAAATAAAGTGTTGGCTAAAAATATTAGGTATACAATCTTCATATAATCTTTACCTGTAGATAAGGCAACAAACAAGTTTGTCTCAGAAGAAACCTGATAAAAAGGTTATATTTCATTTTTTAAAGTAAAAAATGCTATGCAAAATGCAGTATTATTTTCATTTTATTTTTGCATGAGACGGTTCTGGGAGGCAAGCGAATGAAGCTAATATTGCACTTCACAATGTAAAATCAATATTTGAAGAAGCAAAATAAATTTCGGGATGCAGGTGTATTCCTTTATATTAAAAACTGTTTTAATATTGAAAACAAAACCCATTCCATTCAGTCACAATTAATGATCAAGAAATAGAAGCAAACAGTTATGCGGTAAAATGTGAATTTTAAAAAATGCTAAGCGCGCTGTCTTTGTCTTCTTAGCCACAAGGGCTCAGCAGATTTCACAACGCTCGGTCGCTGAGCGCAAGCGCTGACCACTGTTTTTCCAATCAGGCTGCGTCATTTTGTTGTGGTGGAGCTACTACGCATGTGTGAGAGCGCAAGGAGTTCGAGCGTTGTGGAGTATGCTGAGTGCGTAGAAAGGCAATGAAATTAAACTGTTCTACATGCGGAAGGATCTTTTAAAGATTACAAAGAAAACAAATCGATGAAGTCGAATTTCAAATATTTTCAATAATTTCAAAGATTGAGGAATGGCTCATGTATACCAGTTTAATGTCTAGCCTTTGGTCTAGCCTAATGTGTTATAATATGGTATTCTTTTGATCCGGAACCCATGTATATACATGTAGATACCAAGAGATACATGTAGAGAGAGTAGGCCTATAACTCTAATTTTTTCATTCAAATAATAATGTAATTGCACAGGTATTTAGAATACGGTTTGATATTATTATTCGTATATTTTTGTATTAAGGTTGTGGCGTTGGCCTTTTATGTATGAATATTATTTGATTAAATCGTACAATTATAAATTGTTAAATAGACATTACGTGATTCTTTTTGTTAACCAGTTCTAAATTTATTTTAGAATGAGACCTTTAAATTTTAAAATAAATGTGACTTTGTTCATTCTTTATGTATTTATCATTTATAAGTTAAACCATTTGGAACGGTAGTTGGTACCACAGTTTTCTGATGATCGCACACTCGTGAAACTCGGAGTAACAACTACCGTTCCAAGTGGTTTAACTTATATATCGCTCTGCATCGCATTGAGCACTCTGCAAGAAGATTGCTTCTTTACAAATAATTTATCATTTAGATCAATTCTTAAATAAATTTGTTGATAAGGGGTAATTTTATCGTGGATTTATTAAAGACTACAATGTATAGTTTACAGTAAAAGTTACGTCTAAAAAATACCGACATTTGTTTCCAATCGCTTACATTTCGTATATTTTGTCATACATTGATATTTATTGTATATGTTAAGCTGATGTGTAAAATCTTTACAATGATTTAACATGTACACCAATTTCTAGTTTCATTGATCATCCATACTTGATTGTGGGGAAGTTTTGGTATGAATTTACCAAAACCACCACTATTGTGTGTTAAAATGTGCAAGTAGTAAGTTAATAGAGCATACTCTTCGCTGTTCTGGGTGTATCATTGGCGTAAGACATTCATAAGTTAGACTACATGTACTCTCTAAATGTAAAAGAGTGAACAAATCACTCTAGCACAGGAGTGAAATTATTTTCACTCTAAAAGAGTAGAAAATCACTCTATAGAGAGTGATTCATCCAATTCTAATGTCACTCACTCACCGAGTGATGAGGATTTATCAAGAATAACTTAATTATTCACTCCGATTCATATATTGATATTCTCTGTCTAATCGCAAAATTGCATTTATCGGAAATAAACACCTCTGATATCATATTCTGCTAACATTACATGTGAATGTGATTAAGTAATTTAAAAAAAAAGGAATTGACAGTAAAATCTGATGTGTGATTTTATTATTTACTAGAATGTTCCATTATTGTTCACTCTCAATGAGGGTGAAGTTCATTCTATATGAGTGAAATTCACTCCTTATATATTTACTCTTTTTTCACTCCAAGGGAGTGATCACTGCAGGCACTCTTCGAAGAGTGAATATTCAATCGTTCCTGGAGTGAACAAAATTCACTCGTTTTTGGAGTGAAAATGGTTCCACTCTTTCAAGGAGTGACTTTCAATCTATTAGAGTGATCACTGTAGACAATCCTTTGAAGAGTGAATATTTACTCCATTAGAGTGGAATTTCACTCTTTTACATTTAGAGAGTAGTGTAACGACTCCATTACGGAATGTATAGCTGTAGAATCCTCTAATTCGTCAAAAGAGGGTTTTATGCTAGGTTAATTCCGTGCTGTTTTACACCAAGGATAAACCCTGTTCTGACCCACCAGCAAAATGAATTTAGTTGCATTTCATAATCTGCGAATGAAACTACTTATTCTCCAAAAAATCGAAACAAAAAGGTAATTAATTAATGAGATACAGCACTAATTATTAATTGTGATATGCCATGGTTTTAACATACTACCTGCATGAAGACCTCATTTCGTGTTCTGACATACCGGCATATCGTGATATGCCGCCATATACCACCGTGTAACTACAGTTGCCTATTGATCATAAATACCAGCGTATATCACCGTCGTATCACTGTAGGAAGAACAGGAAGTCATGTTTTGTTTGTTCTGACATATCGGCATATGACTTTGCGACATAATTAATGATTGCAATTTGTTGTTTTATTATGGCCATAACAAACATTTTTTTTTTCTTTGACAATGTTAGTGACATTTGATATCGATGCTCGCAAATGAGTCTTCAAAAGTGGGTACATTTTCAAACGCGATTTTCTTAACACGCTGTTTTTCGTGTTATGCTGGTATATCAGAGCAAATGTAACACTTGATATGGACAAACAGCGAAGTTGTTCATTCGAACACCACATAGTGGTGATTTTGGCACTTTGAGATTAAGACACGACACCCCACGTTCTCAGACATGTAACTGAGTACTGAAACAAGTTTGGATTTCTTTTTATTCGAATTCCTATATTTCGAATTTTTCGTGATTTGTTCACCATTATAGGCCTTAATGAAGAACTGATGTTTTGTTCATTACTACGATACATAATATGTAGTAAAACCTCTCCAGTACTCAGTTACATGCCTGAGAACGTGGGGTGTCGTGTCTTAATCTCAAAGTGCCAAAATCACCACTATGTGGTGTTCGAATGAACAACTTCGCTGTTTGTCCATATCAAGTGTTACATTTGCTATGATATACCAGCATAACACGAAAAACAGCGTGTTAAGAAAATCGCGTTTGAAAATGTACCCACTTTTGAAGACTCATTTGCGAGCATCGATATCAAATGTCACTAAAATTGTCAAAGAAAAAAATAAATATATGTTTGTTATGGCCATAATAAAACAACAAATTGCAATCATTAATTATGAGTAATTATGTCGCAAAGTCATATGCCGATATGTCAGAACAAACAAAACATGACTTCCTGTTCTTCCTACAGTGATACGACGGTGATATACGCTGGTATTTATGATCAATAGGCAACTGTAGTTACACGGTGGTATATGGCGGCATATCACGATATGCCGGTATGTCAGAACACGAAATGAGGTCTTCATGCAGGTAGTATGTTAAAACCATGGCATATCACAATTAATAATTAGTGCTGTATCTCATTAATTAATTACCTTTTTGTTTCGATTTTTTGGAGAATAAGTAGTTTCATTCGCAGATTATGAAATGCAACTAAATTCATTTTGCTGGTGGGTCAGAACAGGGTTTATCCTTGGTGTAAACAGCACGGAATTAACCTAGCATAAAACCCTCTTTTGACGAATTAGAGGATTCTACAGCTATACATTCCGTAATGGAGTCGTTACACTACTCTCTAAATGTAAAAGAGTGAAATTCCACTCTAATGGAGTAAATATTCACTCTTCAAAGGATTGTCTACAGTGATCACTCTAATAGATTGAAAGTCACTCCTTGAAAGAGTGGAACCATTTTCACTCCAAAAACGAGTGAATTTTGTTCACTCCAGGAACGATTGAATATTCACTCTTCGAATTTTGAATTTTTTGAATATTTTGTGACATTTTGGAACTGTCGTTTGGAGACTGATTTTCAGAATTATTGGCCCATCACATGTATCCATGTGAGCTCGGCGGCCCCTTACCGTCTTATAGAAAAACAACAGAGTCCAACACGGTGAACAATCAGCAAACAATGTCAACGGCCGCATTGATTTCTTTATGGCACCGGGTCCATACCGTTCTATACCCGGTCTATACCTGGTCCTCACCGACCTGGTACCGGGCTTATACCACCTCCTCACTGGCCGGAACGCCTGAGTACCGGCTGAACCGTCTTGATGACGTCATCATACCGCATTTTTTATAAACTGAGCGCTCAATCTCGCCGCTTCACTTGCATTCTGGACTTCTCTGTATTTGTCACATGTAGCCGTGTGAGCTGGGTGGTCCCTTACCGTGTGACAAATTGGTGCGGCGGCGGCACACGGTGAGGACACACGGTGGACCGTTTCCGGTCTGTTGAATACGTTCAGTGGACATAGCCGGCCATCCGCGCCTGGCAGGAATTTTTGAGTATGCTCAAAACTTCTGCCGTGTGAGTAAAAGCGGCGGCGAACGGTGAGAGCCCGGAATAAGGACCTTATAAGGACGGTGCACCCGTTTCGCGCCCGTTCGCAAAGCAGTGATGGACGGTTGTGGACGTCGACCATCTCAGCGACGGGCATGCTCAGAACTCCTGCCGGTTGAGTAAAGGCGGCGGCGAACGGTGAGAGCCAGGTATGAGGATCTTATAAGGACGGCGCGCCCGTTCGCAGAGCGGTGATGAACGGTGGTGGACGTCGACCATCTCAGCGACGGGCTGCTAAAAGATGACATTTAGTTGTGGTTGCCCGACTATTGTGTGATAATGGATGGGTTTGTCCATATTTAGAGTAGTGGATGCCGGCTGAAACGGGCGCATGTCGCCTGGATAACCGTCCGCGGAACGGACTCTCACCGGGTGCTCGCAGTGTGACACCGTACGGGTTTGCACGGTACCTGCCACATAACCCCTGGGTAACATTCTGTTAACGTGTTGACGGTCTCATAACGTCTCCGTAACATCCTATTAACATCCTATTACCGTTTCCTCGCAATTGTACTGTCTCTACTTCACTGGGCGAGTGGGACTTCTCGACGGACTATCAAATGCTCATGCAAGATTACTATAGTTTTAGTTTTATCAGCTCCGAATTGGCGAGCCTTCTTACAGCGGCGAATTAAATGCATATTGCCAACATCACGCGCGTATTCTGACTACTTTTGGGGGCGGAGAGATAAGAACCGAACCGAGTATTTCTCGCCAATTTGGAACTGATCATAGAAGTAAAAAAATTCGTCATGGTCAAGGTCAATGAATGTGGTACAAGTACAAAATAGTCACAGGGAGCAAGCTGCTCTTATTCCTGAATATATTGATCCTATAATCCATTAAAATAAAATAACACATTCTGCAACAAATATGATATCATATACGGCCAATATTTGTCTTCAATTTTCCCCAACGATGGCCGCCATATTGGATTTGAAGTATGTTATAGTACAAACATGTTGATAATAAATCCTAAAAGGGTATAGAATTATTCCTATACTTTGTATATCAATTTATGGTAAACATATGACTTTTCGAAAATTTAACTATTTTGGTGGCCATTTTAAAACGATAACCAGCTATATTCTCCCAACCCTCCCGAAGCAGCGCATTTACCTACACTTTTCTGTTCATACACATTGTAAGGAGTTAAACAACGCTTTTTCATTAAAGGGGCACTGAGAGATACAGTTTTTTTTGCACCCACGTAATACATTGTACCAACTAGCATCTGAAACCGTTCGACTTAATTCGCCGTCTACCATTTAACAGTTAATGATTTGAATGTAGTCACATCGAAGTTATCAGCACCACTCACCGCATCTGCTTCATCCATATTTCTATCCAGCGCAATTATTACATTTCAGGGTTTCTATCTATCTATTGAAACAGCAGTTTATCAGCGCACACTTTCTGAACTGTATTTTTCCCTGTCTTTAATACGTTTGAGCACCCTCGCAGGGGCCGTGTGTAAAATACGGAAAGGCATGAAGAAACGAGTCTTATTATAATTATCATGGTCATATTTAACGTTGACCGTGGACGGTACTGCTGGACGTCACGTCTGGTTAGGCCTAGTGTAACGTGCACAATATTGACCGCACATCTTCAAAACAAAACTTAATCACCTAGCTAAAGTTCAATTCAATTAATTAATTTTACCTTCAGAATAAGTAGCAACACAGGCCTTGCCCTTAGTTCACTGACAAACAAAATGGTAAAACCTCCCCGAACTTGTCTTTTTCTTAGAACATTTGAACATCTTTGAAGTGTGGCGCGGTCAGTAGATTTAAATTATATTTACTAGTAGATGGATCTTGTCAAAATGGACATATTACTGTACGTCATTGTACTTGCCGTGCTAATAACCAATTGCTGTCTGGCCCAGAACTGTACAGGTAAGTTTGGATATGGGTTTGTTTTGATAAATACAGTCGAATGCATGTCATGAATATACATGTACACGTATATAAATAATGAAGTGTTGTGTACTGTAGAACATGTAGGTTTTGATAAATATAGTCGAATTCATGTCATAACCAAGTGTAGTGTGGCACAGAACTGTACAAGTAGGTTATGATTTTGGTCGTTTTGATAAATAATAGTCGAATTTATGTCATGTCATGACGAATTTAAGTTTTGATTTTGGTCGTTTTGATAAATAACAGTCGAATTCATGTCATAACCAAGTGTTGTGTACATACCTGTAGGTTTTGATTTTGGTCGTTTTGATACATAATAGTCGAATTTATGTCATTACCAAAATAAATAAAACTGAAAATGCTTAAAATCGTAGGGTGAGCGTTTTCTACATACAAATGTATACAAAACACCACCGATATTTTGAGACACCCGAAACTCAATTAACCATAACGTCAGAACCGAAAATCCAATTTACTTCAAACAAAAAGCATTTTAAAGCGGAGACTTAGCAGGTTTCTCCTGTGCTAATATCTCATTTTTGTCCGAAGCACTGAATTGTAATATCTGACCAACATAGACACCCCTTAAAGGACCTAAACAAAGTGTATGACTTTCTTTTGTTGAGCACTTTATTATCAATGTTACTGTATATTTATATTACAATATTTTGTGTATTTGGGCCGATGGCCTCATGCACTTGGAAATAAAACTAAACTAAACTAAAAAAAATAAAATAACACACATATCTGATAATATATCATTTGTCACCAAAATCAATTTCAATAATTGCCTAATTAAGTGCTAATTAGTCCAGTTTCGCAGGTGCTTTTAACAGGTTTATGTGTGTTAAAACGTATTTAAGTAGTATTATTCCACATCGGTTATAATTGAATGCAACAATTATATTGCATTCTTATTAATTATCACTATTGATTAATTACTTAATTAATTAAATCAAGAATAATTTATATATTGCAAAAGTTGCAATGGATACCATTTAATTTTGTATAAATATATGTTTAGAAACTTACTTGATGCAAGGTGCAGTTATAATTCCTGATAGTGAGCATTTGGACTTTTTAAATTGCGGCAATTACGACTCTCATTGTATACTTGGTATCAAAAGAATGTTGTTCTTCAAAATGTGTGTAAATACAAAATCAGAAAATGATCATAAATCATACAATTGGCCATTTAGTTATATTTTTATTGACACCTGGAATATTATAATAAGATGGTATCCAGCTTGATGTAATGATTTGAAATGTATAGATCTGAAATAGTCTACTCCAGCACAGGAATTGCACAGCGATCAAGCGGTTATCAAGTCCAAAATTATTTATAGACTTTAGAGGTATCTTCTCTTGGAATTGTCCCACTCTACATTTTATCACCCTATATATTAAATTGTTGTCAACTAAATTCTGCTATGATTGTCTTTCTACATCTATCCCAATGGTTCAAAACATAATTACTGCCGCAACACTCAAAATAGAATTTATTTTGTCTATATAAAGCATTGTTTTCCATTATTTTATATACATGATTTTGACCACTTGTATATTTAAACGGAGGACGAGTGGTCGATTTACTTTTTTGAATTAAAGCCCTACATCCTGCCTTCTTACTACTATACTTGTTTTTAATATAATAATTTAGCAATCAATAAACCTGGGTATATCAAAACTAGTAACAAAATGATTTTTTTTTATGTTACACCCTGTATAATTAATGCACACCCTGTATAATATCACTTGGTATTTACATTTCTGGTATCCTTGTAGATCGGATGAATACAATACAAATTATGTGGATTTGAATCAAAATTGGTGAATTTTCTCTCAATTTACAGAGTGTAACTTTTTTTACACCAACTTTTAATATGACCAAATATAGTTTACATTTAATTGTTCATAGCAAAATGACTCCTTGTTTCGTAAATAAAAAGACACCTTTAAGAAAATGTCAGCTCCGTTATACAGTCGTGTGTTATTCATTTTTTTAACTTTCTTATCAGGTGGAATATTGTTATTATCCGACGAAAAAGACAATTCACGAGACATATATATTGCTCCGTTTCCTGGGGCTACCTCACCGGCGGATTTTTCGCTTATTATAAGATCACCGTTTGGCCAACCATTCGGCCAATGGTATAATACGATAACTTTTGATCGAGCTACTGCTACTGTTTATTGGACTGAGGTTGATTTGGACATGGGTGGCCTCCAGCGATTCGATTTTATCAAACGACAGACAATAAACAATGAGCCCGCCAGTGGGCTCATCGCTACAACGTCTGCACAGAATGCATTTGTTAGGGGA
This sequence comes from Ophiura sarsii, assembly GCA_035610835.1. Classification (NCBI taxonomy): domain Eukaryota; kingdom Metazoa; phylum Echinodermata; class Ophiuroidea; order Amphilepidida; family Ophiuridae; genus Ophiura; species Ophiura sarsii. The sequence goes on along the minus strand of CM069457.1, from coordinate 41,782,050 downwards.
TCAGCTGCAACTGCAGATCCAGCTGGTAATTTTAACCTAACACAAACAAATAACTAACCAGGTGCTTTAAAGGCATATTATGCGATATTTTCCATGGGACGCCCTCTATATTGATTCTTAATTACTAATCAGAAATCGTATCACCCTGTAACTCAAAATATATTTATGATTTATGATCAGAAATGTAAATCTGCAAGAAAATCAGCTTTAAAAAAACCAAGGATAAAGGGCTTCCCCTGGAAAAGATCGCATAATATGCCTTTAATGCTTGTTAAGTTGAAACAAGTAATTGGTATAAGTTGAAATTGTAGATTGCCGAGGGGAGGGGAGTCAGCATACCAAACGGGTACACATACGCGTCCACGCATGTCTGCAATGGACCATACATCGCGTATGCCTAAACCAGAACCACTATTTTGATACCCCTATTGGCGTACGCATATAAACGTAGAAGGTGCGGGATTGGCTTTTTAGCGCATTAGCTTTCATTGTTGTGTGTGCTTTAATATCGCTATTAGTGCTAATTAGCTCCACTGATATTGATAACGCTAATTAACGCCGATTTGCATCATTTGCGTTGACACCGCTCAAACGTGCAATAAGCGCTGATAACGCTAATACGTGCTAGCACTGTTGATGTTATTAGCGTTATTAGCGCTAATGAGCATCATTCGAGCTAATAACGTAATTATCGCTAATTTATATCATTTGCGTTTATATTTTTAAAACGACAAAAACTTCTTATATGGAAAATGTGCAATTAGCGCTAATAACGCTATTAACGTTAATTAGCATGCTTGATGCTAATAACACTATTAGCGCTAATTAGCATGCTTGATGCTCATAACACTATTAGCGCTAATTAGCATACTAGCTGCTAATCGCGCAATTAGCTCTTATTATCATCATTAGCGTTAACATTGCTTAAAGCGATACTAAATCAAATCATTTGAAGAAAACAAATCAAGTTCAGTAAATGACTGTCCTACGACCTGACCAGAGCACCACACCTGTGTTTTTAGTTTCTAAATCAATTCAATTCATTTGTGACTGACGCAGTCGAGCATGTTTATATAGGGTACATGACCGAGAACCGCACCTTAGTGAATATGACAACCCGATAATAACAGGCCTACATTCTTAATAGAGTTTCAATTACTAAATCAAATCAATTCGAACACTATATAAACATGCTCGAATACCATAGTGAGTAATTGATCTGATTTAGTAATTAAACCACTTTGTAAGCAATAGCCCTACCGCGCCTTCCCAGAATGATACACCTATAAATATGTATTTTTAAAAAGTGTTTTCAAGTCAATTAAAACTAGTTTTCAATTACTTAATGAAATCAATTCGTTGGTGACTGACGCACTCGAGCATGCGTATATACAGGTTGACCCAAACAAATTAGGACTCCGTTTCATGACGGTGTAATTCTTATTATAATCATTGGACCATGACCAATTTAGTCACAATGTAAAGCCCAATTAATTATTATGATATCCTGAAAATATAAGATCAATCCGATGCAAAATAAGAAAACTAGCGTACTTTGGGTAAACCATGTCATTTACTGGTTTGTACAATGGGATCTACATGCACAGACCAGTAAATAACATGGTTTACGTTTCAATACGTTATAATATTTGTCAACATAGTAAATAATCTATCAGTCAATAGTAAAGTTTAGTTTGGTAATCCATTTAATTCTGGCACAAATCAATACTTGCTTTAACAAATCCGCAAAACAGACGCAGGCATATTCTGTGTAAATTAAAGAAGTTTTAATAAACAGTTCTCGAACCCACTGTGTGGATGGTTCATTGAGGTACAAGTCGAGCACTTTCATGTTACTCGACTGTTACTGTGTGAATTCCCATTGTACAAACCAGTAAATGACATGGTTTACACAAAGTACGCTAGTTTTCTTATTTTTCATCGGATTGATCTAATATTTTCAGGATATCATAATAATGAATTGGGCTTTACATTGAGACTAAATTGGTCATGGTCCAATGATTATGATAAGAATGACACCGTCATGAAACAGAGTCCTAATTTTTTGGGGTCACCCTGTATGGGTACATGACCCGGGAACCTAACCTTAGTGAACATGACATGAGTGGTGGAACTTTCGCTTTACACAAAAGACAGTTAGTTTGCAAGTACAAATCAATATACTATTTGGGCTCAACATTTTTTGCATAACAATAGAATTGAACAAGAATTGTGTTTTATGCATGTCCAAAATTATTCATACCCCACACCAAGTCTCAGGACTGTGGCCATTTTTGGTGATAATACACATGTGTTTGATAATCAAAACGTTCATTATATTGTGTGATAGGCTTTTATATTGTTATGCAATTATTCCATGATGTGTGCATACAATGTGGATGCATTACAAATGTATCCTATTGAATGTGAGGGATATTATAGGACAACCCTCTAGCTCTTTTGTCAGCATGGCGAAGAAGACCAAAGAACTCAGTGAGGACCTTTGTTTGTGCATATTGTGAATGCTCACAAATAGGGGAAAGGCTACAAAGCTATTTCGAAGCAACTCCAAGTACCAGATTCCACCATACAAAGCATAATTAGGAAGAACAAGACGTTCAACTCAGTTAAAAACCTTGAAGGACGCAATGGTGTCCCCTTGTTTGACAAGAAAAGTATGATGAAAGGCCGACAACAATCTACAGATCACCGTCAGTTTTCTCCTGAACAACCTTGGTGAGTCTTGGACCAAAATATTAAGGCAGACACTCCAGCAGACATTGCACACGAGGGTTCTCCATGGACTCCGACCAAAAAAGACTCTACTCCTGAAAAGAGACAAAGAGGAACTCATCTAGCATTTGCAAGGTTAGAACGTCTGGAAAAAAATCCAAGCTTTTGGTCCTCAGTGTTGGGGTTTGCTAAGATGCAATACAAGTTTCTCTGTGTCTCTTGTCAGGAGTAGAGTCTTTCTTGGTCGGCCTCAATGGAGACATCTCATGTGCAATGTCTGCTGGAGTGTCTGCCATGATATCTTGGTCCAAGAATTGCCAAGATTGTGCAAGAGAGTATTGATGGTGATCTGTGGATTGTTGTTGGCATTTCGCAATACTTTTCTTGCCAAATAAGGGGACACCGTTGACTTCCGACTGCGTCCTTCAATGTTTTTTACTGAGTTGAACTTCTTGTTCTTCCTAATTATGCTTTGTATGGTGGAATCTGGCACTTGAAATTGTTTCGAAGTAGCTCTGTAGCCTTTCCCCTATCTATTTGTGAGTATTCACAATTTGCACACAAAAACTCCTCACTGAGTTATTTGGTTCTCACTGAGTTATTTGATCTTCTTCGCCATGCTGACAAAGAGCTAGAGTGTTGTCCTATAACATCCCTCACTGTACATTCAATAAGACACATTTGTCATGTTTGTAATGCATCCACATTGTATGCACACATCATGGAATTATTGCATAACAATATAAAACCTATTACAAAATATAAAGAACGTTTGGAATGTCAAAAACATGTGTATTATCACAAAAAATGGCATCAATCCTTAGACTTGGTATGGGGTATAAATTTATCGAGTATAAATGAAACTGTTCACTAAGACATAAGGGATGGCATCCAGATTGGTATGGATTGAAAACCGTCGAACGGAGAGGGTAAACGCAATGGGATAAACGGACATTTTTGTGTAAATGAACGGAATGCAGTTAAATAATGACCCGCCAATACGAAAAATAATGTTTGCTCCGTCGTAATTGCCCACTTATAGGTATTGATCGATCGATATAGCATATTGTCCGCGTGTAATTGGTCAATAGTAAAGCAAATTATCGGATAACAATAGGCCACTTCTCACCGTTTGTTTGCTTACTTCTCCGTGTGTCAATTCGGTATTTCGGGAAATGTGTTTAGCGATGGTCATCGAACGCAATGAAGAACTCCCTAGTACGGACAGCCAGTGCGTTTTGTCAATGCGTCGAACGTTTTTCAATCCGTATGAATCTGGATGCCGTCTCTAACACAAACACCCTCGTATCATTTTATGTTTAGCTGTAGTGTCTATGACAATCGACGAAACACATCGGAAGTTGTATTGGATGGAAATACATGTGGATGTTACGCCTGGTGTTCTAAATCCATTAAACATTTGGTTTACATCTCTTGATGGAAATGGCGATGATAAGATGTTGATATTCACGACTGTTGGTGACATAACTATTAAATACGACATCGAAATCGATGAAGACAACCAAGTACTCTATTGGGCCTATGAAGACGTGTATCGAGCTGACATAAACGAAGATGGCACCCTGAGTAATGAAATGGTAGTTGCTGTTAACATAGCTAACGGGTTTGCGGTCAGACATATTGAATTAGACCTGGTATCTCGTAAGTTGTATTGGGCGGGTGGTTGTAGTATTGGGCGAATTGATATCGATACTTTAGATCTCGCGACAAATACAATTATATACTTTGATGATGGTATATGCGCCACTGATTGGTTTTATTTGTGGATATCTTTACCTGAAGACCGTTTATATGCCATTGATGAAATAGATGTACTCCAAACAACCGGTGGTGTGATCTTTGAAATACCATTATCTAGGTTAAATCCCACGTTTACTCCAGCCGCATCATTTGCAAACTTCGATTACCCATATTTAGCTACCCAAGCCTATTTAGTCCCAACGTGTCCAAATCCAACAACTCTAGTCTTCTCCGCATCGCACTTCACTGTAACCGAAGGAGATACGGATTTCAAAGTCCGTGTCAACCGCATAGGATCACAATCGCTATTCGAAGATCCGACGGTTCGTATTGTATATTATGGTGGCGACGCAACTAGACTAGAAGACTATTCCAGTCCTCTAAACGGTACATTTCATCCCGTTATTGCTCAATCCGTGGGAAGCATCACAGTTAAATTTGAATTTGCACAGGAATTCATCGAGGTGCCATTTCTCATTCACACCGATGAATTCACTGAAGGGAACGAAACGTTCGTCGTAGAGCTTGCTGATCCGTTACCTTACGACGGAAGCGTTCGCCTGGGAGCGATTAAACGAGCGGAAGTGACCATCGTTGATACATCTAATTACTTCCGGTTTAAACGGCCTAATGCTGAAGCTAGAGAAGGAGATGGGACAGTTACCGTCACTATCGAAAGGGTTGGTTACACAGGAGAGTATGCAGAAATTAGTTTAGAAGCATTTGGAGGAACTGCTGTAGCGGGCAAGGACTTTAACCCTGATATCGCTACTGTAATATTCAAACCGTACCAAGTTGAAGCCGAAGCGTTTATAACTATAAACGACGACCAGGAATTGGAGTCAACGGAAACATTTGCGGTATCGTTTGCGCAGACGCAATCAACTGGTGGTGTTGGCAGTATCGACATATCCATCAAGGACAATGAGATCGGTTACACTTTCCAGAAAACTGTCTACGAAGTTAACGAAGATGCCGAAACGGTGATAATACCGGTGGAACGTATTGGATCCAATGAACTGGAAGGACAAGTGAACATCGTAATTGGTGACGAGAGTGACAGTGCCGTTAAAGGAGGATTAGAGGATTACACGGAGTTCAATCCCGCGACTCTCCATTTTAGCACTGGACAGACCATTGCGAATATCTATGTAAACATTAACGATGACACCCTGTACGAGAGTATTGAATCTTTCAAGATATTCATTAGCGACCCGCAACCTGATGGATCGGATATTGACATAGACACAACTACAATAAGCATCATGGACAATGAAGAAAACTTGCGTTTCGAAGACAACACATTTACTGTGACAGAAGGCGGCAATGCTCCTATAAGTATACCTATGATCCGTGACGTAGCTCTTAAAGATACGAGTGTTTTTGTAACGACATGTCAATTATATCGAAGCGCGGTAGGCGGAGAAGACTATGTGCCGATTACTTCAGGGATAGTGCGATTTCCCATGGGCCAGACCACTGCATACGTACCTGACATATACATCCTCGATGACAACCAAGCCGAAGTATACGAGTCGTTCCGAGTCATCATTACGTCACAGAATCAGGCAGTCTGTAATGATGAGGTAACCAGTGATATCTATGTTGGTATTATCGACGACGATGGGGTGACTTATCGGTTTTCATTGGACAATTACGTAATTGAGGAGTCCTCGGCAAACTTGAAAGTCCGCATTGATAGAGATGGTATACCACCTGACGACCCAGAACCTGTTTTACTTACGGCAACGAGTGAATCTGCAACAATCAATGAAGACTTCCGGTTCATAGGACCTCTGACCCTTAACTTTGGTAACAAAGGTTACACCGAAGTGCTTATTCAGATTGCTGGTGATACGGAATATGAACCTGGAGACGAGACCTTCAACTTACTATTGATCAACTCCGCTGGCGAAACAGTTGACGATGCAACCGTCACTATTTTAGATGATGATAACGCGCCTACGCCTATGCAGCCACAAGCTTACCGATTCAACGAAGTCTCTACCATTGTTTCCGAATCTGAGAAATTTGTCAAAGCACGAGTATTTCGTACACAAACATCTGATCAATCTACCGTATTCATTACCACCATATCTGGATCTGCGGAAGACGGCACCGATTATCACGCGCTTTCTTCTATCCAATTAGTCTTCAGCGCAGGTACCGTGTTTGTTGATCAAGTTATTGACATCATCAATGACGAAGAAGTGGAAAAAGACGAAAGCTTCCAGATATCTCTGTCCTCACCTTCTGACGGGGGGAATATCGTAGAGGGCGCTATGACAGTCACAATTAAAGACGACGACGAAGACGAAACCGGCGGGGACACGGTGAGCGCAGCAGTTGTAATTGCCATAGTGGCCGGTATCATTGTCACGGTCCTTGTCGTCAGTGTATTGATATGCCTGTGCATCATGTCCCTATTAAGAGCACCCGCGCCTCAACCTGCTCCTATCTCATCTGTGGGCTACTCTCAGCAATATGGTATGTCTATCAACTATTAGGAGTGTGGGTGCATCCATAAACATAGACCTAATCAGTATGCCATTTTGAATACGGCATCGAAATCAGGAAGCCATTATATTCCCTAATGAATATTGATACATTCACACTTTCAGTTGTGCAAGGTCATAGGGGACTCCTTTTCAATAGTAATTTTGTCGTGTAAAAACGTCAGCATAAATGTGTAGAGGTGAATAAAAACATTTTGTATACTTTAACGCTTTCCACGCGGTTATTATTTTTACCATACACATAACAGATTTTTCAGAAACCTTTCATAATTTTCAAAGTCTATCTCAAAGATTACTGACCAAACACTAGGTAGGTTTGTACTTATTTCAATGCATTTCTCATGGTGATTCCAAATATGGTAATGAAATACAGTAATTTTGACATTTTTGAAACATTTTGTGACATTTTGGAATGTCGTCTGCAGCTGCCTGCCGCGTGGAAAGTGTTAAGAACGCAAGGTCATTAACTGATTTTTAAAAGAATATTAAGTGCACATGTCATGCCGAAATGTTCTTACCAACGATGGACCCAAAATAGATTTTGGTTAAAACATGGCTGTTTTCTTCTTTATATCTATCATGTTTAGGCGAAGACCCCTATTCTACGGGCACAACCGAACCCCTTTTTTCGAATTATCGATTTTTATTGTATTCATAATAATTTGATTTTTTTGAAATGTTTAGATAATATTTTGATATCTTAGATTTAAACATTATTGAACATTTCGCAAATTGTTGAAAATCTTATCGCAAATGATGAAGGAAAAAAAATCCTAAAATTGCCCGTAGAATAGTGTTTTGTGTTTGTCACCTAGCAATATTCTGCATATTTTATTTATTAATTATGTCTATTCATAATCATAATAACGGTAGCAGTATAACAAAACATGTCGATTTGTGTCGTTGGGTACTCTCGTTGGTGTATATTAAAAAGGGATCCAAGTTACATATAATTTTACATTATAACGCGAGACGTGAAAAGAAATGGGTCCATAGGCACGCACCGCACATACGCTAAAGTGTTTGATTGTACATTAGCATTGTTGAAAAGCTATTTATTGTTGCGTAAGGTTAGGTAGTTAAGTAGCAGTTGCAATCAAATGTAATATTGGTTATGGTTATGGTTTTAATCTCCTTAAAAAAGTTCAGTTGTTTTTTCAATTACTACGAGGGGCATTCAATGAATACCTGCAACCATTGAAAATCTCTGAACCGTGACACGTAAAATAAACTTATGATACTTAAACTGTAAGCAAGGAGTATATATAATAGGAGGGGACACTTAGCTCATTTACATATTTGCTCATTAATATGATTAACCCCGTGAACCCAGTCAAAGGTCGCCTCGGAGAGTCGAGGGGACTTTTCTATTGTTCTCTAACGACAGCGTTGGGACAGCACATGAAGCTTCGTGTACAGAGTTGGCGATGAGCGATTGAGAAGTATAACAAAAGCATACATAAACAGATCATAACATGAATAATGCAATTCAACATGTCACACAACGTTCAGTCGAGCGACCGTATAAACAGTATACAAGATGCCATTTATTGTGTTCGAAATGTCAACGTTTTTACCATTCTTTCCAAAATAAGGAGTATAATCACATTACAAACACATTTTGTGCGAGAGTAACATATCAATATGGTTTAAAATGTCAAAAATGGCACGATAAAAATCCGTTCGTTATAAATAAAAGAATCAATGGTTAAATAATAAAACTGACACAATTACACTCGTCGATCTCTGTGGCGTGCATACGTTGGCCATATCGTTTGCAATCGGCAATCACGGGTTCGAATCTCCGTGTATTCGTTGTTGTTTTCTATTTTAATTTTATTTTTTTAAATTTTTTAAAACTTGATTGTGGATGTATGTTACATCATTTTTATGTCAATTTTTATAATTTATAAAGGCCGCCAATGCTTTTATAGTTTTTTCTATTCTTTTTTTAATCTATTTTTCTATCTATCATTTATCTCTGGATTTATTTAACTTTATAATCTAAACAATTAAAATGCGTAAACAATATATTATTGCTCGATAAATAAGTGATTGAAGTTGAGTTCACTTTGATAATGATAGCAACACTTGTTGTAAAACCATTTTACCAGTGTGCCCAACCATTTCTCCTTTGCACACTTTGTTTATACATTCAGAGATGTCATTTTTATAGCTATAGCTAGGCTAATATACAACTGTAAGCTATTTGGATACACAAAGCAAACACATTTCCAAAACAGGCCATAGCCAATCGTACAACATGAGAAATGAGACCGTTACCAATGTTAAATGTACCATGATTACCATTTTTTTTAAAAATCTGTACAACCGATGAATTTCTAGAAAATCTTTGGTACAACTTCATTTCAAGAAAGTTAGTTCTTGTACCAAATTTAGCTAGCTTTAATAACGAATTGGGAGACGCAATATTCATGTCGAAATATATGTGGAAAGGCAATCAGACAACTATTGATAGACGCGATCAAGTCTTGTACCTTTGAAGGGTGATTACGGGCACGTATGAGTAAAGTGGATTCCCTCTATAATGAACCAACATTTTAATTTCAGTGCCAAAGATCTTGAAAAAGGTTACAGGGGACATTCTCGCTTCGACGATGCTCCTATGCGTAGGTCAACTGAAAGCCCGGTCCGATGGTAGACTCCGAATCTCCAGAATCTTAGGAGATATGTACACATTTTCTCATAATACTTTATGCTGCTACGCTTCCAATCATTAGATGGTTATAGCATATGCACGGCGCAAAGTGCACGGCGTCTCATTTAGGCCCACAGGCCGGGCGGGCTAGAGAAGTGCTCAGAACCGGGACTATATTAACAATACACTCAACTTAAAAAAATTAAACACCGGATTATACTGTCGCTCTGTTACGGTCGTATAGTCGGCCCCCGGATTCCACCGTCACTCTGTTGCAAGTAAGTGTATATTCGCCACAACATGTGGGCACTACCGTATAGTTTTATTGACTGTACATCATGCCTTTCGTCGGTACAACTCGGACTTATTACTGTCTGATAAGTCCACCCCCCTCCCTATGGCCCTGTTTAAAGCTGGCTACGCCACTGATTCGCGCATTGGATGTGCCGGCCCGCCGCGCCAGTGGTCCGCATTGCGGCGTTATTGGTCATTCTCGATCATAGTTCGGCGTGGCCCCTCGCTACACGGCTCCTCACGGCGGCATTATTATCACATCAAACCACTTCTGGATATTATCATCAATCAATGCATTGTCGGCTGCTTTAGTCAAAATTAAATAGTATACACCAAGGGATATACAACTGTCACTGGATATACCCACTTTGCCTATCTGTGATATACCATTGAACCGTCAAAGAATGACACGCGTCTGAACCTTTTCCGTGAACTTTTCCTGATTGAGCTTTTCCACCCCAAACTGGCCGGAGCCCGGGGGTTAGATCTACGGTTGATTAGCGCATTACAAGAAGTTGTATCACTTGCCATGCAGCACATACTCATTAGGAATTTGTCCACAATTTTGATGGACAAATCCAAAGCGATCAGACGCATGCGTAGACAAAAAATGGTGTCCCCTTGACTCTCCAGAGGGCCTTTTCGATATTCAGACGATGGCGGACATAGGTTCGTGTGACGAATATTCTAGGTGAAATTCGATGTGGGAACGCTCGGACTGTAGGGAACGATGATATTTCTGACTTCAACAGCGCCAGGGCATCGTTCGGGGACCGTTTGATTGTCACTCAGGTCGTGTCAGTATGAAATTAGGTAAAACACTCCGACATTGAAATCAACGGAGATTCAAAGATTACGGCCGTTCGTGTCCACTATGGTCTGGTACTTTTCATTTTCGACTTCGCAAATGACGTATATTCATTGATATGATTATTCATTGTATATTCATGACCGTCGATGCTTTCGGCGATTCGAACAATAGAGTGTCAGGGGCCTGCTGTAAGTCTTACTCTTTTCTCACAGAAAATTTCAAACACGTAGGTTATTTTTATCATTACATCTCAGCACTGTGAATACCGTGATCTCAGGGCGCTTATTAGGGAATTAAATGTTACAATGGCGGAAAATTTGAAAGACAACTTTATGGTATGCATTAAGATACATGCATTAACAGTGTTAATATTGGCGCTTGATTTATAATGCTGATTCTTGTTAATTTTCAGTGCCCAGAGGTCATGATGTTTATAGTACTGAAATTACATGATAAAAATTACCCACGTGTTTGAAATTTTCCGTGAGATAGGTAAGACTTACAGTTTAAATATCACAAGTTAATTTATTGACACATGTCACGGTTCAGAGATTTTCAATGGTTGCGGGTATTTATTTAATGCCCCTCGTATGTTGCAAGTTATCTTAGCATTAGCGCGATGATCGGATCCAATATTATTTGGAAAATGCGCACGAGAAAAATATTTCGGCTTTAGGCTGCTCTATCAACTTGCATTATCTAGCAATTGCCTCACTAGAACTCTATTTTGATTTTGTTCTGGTCTTATGATATCTTTGTGTCTATATTTGCTTTAATTTGTTTCCATTTAAGTATACTATTGTTTCAATATTATCCGCATGTTATATTATATGTAATGACGTGGTTTGATACAATAAAAGATGAATATGTAATGGTGAACCCGCCAATCCGAGGACCGTTGTCCCTACCAGCCGGCAATATGAGGACAAAAAAAAAATGTGAGGACCTTTTTTGAAGTCCTCTCTTTTTTCCTGCATAAAAACGTATAGAAGTTGGCCATGTCCTCCATTAGACGTCAATACACATACCATACAAATGTCCCTACATGTATGGTAATAAAAAAAAATGTCCTCAGATTGACTGTAACTTCTGTACTTTTTTAAACGTGTTTTAATACGGGTCCCGACATGGGTTGGTACTCGACTATGGATGTATGGATTGTGCGTGATACTATATTATCCTTCACAGTTGTTCCAAACGTTACACTTTATTGAACAGACGATAGAGTTAGCACAAAACAATAATGAATAATGTTGCATAGTTTGGGACTAGACTGGGTCCCCACGTCCATCTTTGTGACCGCCATAAAAAATGGCGGACCAAAAAGAGGGACTGGGAAAATAGTACGTCCAAAAAGCGTGCGGTATACCAGTGGAATTCCACGAATATTTAGTATATATGAATATGCATACCAATACCGAGCATGCGTATTTGTACACAGCAACAACAGAAATACCACCCGATTGGTCCAATTCAAAGGCAGTGTATCGAACGATCGTAACGCTGCTCCACGGGGAGACAAATCGTGCGCCCTATCGCGTCACGCGGTGTACAACGCCGCGTGAAACTACCGCCGCACTGTGGCGTGATGGCGCGTGTGTGAATAAGCTCATGTATATCAATCAGTTTATCAGCGCACACTTTTGGAACTGTATTTTTTCCAGTCTTCACATTTGAGCACCTTCGCAGGGGCCTTGTGCAAAATAGGGAAGACATGAGGATCGAGTCTGGTTTGAGACCTACCCAAATTATCAAGTATGTTGCTGAGCCCTGAAACATTGTGAATATATGTGACCATCCAGCACAAAGGGGCCGTACAGTCGGCAAAGCATGTTCGCAGATATGGCCCAAAGAACACTTCAATAAACAGTAGTAGGAAACAAAGGACTTTTCAATTGATTTATTGATGTTTACTACCTAGGTAACAAGCAATAAGGGCACGTAATACATCATTTTAAAGCTGATTTTCAGGAGAAAATGTTTCGACCAACTTTACATCCCATTTGTAATGCAGGGTCACATATTACGATAAATGTCAACAATTGGCTGTTAAAAAAAATAGAACATTTTTGTGGAGGTTATATAGAGTGTTGGCTCAAAGTATTAGTTATACAATCTTCATAATATGAAGATTATTATTTTTGCCTTATCTACAGTCTACAGGTAAAAAATATATTATATTCTTTACCTGTAGACTGTAGATAAGGC
>CM069457.1:41640215-41768968 GCA_035610835.1 Ophiura sarsii | reverse complement strand
AAAATATTTAACACCTAAATAGTATTGCTAACATGTATTGAAAACAAGTATTACATTACCTAATTTAAGAAATTTGTATTGTCCAACGAATGTTCAAACAGCACTTCCGAGGAACAACTTGGCCCTTCTGCTCAGGAAATAATAACAGGCCTACATATAATTTTGCTGGACCATGTGTCTGGCGCTAACCTTGTGTTTTCTCAATGTATCAAAAACCAAGCCCTTGGAACGATAAGCAAGACTACCATGATTGAGTTGTAAAAAACTTGAGGTAATTCAGAAAAATATAAGTGACACTAATTCAAGAGTATTAGCTTCTATTTCTAAATCTTAAGATTACTTGTTGGGCTGGTAAGTTCAGTCGGGCTATAACTTTAACTTGCTACCTGCCCGACCCGGCTGGTTGGAAACAAAATGAAGGTACACACCTGGTTCAGATAGCACACATTGGACAATAGTGAACAATACAAATCAATGATATCCCATAAGAAACCAATTCTAGCGCAATTTTGTTGTAGTTAGTCGTTGTTATCAATCAAATCATCATAACTTTAAAAGTATCCATTCCATTTTTATGCATGAGGTATCAAACTACGGAGAAGAAATGTTCTCATTTAATGAATATCTCGGATTTTTTTTTATCGATTATAGACGTTATTCGTAATTGGCGATTTCAAGCTAAAGAGGGAGATATACTCTGATGTGACATCACTAATCATAACGAAAGCGAGGCCAATATTGGTAAATTATGTAAACATTGGTGTCATGTGACGTCACATCAGAGTATGTCACCCTCTTTAGTTTGAAATCACCAATTACGAATAACCTCTATTGATTTTGGATTAGCCAACATCAAAGCGCCTGGTGATGGACTTTTTGTGTTAGGTGTACATGTATCATTACATGACGGGATACAGCGTGAGTACATGTCGAGGGCTGAGCGCCAGAAGGCCGTAACTCAAGAAATGCTATTTTGAGATAATCTACTTTCAAATATTTGGGACTCATTACAATATACTGTGGCACCCAACTTATAACTCTAATATTAGTCAAATTCAGAGTGTTTATGAGTTATCTCTTTATGGTTCTGAAAATACTAGGTTATATGGATAATTTTTATCAATTTTGCCCAAAAGTTAAGTTACGACCTACTGGCGCTCAACCCTCGATGTGCAAGGTGGTTTCAGTCAACATTGACTTTGGGTACGCATGATCGTACTTAAAATTGCAGAAAAGGGGTTGTTTTCATATCATTTATGTCCATGGTTTCCCAATATTAGGGGTGTGTTTTTTATGTCCACGAAAAAGAAGAAAAAAACGGTAGGCCTATCATATTTGAAGACCCATGCCCGTTTCTCTGTCCATAAATTGTAAAAGGGAGTATTTTAAACCAAAAGTGTCCTCGTGTTTGAGCAAAAAGGGTTGACTATTTAGAAGGAGTCCTTGAAATGGTAAAAATAAGGGGTGTTTTTTCAGGCAGAATGTCCTTGTTTTTGCATAAAAAGGGGGGTCAAATTACCAAAATTGGACTTGAAACACCATCAAATAGGGAGTAATTCAACTTCTAGAACGAACATGCGTTACCCCTCTGAATCCACTAGAACATGCATTACCCCTCTGAATCCAAAGAGAAACACCAGGCAAGAAAGCTGGATGTGTGGGACATACGACTTTCTCAAACATCTCTAATTATTAATAGCTGATACATAAATGGATTTTGAAGTAAATGTCTGTGTGCAAATGAAAAAGACTCAATAAATCCGCTTCATAGACCTCTTTACTTTCTTGTTTTATGCATAAAGTTACATCTTGAAATTGTTCAACGGGTCAGGATCATGACATGGACCCTTCAGGGGTCACACCACTAAATAGGGCTCCATAGGGATATGTACAAAAACACTGATATAAAACTCTCATTTTAGACCTCTAGATTGCGAAATTGGACCTTGTAGAGTGCCTTTTTCTTAAAGATGATCACATTTTCTCACCAAAAAAGGAAGAAAATAGCTTACATGTAGGTAGGTGAGTCTGCTCGATTTCCAAAAATACGCCCATGGAGTTGACTACCTCTCTGACGAGCTTGAAAATGTCGCTGTAATGGCCAATGTTTTCAGTATAAAGCACAAATTTGAAAGATCTCTCAAAATTGATCTAGATGATATTCACAGTTTATAGTCGGGGTGCATGTAGGTAATGTCCCATTAATCATAATTAATACAAAATCATAGGCATTTACGCGATTGTATTACTGTCAAGTCTTTTTAATTGAGGATTTTGTGATGCATACTTTCCGATTCTAGTTTTAAACAATGTCCTTAACCCTCTCTACCCCCCCCCCCCCCCCCCCCCCCCCCCCCCCCCCCCCCCCCCCCCCCCACTTTTTTCAGAATTTTTTCTTCAACGCGGAAAATTGACCTCTCGCACCAGAGGCGATGGATTCCACACTTCACCACGGCTGTCTAGCACAGTTTGGGCAGTGTATTGCCCAGACTGTATGGAGTGGGTCCATTTTTTCATCAAAAAACTTCCACGCCGGGTGGTACCAATGTGCCCAGTCGTGGTATTTTGGGGTATATGGTAGTGTTAGGGTTATATTAACAAAACTTAAGACAAAAATTGAAAAGAAAAAAAAATGAAAAAATTGCTTGTTAACCCTAACTCTACCCCATTTAGTGTAGTGCACCCTTAAATTGATTAACATATTCATGACATATGTATCAGAGTTACACATGGCACCTACGTTATGTTAGCAACTCTCCAGTAATCTGGAAAAACCTAGTAAGTCTCTGTTGAACGCAAATTTAAAAAAACAAAAGGAAAACTGTTCCCATATTTTTTCCATACTAGGTTTTTCCATACTAGGTTCTTCCAGATGAAAAACTGCCGACAGGGAAGAGTTGACAAACTGAAGGGGTAAAACCTATTAAGTCCAAATATGGGTCTAACTCAATTTTTTCTCCAAAATTTGACGTACTAGGTTTTTCCAGATTGCAGGAGACTGTATGACTTCATATTTTGGGTCACAGTTCAACCATCTCTGCACAGATCGGAAACAATGTGTTTACAACAGGATATTAATTAACGCGAAACATGGGCAGACTTTTTGTTCGACATACATGCCTTTGTAGGATTATTTTTTGCATAGAGCTACGACAATGGCGTCGTTGTTCCACTTAATACAATATTACCACCTGCATTAAACCTAACCCTAGAAATGTGGTACTAGGGATGGAACGAAGAACAGGGGGAGGGGGTTATATAAAAAAGTTTAAAAATCATGTCCGCCAACCCTGGGAATTGTATCCGGGCCGCTGGCGTGACGGGCGCGGTACATCACCACCCAGCCATGGGGGAAGGGCTTCCCAGACCAAAAAATCGGAGCCTGTATATATACCCGGGGTTTAGTGCTACATGAGATAGAACTTGTGTGCGCGCAAACCAAGTGCTGCTGGCCATGTGGTGTAGAAGGGTTAGGGTTAATGTCAGACAAATGTAACACAGATACTGTCTAAAATCATAATACCTTTATTTAGGATTAAATCACGTTTCAGCAGCCGCTGCGTACATGTACCACCAATCTACACCTGCGTTCGCATTGTCTGCGAGGTTTATTTCATGAGGACACGCAGAACGCAAGTTGAAGATTGGCAGGGTTATAGCTACGACGGTTGGGCTTACAGGCACTCACGCTGGCCGGCCTGCACTCTTAATAAAAAAGGTATTTTTACTACCTACCTAACTATTTTTTTATTTTATTTTTTAAATTTGAGGATAAAATCATTGAACTGCTTCATAAAACAAGAAATTATGTGGAAGGAAGAAACTTATTTCCCCTTTGGAATAAGTTTCTTTTAGCTTAAAGGGTTATCCTTGGCATGTTATCATTTTTAATGTTTTGCTGTATAAATGTATGTATATTTGTAGTTCTAATAGAGTTTATATTTGTATTTCGTGCAATCCTATTTTTGTATAATGTGATAATATGCTGAATCAAATCAAATCAAATCAAGGAACCCTCAAAGTGCTTAAAAACATTAAGAAGGCCTCTGGACCCCATGCCATGATCCACTGCACTTCGTTCGCTACACTTTCTCCGTTCGCAGTCAGTAAAATTAGCCGGCACTTAATCTGGTCTAGCTATAACCCTGTAGATTGGTAATGCACATACACTGAAACATGATTTTAATCCCTTTTAACAACGACCAAGGATTTCAATGCCATTTCATAAATACATACCGTCGCGGCAAAAGGGTGCAGTTTTCGGTAAAATGCATGTTGTTGAGATATTTATGGAATTATGCATGGAAAAACAAAGTAAATAAAGATAATTATACGGTAATTGATTTCATAAAATTGTAACCACAAAAAATGACATTTTAAAGCATTGTTGAAATTAAGATCTCTACTTTTCTTTGAGAGACAACTGCACCCTTTTGATGCGGCTTTACACAAATAGACAATGTTAATAAGAACATAATTTAATTGTAGGCCTACTTCAGTTTTAACGATTTCATTCAAACTATTTTCAAAACCTTAACACTAAAAACCAAATTAAAATAATAATCAAGTTAGTTTCAAAAGTTGATGAGTGTGCACGATCATTCCAAAACAACAATCGCGATCGCTGTACTACTGTATTTAAGGTATGGGGGGGGGGGGGGGGGGGGGGTTGAATCTCTAAATAGTCTAACTTAAAAAATGTTTGAGATGAAGCTCAATAAATTTTCTTCGAATAAACACTACTGTAATAGACCATTTCAAACTACTGAAATAGACCATTTCAAATTGAGATCGCAAAATGGTCACGTGGACTAGGTGCAAAGTGCGTTCTTCGCAACGGTTGGTCGCATTCATAACCATGGTTGTAGCGAGACTATTTTGTTTTTTATCAACAATTTCGTTGATACCGGCAACTTCAAAATTTATCGAGCAGAATGTAAAATGTGAAGTTATTACCCCGAATTTCATTTATCTCACCGTTATATTACTGAAACATCGCAACATACAACTTTGTGAGGAAGGAAATCTTTCACCAATACCAGCGCAATCCACATGTGTTATTAAAAACACCTGGTGAAAACATGTTTGTTTTTCTGTGGATGACTCTTGCGTCACCCAATGATGCCAAAACACACTCGGCTAATAGGAAACATTTGGAACTGATCGTATATGTTCGGATTTGAAATGGTCTAATTGTCACAACCCTTTTTAACATGGAAATGTCCGTTCTATCTGACTATAATACACTTGTAGCCTAATTTAAGGGGGACTTTAAAAGGAAGTTTTTTGTTGAATTTTGTGAGGCTGTAATTATTGAACTATGACTCAAATGTAAATAAAAGTATACATTTTTGGAAAGGAAATGGATATGGATCAGAGAATCCAAATGTGGCATCAATTTTTGACCAGAAATATTGATTTTTTTTTATTGAGAAAATACAACAAAAAAACACTTTTTTGACCCAATTTTTTTGAACAAAGCTAACAAAATAATTTTGAGTAAAAAATACCCAAATTGCTTGATGATGATGTAAAGACACTTTTGGGTCAAAAAAGTGAATTTTGCGATTTTCTCATGAATCAACATTTTTGGTCAAAATTGACGCAAAATTTGGATTCTCTGATCTATTTCCTTTCCAAAACTGTATACTTTTATATGCATTTGTTTAATACAAGTGTGTGCAACCTGCGGCCCGCGGGCCACATGCGGCCCGCCGACCACTAATCTGCGGCCCGCGAAGCAATCCTAAAATTCCCACTGATGCGGCCCGTTTTAACCGGAACTCCCTAGTTTTACACAAATGGTGGATTGATTTAGTAGGGTGACGCGCTGCATTAAGGAAATATAACTCAAGGCGTGATTGGTGATAAAATTCCTGGTTAAAATGGCGCTGCAGCAGCAACAGCGAGTAAAAAGAGGAAATTACACGAAGAGAAGCGGGTATTCCATGAGCAATAGACTTCCCCTCTCCCTATACTCCTCCTTCGGATGTGTTTTGAAATGTTTGACAATCACTGCGGCCCGTGAATAGATCTCAAAATCACAATGCGGCCCGTGTGGTAGAAAAGGTTGCACATGCTTGGTTTAATAGTTCAATAATAACAGCACTCACAAAAATTAAAAAATCAAATCAAAATGTCCTCGTGTTCCCCCCTTAAAAGGTTTACACAAATTGGAATTTTACATCATGTATACTGTAAAACCAGAAATGTTTGTGTGCATTTAAATTTTGCTAATTTCGCAACAAGCACTTACTCACGAAAATGTCATGCCACGAATATATCAAATCTACCTTGTAGATGTGCATTGCAAAGTTAACATTCGCGAATTAGGCCAGTATTGCCGATTCTTGAAATTAAACTCGTAAACATTTCTGGTTTTACAGTAATCTTTTCATTCGGTTTTTAACATGAATTATTATGAGGCAAAATACAGGTTCAACCTATATGAGTAAGATGTGATGCGATCTGTGAAAACCCGTCGGATGTCGCAAAATGTGAACTAGGGATGGGTAAGATGTAAAAAAAATTAAAAAAAATTAAAAAAAGATGTTTTAAATGTTTTTAAAGATTTTTTTAGAGAACCAATGTCCAATACTTTGTTTCGTCAACTTTTATGAAATTTCACCTTCAAAAACCTACTTAAGTCACTTTCCTTTATTAACCTTATAATGTTATTCTATTGAAATATGTATCTTTTTTGGCCTGTTTTCATGATTTCTTGTTCTGTAGCCCTTTATGACATCACAATCATCATTCACTCATAACTTTTTTTGTAGTGATTGTAGAAAAATGATCAAAACACTTCTGTAATCAGCACAGTTTCAGCTTTCTTATGATATCAATATCTCCAATATGAAAAATCCCACCATGTGGCGGGTTTTCACAGATCGCATCACATATTTGTGAAATATTAAAAATCTACTACAGTCCAATAGATGTTGTAATAAGTTGTATGGTGATGAGCTTTAATCCGTTCATGAATGAGGACAGATTGAAAAAAGTGTTGTCACTTGGCGCATGTTTCTGAAGATGGCCATAACATTTCAAAAACTACAGTCACATTCCCTTGAAGAAGCTTCTCTTGAACGTCTACATGTATATACACTGTTGCATCCTCATGCTTCACTTCTGAAAAGCATGGGCGTAACTCCAAAGTAGGGATTGTCTCATCACTACATGTACAGTTTTAGCTGGGTCTTGGATCCTTGAAAAAAGGCCTCCCAGCAGTATTTGATTTGATTGTTGGGAAAGAACCACAAGTCGCTGCATGGGAGTCAAATCGGGTGATTAGAGTGGATATTGCATGAAATGGATACCATTTTCATGAAGGGATGTCTGACCAAGGCAAGCTTTGTGATGCTCTATTCACAGGTAGATGAGTAGCTGCAGAAATGGACTTGGTAAATTCTACACAGGCTATATATATCCCCATTTAATTTACATACGAGGGTACTAAGAATGGGATGAAAAGGATAACATAGCACAAGACAGTATTGCCTTGTGTAGCTGCCTTGGTGACAGAACTTACTGATCCGCCCTCGTATCAGACTCATAGGTAACACCAAAATCCAGTCCTCAAAATAAGTAACTAACCAGGTAATTAATATGCTCTCAACTCCAAAACTATAGCTCTTACTTAAACATATTACATCATAAAGTTGTAAGGAAATCTCTTTTCTTCAATTTGAGATATTACATGTGAAGATTGAATGAATATTAACTCAGTTATATACCCAAAACCAAAACAAGGTCAGTTTTTCATTTTAACATTTTGTTTGTCGACAGGCAGCCTCGGACTAGCAACATGTAGATTAACTGGTAGCGATAACTCACGGGTTGATAGTAAGATGAGGATTGGGGATGCTTCAATTGATCAATGCAGTCCATACACATACCTGTCACACGGACCTGCGTGTTCATAACCCAAGTGTTAAAATGTAAACTGCACTTTGTTCTATCTTATCGATGTAGTGTTCTCAATTATTAACTGATTTTCATGAACAATGTCTCAAACAGAAGAGAAGAGATTTCCTTACAACTTTATACGTTAATATTTTTATGTAGAAGCTATAGTTTTGGAGTTAAGAGTATATTTATTACCTGGTCAGTTACTTATGTTGAGGACTGTACATTACTTTACAGTAAAATTATTATACTGGCAACAACAAAAAAGAGCTTCATATAAATATAGATATAATATTATGTACATAATTCAAAATGTTTGTAACAAATTTGCAGACTTTGCATCGGTCCGCAGTTGTCCAATCATCACCTAATGCTGCTAGTAGAAGATCTCTGATTGGTCAATGTCCTACCCATTGGATACATATTTGATGTCCCTAAACTGTTGACGCTGATAACCCCACTACCCTTGGCGCCTATGCTGGCAGGGCCTACACCAAAACCAGACGGAGGTGGCATATCAGTTCTGGTTGTCCCGATGAACGGGATACCACTGTAGTGAGTCCTTCCATTATTTTGAAAAGGCGCAGCCTGCGGTGCAATGGGCTCCAAGTTTGAATGAAAGCTCAGATCTTTCATCGGAGTTCCGTAAGGGGTGCTGGATGCTCTCGATGGCGTCTGGAAATTCAGATAGTCTCGAGTTGTTTTCGGAAGTGTCTTTTGCAAGTTGGGGGTTGTTGGTGGGGTGAAAGCAAAGGCGTTAACAGCTGTCTGCGGCACCGATGATTGTATGGTTGATGAGAGAGGGGCAGGAGGTGGAAGCTTTGTGGTTGCCATGGCGTTGAAGGATGACAGAGGTGCCATTCTCGTCCAATCATCTTTGATCACTTGTACAGTCAATATCGACACCAGGTGAGATAGTTTATTGGCAACATGAGCAAGAACCAACTGTAAGAGACAATTTAAATGTAAGCATTATCAAGTTGTAAATTTCAGGCCTACTAATAAAAATTTAAACCTCTAGATTTTGTAAGGTGTTTTATTCCTGCAAGCAACATATTGATCAACCTTACAAATGTTTGAGTTGGTCCTCTGTTGGGATAAGCTGAATTATCACTCTCCATGCGGCTGTTAGTTTTACCATACACAAAATGGATTTTTCAGAAACCTTCCCTTTCAACGTCTATCTCAAGGGTTACTGAACCAATACTATATAGGCATGCTTGTACTTACTTTAATGCATTTTTCATGGCGATTCCAAAAATGGATAAGACACATTCGACAATCGATACAGCATTACTAAAATCCCTTTTATACCAAAGATCTACGCGAGGGGTACAATTTTGTATTCAACTTTGGACGGGCATCTTTCAAACCCTGAAGTTTTAATGTTTGAAAAAAGTATGATAATAAAGTGTTGTGACTGGTAAACAGTTAAAGTTACTATTGAGACAACTCACATACAAGGCTCAAGATAAGCGGGCGCTGGGCGATTTTTACCCCTCGGTCCTTCTGCCAAAGCGCCCGGTTATGCCGAAAAATAAACAACCGAGCGCTGATATTTTGTCCAAACTAGCGCCCGGAAGATTGCCCAAAACATCGAAATTTCGCTTAAGCTTATTTGATTTAATAAAAGGTTAGCTCCCGGTTGACTAAAAGTAGCTCCCGGTTCTCAATAAATCCCCCTGATCCGGGCGCTACTTTTGAAAAAAGTAGCTCCCAGTAAAACAACTGTTATCTTGAGCCTTGCTGACATAAGTTTTCAATCCATTTGAAAACATTGAAAAAACAGCAAACAGCCTGTTCAACGGTCTGTCGAATGACACCGGAGCGGTTAAAAGGGGTTATCAGTGATTAAAAATTAAGATTTTTGATGATTGTTTACATTTTATGATTAAGCAAATCACTGCTATTTGGCCATCAAGAGACAGTGACGTAACTGCGAATTCTACTAATTGCAGCACATAACGTGTGCGCCTTCTCAAGGCACTGCACTGGCGTATACACACGAGCGTTGCAAGATGGAAGATGCATACGCGTGAGTAATGTGCCTGTTAAGTTACGTCACTGTCCGGAGGAAGCCAAATAGAGTATAGTAGTCCCTTTAAAAGATGTCATTATTTGGAATCATCAGATCCCATTTTGAAGAATACCTTTGCAAAAACAGATATAATGATGTTATCTATGTCACATATATACTTTTCAATGCTCAATTTCTTTTGGCAAACCAAATAATCATCTTCCTGAATACACTATAGCTGGCTGCAAAGACCTCCAGCACTTTTTTCTGTAACAACTGTGTCCTACCATTGGTGGAATATAATATTGTGGTTTAAAGCTGACCAACGTGCCCATCAGACAGATTGGCCTGATTGTATCTATGGCGTAAAAAATGTTACCGCCCACACGCTCATTATCTATCACAGGCGCGTAAGGCAGACCTTAACTTCTCTGCTGTAGACTATAGCAAATCATGCTCCATAGGGTTTCACACCACTAAATAACGTCTGGTCCTGCCCCATTTGAGGCAATATTCCAAAACCGGCCTGTTTCTATGCCGAAACGGGAGACCGAGGGTATTTATTACATGTTATGGCGAACTTAATATAGTGTGATATTTGACAGACACATCACCGTTCTTCACGTCCAAAAAATTGATGCAATGATGATTTTTTAATATTTTAACAGAGACATTTGTGTTCAGGTCATTTCCGGTAGCTGACGCCATCATCTAAATCAACAATTGCGTGTGACCAGGAACACCCAACTCGTATGTTTTGAAAAGGCTCTAGCTCAAAAAAATGCCGGTTACCCCATATATGAATTGTTGAGTTAGTAGTCATGGCTTTCATCTTTAAATTGAAACCAAATTTCAAGATACCAGTTTCCTATAACGTCGAGAAATATCCATTTTATAATTGTGCATTTCACGTGTTAACCTATGGGAGATGTATTTGGTGGTATGACACCATAGGAAATTCAAGAGTATCATGGCACGTTGAGTTTCAAGTTTGGTGTTCATCTGTTTTTGCATTTTCTTCATTTCAAACAACGGAAATCCAAGATTCACAGCCACCTGTGTCCACCCTCCCCTGGGCATTACCTGCAGGGCTGGAAAAAGAGGGCAAAACGGCAAGCTCCTTGCCGGGAAATGTTGCCATCTCACGGGAAATCCCCACCCCCCAAAAAAAAAAAAAAAAAAAAAAAAAAAAAAGAAAAAAAAGGTGTTTTTTTTTAAAGATTTTTTAAAAAGATTTTTGTTCAGAGTATAGTACAGCAGATATTACATAAAATGATGCACCAAATAGCATCAATTGGACCTTAATTTTCCAAGAAGCTCAAGCGTCAGAGGGGGGTAGCCACCCTCCGACACCCCTCTGTCACTAAAGCAGCGGGAAATCCAACTTTGTCGATTTTCCCTTGCCAGGAAACTTTGCATTTTGTCCAGCCCTGATTACCTGTTCATTTGCGTCTCTCCTAACCCTGACATGTAGAGATCCGGCTATACGGCCAAACGATAGCGTCCAGAAGTGCTCGTTACGGAACTCTAAGACACCGTCGAGTGTAGATGCCTGGAGGAGACAGAAGGAGAACAAAAATATTCAAATTAGGCCAAACAAAGAAGAAGGTCTGTCTCCGAAACATTGTGCAAAAAAGCTAAGCGCTGTGCTTTTTTTTTTGCTTTTTTTTTTTTTTAAAACATAGGCTATGAGGTATGTGATTTGTGTTTTTTCTGTTTTTTTTGTGCTTATCCAGAGAACTTTTTTAACCTTTTTTTTAAAAAATCAAAAAAAGAAGGAAAAAAAAGAAAAGGTTTTTAGCCCCCAGCGCATAGACCTACGCGCCGTAGCTCATTTCACATACCAATGCGGGCGGGCTTCTGAGACAGACCTTCTTCTTTGTTTGGCCTTATTAGCGGTCTGAGATTTCTAACCAAGCAAGATCTTTCTATAACAAAGGTAAAATGTACAACAAACATGATAAAGTTATCAATTCTGACGAAAATAGGCATTTTATAAATGGATGAAAAACATAAGGCGACGGAAACAAATTGTACGGGCAAACGAACCTCACAGGTAGGGTCGGTCGGTCTGGTGTTGTTGTTTTTTTGTTTTTGTTTTTTTAATTTTGCAAAAATGTTCTAAACAACTTTTTGTTTTCATTTGAAAATGGGTGGGTCCTGCCCTGTACAACAGTTGTTTTTTATTGTCAATTAAATGTCAAATAATTAGTACCCCTCTTGATAATCCTTTTGAATCTTATTGATTTATTTTAGTATATTGATCAATATCTCTAAATTGGTACCGTAGAATGGGATAATTTGACCCACTTTTTTACATTTTGATTTTGGACTGGACTAGTTGATAGTTTATAACTTGCCTCTCGCATGATTTGTTTTGTTTTGAAATGTTAAGGGGAAAAGTTTACTTCAGGTCCCACAAACTGGTATACCAGTATCGCTCAATACTGGAACAACAATATTTGCCAGTATCACTCGATACTGGTACGATTTGACTGTTCTAGTATCGGTCGATACTGGAACACCAAATTATGTCCCACTATCGAGCGATACTGGAACATTTTTGTATCAGTGATACTAGTACACGTGCTACCAGTAGTGATTCTTTGTCCAGATACTGGAACATTTTACACACGTGCTACCAGTAGTGATTCTTTGTCCAGATACTGGAACATTTTACAATATTTTGACTTTTTACAAGTATGAAGGGCCTGATTGACCCACTTTTGGAGTTTTTCAAGATTTTTTATTTTTTATTTTTTCGAATTTTCTCTCTCAAATCATGTAAAATCAGCCGCTTTTTGGCTGAAAATCTGTCGAAAAATATTTTTCACACATTTTTCAAAAAATTCTGTATTTTTGCAGATTTGGGTGAATTTTAGGATAAAAACCCTACTTGACAGGTCAGTCCACCCGTAAAACAGTGTGTGTTTTTGTCGTCCCCTCAAGGGTCAAAGTATCCCCATTCTACGGTACTAATGACTTTTCATCTGTTAGTGTTGGATTGCATTGTCGTAAATAGTTAGATAAATCACCTGCTAAACTCATAACTACGACTTAATCTTACATCATATCTGAAGACATTTTGTCTTATTGTCCTGTGCCATGGTGATAACAAAATGAATTTATGCCTAAAACTGCTCATAAAAATGATCTGAACATGACTGACAGGTAATTTCATGAAGCTCATGGTTTCGTGTCCAATACAGAAGTAGCATTCAGGCCCAAAAGTCAGGGTCTGTTTTCACCTCCAATATGCAAAGAATCAAAAATGGGGGTGAACATAATTGTTTTAAGGTGAATTGCCTGTTTGCCACATCATATAGACTACAGGCCCAAACGATGGGGGTCTCATTTCATCCCCAAGCTTTCATAAAGTATAGTATGAAAATATAATTTGGGTGGGTTATTCACCCCCCAATCGGATTAAATGCTTCCCCTAGTTCAATAGGACTTCATGAAACTATCAAATCTTACTAACAAATCTGATGTAGGTTTTTAAAAAAAATCCAAAATTCCTCATGGTTTTGAATGAAATCATGTTGGTCTCTTTGCGTTGTTGCAGTTTTTTTAAACTTATTTTTGGCTTTTTTGAAGCATTTTCAGAACCTGAGCTGACATACTTCTTTGATTAGCATGGTTGCAAATGTCATTGGATTCTAATTTAGCACTGAATATCAGGATACCAACACTAGAATGCGAGCTGCAGAGGCCACCTGTTGTACAGGGTTGGTCGATTAGACATATGTTTTTTGTGGGGGTTTATTTCCAAAACATTTTTGAAATGTTGGTAACATTTTCAGCAGTTTTTAAAAACTTTAAATAAAAAAAATAAAAATCAACAACAAAATGCAAAAATTTCAACAACAAAGATTTGCAAATTTGGTAAAACATCAAACAATTATAAAAAATGTACCGCAGTAAAAGGATTCATTGAAGAAGACAAACCGTAAATGTGTTTGACTTCTTTAGCACTGGATATCATAGTCACTATCATAATGCTATGGACGAATTCAAGCTATTTCATACGAGCATGTTCTGTTGTTATTCGCGGAGCTGCGCCCAGATGCATGAAATGAGCGAACAACTGTCCATGCATGCGCATGACGACTTCACGATTGACGCACGGTCATTTTCTTAAAGAGCCTGGTACGCACATCCGGGTTTACCCACGTACATGTATGTATGTACACATGCACACAAGTAAGTGTGCACACATGCATAGTTAGAATTATGTCCATAGCATTACGACATTGACTATACGATACCAACACTAGGATGCGAGCTGAG
Source organism: Ophiura sarsii (assembly GCA_035610835.1). Taxonomy (NCBI): domain Eukaryota; kingdom Metazoa; phylum Echinodermata; class Ophiuroidea; order Amphilepidida; family Ophiuridae; genus Ophiura; species Ophiura sarsii. The sequence goes on along the minus strand of CM069457.1, from coordinate 41,754,753 downwards.
GCCATCTCCTATCTTCCGGTGACAGAGTGTAATCTTACCTCTCTCAGACATTTATCAAGTTGTCCTATGATGTGGGACGGAGAGGTCTGCAGTAGTATAGTACCGCTATAGATACTCATCGGAAACATGGTGCCGAACGTCATCAAGGCTATGCATACCGCTGCTACTGTATCAGCTATATGATAATTACTGCAATAAAGAGAGTAAATTGCGTGAGGTGGGTTTGAACAACTTGCGCAACCGCTTTGGGTTGTCCCATAGAATGATTTATACTGATGGGCAATTAAGTTTAATGTCAAGTATGAATACTGTTGCCTTTGATCGTGTTCATTATCCCTAACCCAAGATGCACATTTTCCAACAACAACAAATTTGCGGCCAAAAAGCGAGGGGAAATAGGGCCCCCAAGGCCCAGAACTTAGAACCCCAGACCTCTGGGTTCAGAGGCAAACAACTTACCACTGGGCCACGGGTCAACCATGCTTGGCTCAGTATACTTCGCCAAGTATATATAGCCTGGGGCCATTATTTCATCAAAAAACTGCATTGTAGCAATTTGGAGTACTCAAGATTGTTAGGGTTAATGAGACCAAAATAAGAGAAATTTTGACAAATTAAAATTTTAAAAAAATCGCTCCTTAACCCTAACCCCGAGGCAAATTTTTCAAAAAATATTTTTCGTGGCCAAAAAGTGAGGGGAAAAAGGGCCCCACAGCCCAGCACGGCTGTTTGACTGTCCGATTTATAATTAAAATTATGGGATAAAAAAAGATTATATAGTGGCCCTTTTATGGTTTGACCTGATTTAGGTAGTGCTAATGAATAAGAGTATACGGTGAAAATTTAAAGAAAATTGTTAGCGTCCTTTTTAAATTATCGGCATTTTCTACTTGATACATACAGTCATCAAAAAAAGTAACTATACAGGTAATAAATGGGCTTTTAACTCTTAGAATATATATCCTACCTAAAAATATTGAATTATAAAGTTGTTGAAAAAAGTGTCTTCTTTAATATGAGATATTGCACGCTAGGATTGGGTGATTATTGAGGAAGTGGCACTCAAAAATGTAAGGAGAAGTCCGATTTTCTTTTTCACATTTTTATTTTCTACACGCGGACCAAATCTACGGGTATCTTATTGATTACCAGTAGCGCAATTGGGGGATGCATGCGCAGATTGGACAGTCGGCCGCATTGTTCCGATGGATCAATACGCCACACACACGCTACTTGTCATTCTCTCCCCCGTGTTGAAATGTAAAATGTGAATTTGAAATTGTGACTTTACCTTACATTTTGGATTGTCGCTTCTTAAATATTCAACCGCTCCTAGCCTGCAATATCTCATATTAAAGAAGATAAATTTCGCAACAACTTTATGATTCAATATTTCTAGGTAGGATATATATTTTTAGAGTTAAAAGTACATTTATTACCTGTATAGTTACTTTTTTTGATGACTGTATATATTTTACATGTAACTCTATGGGAAATGTGGCCGATGAGTGCGCTATTATAGTAAATAATAATATTCAAAGCTCTATTTCTCAGAAATGGCACCAACAAATGTTCTGACATTTCTACAAAAGATGGCCAGTATATTCAGGTATTTGAATCAGTTAAAAACAGAACTGGCCAGCAAGTTATGGTGTTCTCAGAATAAAAAGGACACATTATGTGGGATTAAACAGCCGTGCCAGGGCTTAAACCCCGGACCTCTGGGTTCAGAGGCAAACGTCTGCCCACTGGGCCACAGGGGTCAACCATGCTTGGCTCAGTAAACTTTGCCAAGTATATATAGCCTGGGGCCATTATTTCATTGAAAAACTACCGCGCTTGGTGGAACCAGCACGCCGCATCGTAGTAATTTGGAGTACTCAAGAGTGTTAGGGTTATGGTTTGACTTTTTCGCAAACATCTGGCATTATTAGGAATTTCAGATTTGAAAACAAAAATGTGATGTTTCTGATAGATATTGCAGACTATTTTGTTGCAGACTATTTGTAAATTAGTAGTAAGTTTAACCAAATTGATCTCTTTTGAAGATTTACACACCGACCATGTTCACAAAGCACGTTGTTAATTATGTTTTGATATATATGGTTAAATAGACGATAACACAGTATATGAAGGCGGCATTACTAATTTGTTGACTGAAAGACCTACACACTTATGCAATACTTGTGAAGAAAGCTGGAGACGAACAGCATTTTCTTAAAGCTTTAAAATTAGTTGGCAATTTATAGCTTTTAAAAATAGTTAGATAAATGACACATATCTTGTGCAGTAAACTTTTACAGAAATAATCAGAAAATATTGGGTTTCTTCTCATATTAAAATATGTTGATGGGCAAAAAAAGTGATTGGAACATCCACCTTTTAAGGTGTATGATGTTCCAATCACCTTTTTTTCCGGCTACAGTGGTTTTTCACATCGAAATATTTTGATATCAGAAGAATCCCCATATTTTTCACATTATGTCTGTAAAATCTTAGGGGCCAGAAATGTTCCATTTAAAAATTATAGGCTGAAATATGGTGAATTACTGCCAAAGGTGGTTAACCACCCGCCAGTTTGTGTACTCCTCAATGGCCAAATTTCTTGTGACCTTGTGCTTCTAAAATAAGAACCATTGAAGTTATGCAACTCAAACTTTGAAATGCAACAATTTTACGGTTGACCTTTCATGTAAAATAGAAAACATCAAGTTGAAAATCGGACCAGCAGTCAGAACATCTACCTTTAAGCAATATTAAAAAAAACAATTGAGTTCACTTGCTCCTGACCAATGTGTTTAATGAAAGAAGCAGTAATTAACTTCTTAAAGGTAGATGTTCCGATTTTCAACTTAGAGTTTTCTATTCTACATGAAAGGTCATCCTTAAAAACGTTGTGTCCCAAAATTTGAGATGCATAGCTATTATGGTTCTTATTTTAGACGCACAAGATGCTGTGAACTGTACCCATTGAGTAGTACACAAACTATATCGGTGGTAACCACCATTCGCGGTAATTCAACGCTATTTCATCGATTTCTCTGTCATTATACCGGATTAGGCCGTCAAATTTCAGTATGATGATAAGAAAAATACGAGCTTTCATATGATATGAAAATCTCCGTATGTTTGAAATAATTCTGTGTTACGAAAATGTGATCGGGTCATCTACCTTTAATGTTTCTATACATATAAGTATAAGTATACATGTACATGTGCAAACTCATGGGGTAGTATACTTTTTTGAGCCACTATTTCACTTATAGCATCTGAAGGGAACATCTCTCAGGCCTAAAATGTTGCAGGGGTAATGAGATAATATCGGCTTTCTTCCAATACCAAAATGTCAATTTTGATGTGAAAAAAGGTCACACACCTTTGAAGTACGAGCATAATAATTACAGCTTTTAAGACAACCATCGAAGAATAGTATGGTCTTAAAAGAATCCAAACTAAGAACCATCAAATTATACTTACTTGACATCTACCATAAGATCAGTGAAGCACAATGCTAACGCGCCGGCGAATGCAATGAGAGCGAATGGGTTCATTCTAGGGAGTAATAACTTGTCAAAGCCTGGTACATAAGCGCAGACGCTGTACAGGGAGGATAAAATGAAAAACAAATATCAATTATTTGTCAAAGTAATCAGTTGTATTTCCAACAAAGTTCAAAATGAACACTATCAACTGCCATCTCGTCAACCACATTGCATATTGTTCTATTTCAGTGGTGTCACTAGCCAAAATGTAGTGCCGGTTAATTTTACTGACGGTGAACGAAGTAAGTGCAGTGGATTATGGTATGGGGTCCAGAGGCCTTCTTAATGTTTTTTAGGTTTTTTTAATGCACTTTGAGGGTTCCTGCCACATAATTTCAGGCAGTTTAATGATTTGATCCACAATTTTTCTTTTTGGAGTGCCGGTTTTTGTTACCCTTTTTTATAGAGTGCCGGCCGGCAATCGTGAAAACCCTGCTCTATTTGTTGTAACACCTTTTTTTAAATCTTTTAAATAAAAGATGAGCACACCCATTTCATCAAAATGACATATTTCAAGGATTTTCTTCATACAGAAATGCTTTTTAGGAAAGTTAATCAACAAATAAGTAACATTGAAGCCATATCGGAGCAATAGTTTATTTCGGTGTAGCGAATAGAACAGTATGCATTGCAATCAACGATCTAATATTTACATGAGTCATGCATATTTTGCACTTGGGCGAGGAAAAAAAAACCCATGTTTTACGGGCCCAACCGACCCACTTTTTTTTCTCAAATCATGTAAAATCAACTGTTTTTTTGTCCGAAATCTGTCCAAAAAAAATGTTCACAATTTTGTTTACAAATTCCCAATTTGGGCAGATTTTGGTAAGAAAAAACAAATAAAAAATAAATAAATAAAAAACTCGACCGACCAACCCTACCCTGACAGGTCCGTCTTGCCCGTAACACAGGATTTTTTTCCTCGCCGCCTTACGACAATATAAAACTCCTCAAAAAAGTTCAAGCATTTCTCACATCACTTTCAAATTAAAGGTGATTGAAAATGTAAACAACAAATTCAATAAGATTTGATCGATCTTCAGTCACTTTAGTCTCACAGAGTTGTGGTTTTGTGAATAAACTTTAAGGGCAAATACTTTTGAATATTTGATCACCAAAGAAATTGATCACTGAAAAACTTTACAGTCAAAACCAAACAAGGATAGACGTACTATCAGGCTTCCCAAGAGCGCGTCATTGCGTCCAGACGCGATTTTGAAAATGTTGATGCCTTTTTCAAACTCTTGGCATGTGTATTTGGCGTCCATTTAGACGCGCAAGTTCCCGAAACTCAAAAATGAAAGTTTGACAAAATAAATAATAAGCTTATTAGAAAGAAAAAACCCAAATTGTCAGCTAAATCACTCTTAATTCATGAATTAGTGCAAATTTATAGTTGAGATTCACTGGAAATGGGTTTATTTAGTCAAATCTGTGCATATTCTTACACTTGATAATTCTCCACAAATTTTCATTTCCAGGTTGATCGGCTGGCGATCACTGAAAAACTTAACAGTAAAAACAAAACAAGGATAGACAAGTTTGACAATAGATGGCGCCTAACAATCGGCCCATAGACGCACACATTTCCGTTTGGACGCAATTTTTTGCCACCTCGTCGGAAAAAACTTTTTCAAACCTTAACGGGAAGCCTGGGTACTGTTGTATCTACTTTTAAAGATGAAGTAAAGTAAATTGTTCATACAATTTCTGTAACAGACACTACTAATACCTTCTACTGATATCTGTAGCATGTTCTTGAAGCCAGCTTGATCTTGATGCCCCTGACACATGCGTGAATGCTTTGTTGTCCACACCAAATGCGATGACTATGTGACAGACAAACCCCAGAGCAGCGCCAAGCATCAGGCGGCCTGTATGTACCTCTGGAGGCTCAAAGACTCTTTCTGTGCTGTAAAACAATGGAAGTTAAAACATCATGAGCACATTTGTGACATTAGAAGGGGCTTTTGTCTTTCAAATAAAAAAATTGGATATTATTTGTATTCAAGAGTATATTTTGTAAGCTTTAGAATGAGACCTTGATTGATCAAATTTATCAATGTATTATTAAGATTAATGTTAAATATTGTGTGGAAAAGTCCTTAGTTTTCTTCATACTTTACATGTACATCACTATCTTCAAATGCATACTTCCGAAAAAGTTCGCTTTTGATGTGCCAGGTCACATTTAGTATAATTGATCAAAGGTTTTTGTTGCGACACACTGTTTTCAAGAGTATTAGTTCAATTGTCCTTTATTGACAGGTTATTCCAGATCCACATGCTGTACCCATTAACAACCAGGAACTGAATTCACAAAACAATTAACTGTGTAGGGCATTTCTAAATGCCATCAGCCAGGGTTGCAGATTTGCACCTCAAGACATTTGGCCAAGCCTTGAAATAAGCGGGTCAGGAGCAGGAGGTATAAAATTGCTCCTGGTTCACGGGGATTTATCAAGAACCAGGAGCAATTTCTGTAGAACCAGGAGCAATTTCCAAATGAAAATTACACTATTACCGAGCCAACTGGTACAAATAAACAGAAAAATACAATTTGGGCTGGATAGTCGGGCATCGATACTACAACGATAACAATAGTTGTTCTTTAAGTTTTATATAGCTAAAGACCACCAAAAAGGTGTATAATTGATCTGCATATATGCGTGCGTATTACTCTCAACCTGTTTACAACAACAGCAAAACAAATAGTTTAACCCCCTGGGGTCTACCTGTTTATCTTACAGTGGTTCTGATTGGTTTATTACAAGATGTACTCATATGAATAGCCAATTCAAATGCAGCTTGTAAAATGTTTCACTCCCATCTTTATCAGGGATACAATTATTCTAACAATGTCTCTCATTGGTGCAATAAATGATGTATCCATCTTTTTAACCAATCGGCCGGTAGTTCTCAGGGGGTTAAACCAATCAGATATGGACAGTATTTTCATGTTGTTTTTAAATTTACCAATTTTATTCAATCACTTTTGATAGGCCCTACAATCATTTATTTAAATTTTTTGTAAGAAGTGCCAATCTTATTTTTTGTTCTTTAATCATCATTAATGAATTAGATAGTTAATTTAAGTCATCACTCATCATCACTAGGGACTCCAAAATCAATGATTGTAGTAGTATGTAAGAGTATTACCCTTACAGGGTCTTCAAGATCCACCACGGCCTGGTCAACATCAAATTTCCACCGTGTGTTTCACCTGCCACCTTCTTTGGAAGACATGATCACCAACTCAAATTCAGCGTCATCCAATGCACAATCGACCCCTTCAAATTCTCATTTTATCCGCGATCCATCCGCATCTGGAACAGCCTACCAGCCACTACAGTCTCGGCCCCATCCATTCTGGTCTTCAGGAAAGCCGCTATGCCATCCATCCGGGCGATGCTTCCCCCAGTTGGATCCAGACTCCTGTAAGCTGTCAAACCCCTGTATATAGTGCACCCTGAGTTTATTTCGTCTTTTTCGTCCAGTCATCACCATTATTTGTTCTGGAGATCGTCTTATTCTTTCTCCATTGTCCACCTTTTTACTTGCACAAACTTGCTGTATGACGTCATCACTGCACCACATCCAAGTTTAGCTTTACAGCTGTATATGGATTACACTACCAAGTACCAAGTACAGGGTCAGTAACTTTGCAATTTGTCATGTAAAACATGAACTTGTTTGTATGCAGTAAGCGAATTGTATCTCCTAGCGAAATTAGCCAAATTAAGCTGATGTACAATATTGTGTCTGGGCCCAATTGATTATAATTGAAGCATCCCCAATCCTGATCTTACTATCGACCGGTGAGATATCATAGTTTTGGAGTTATAAACATGTTTATTACCTGGACCTTATTTCATAAATGTCAACTTAAGATTATTCTTAAATCCAGCTTAAGAAGATCTTAAAGTTTTATGAAATGGGCCCAGGTAAGTTACTTGTTAGCACATTATACGTCTACATAACTACTGTCACTATTATTATACCCCTGCTATTAATTACCATTCTTTCACTATAAATACAGCTCCAAATATGGCTAGCATTGTTGTTGCAAACACAGCCAGGACTTCAACACGCTCATACCTGTGAGTGTGAAACAAACACATAAATCACACACATTTAATCACTCAAAATAAAAAATGTCTTTCTCTTTTGAGTTGCATAACCAGAGTACACATAAGATAGGAATAACAACACCAAGAAGTCTATTCCTGTAACATGCACAAGGAATTGGTGATATTGGAGAGAGATGGATGGTATGGGGGAGACAGGACCTGCAAGTGGCAGGATTTGAATGCCACTCCACAAACATAATAGTCAATTTCCAAGTTAGTCAGGTGGCGTGCACCCTAAATCAACTTCACCATGCACATTCTGGCCCGCTGTGACCACCCTTGCTGCCCTCATAGCTATCAATGAAGTTTTGTGGTGATCAGGGTTTTAAGGGTTAAGGGTTGATTTTGCAGGAAGGACTAAACCAAATTGATAGTACATGTAGATGAATAAACATTGGCTGATCTTTTGTTGATTTGGACCTATTCCATTTAACGTTAGAGGAACCACAATAAACCAGTCCTGACGATCGTTTAGATGTAATTGGTTTCACTGCGATGTAATGGACTTCAAACTGTTGAAGCAAACATCCCCAAATATCATGTGTCCATGCATGACTTTAAATTACCCATGCAAACAGTATGCTATTTAATTGTGCCAGCTTAACAAGTGACACCTATTGATCATCATTTCGAATCCATCTTGTACAGATGTAGATTTCAAATCAAATCAAATCAATTTGGACAACAGCACAAAAAACTTTTGTCCCTATTCTGGATATGAACTACATACGATATAATTCAAGACACAGGGAAGCATGATAGAACCATGTGTGCCAATGAACAGATTAAGATTTCAAATCACTGCCTCCCCAGGCTCAATTGGAAGATATATAATGAAATTGTAAACCGCCAAAGTCTTTGAATCTACTACATGTATATTTATAGTTTAATCAGTTCCTAACTGGCGAGAAATATTTGTTTTGTATATCTCGCAGCTCCGAGCGCAAAAAATAATCCAAGCTTACGTGCACGATTATGGCCACACGCACATATTGTTTTGCTGCATGCACGTGTCACGCATGATACCCAGTGCGCTTGTTGTCTTCACGCAAACCCACGTTTTGACCAAAATTGAAATTTACCATCTTTACCAGAAAGTCTGTATTTTCCATCAGAAATGTCCGATTTTCAAAATCTAAAATTTTTATAGAAGCTGGGCGTTTGCGCTCGATATATGTGAAAACGATTTGAACAACATTGATCGAATTCATACCGTAATAAATCATATTGCCTTGGTATAGTTCATTCTGATACACCCAGTAGCAGCCCTCAAATTTACCGAAGGCAGCTGCCGTGGGTGCCCCACCTAGTTGCCTCGATGCCCTCAACTTCTGGCTGTTTTTACTCCATTGAAAAGTACATAATTGCCTTGTGCCCCTTTCAAATTGCCTGAAATTGCCATGCCCTTTTCATTTCTTAATTTGAGGGCTGCCCAGTAGTTGATATGATTGAGCCAATTGAACAGTGTGTCAAACTTACCCAAATGTATAGACTGTCATGGGTCGTTGTTTAGAGACCCATAGGCTTACTATACATGTCATCAGAGTCATGATATCAAAGAATGTCAGAAATGTGTAGGCAGTAAGTGCTGTAAAAAGAAGAAAAAAAGGAAACATAAAGTTATGGTAATTTCTTATCTATTCTGAAGATTAGCATTACATGTATGTCTATAATTGTGACCAGTCACAGTGTGGTTTAATTTCTTTTCTTTTCTTTTAAAATGAAAATTGAGGCATTAGGCCAACAACAAAAAAGGTTTGTCTCAATTTAGACCTGATCGTCATTTGTTTGGTCAAAAAGTTGGATTTTGCAAGATTTTTTTGAGAAAATTGAAAGAAAAAAGAAAAAAATTGGAAAAAAAATTGGAAAAAAATTGGGGAAAAAAAAAATCACTAAAAAAAAAGCTAACGCGGGCGGTTTCGGGAATGCGCGCGGGTCATCTGAGACAAACTCTTTTTTTTGGCCTTATTTGATTGCAAATGTTTATCTCGTTGAACTAGAATACATAAATGTTATGGAATAGACCCATTCAATGCGGTACCAGTTCAAGGCTCTTCTCGCAAATGGCGGATCTGTGCAAAGAGCGAATAAGGGCACTTGCCCTGGTTTGTGGGAGCAGGTCACATAGTAATGATTTATTTGCTAACAATAAACTACAATCATCAAAAAAAGTAACTATACAGGTAATAAATGTACTTTTAACTCTAAAAATATAAATCCTACCTAGAAATATTAAATCATAAAGTTGTTGAGAAATTTATCTCCTTTATTATGAGATATTGCATGCTAGGATCGGTTGAATATTTAAGAAGCGACAATCCAAAATGTAAGGTAAAGTCACAATTTCAAATTCACATTTTACATTTCAACACGGGGGAGAGAATGACAGGTAGCGTGTGTGTGGCGTATTGATCCATCGGAACAATGCGGCCGACTGTCCAACCTGCGCATGCATCCCCCAATTGCACTACCGGTAATCGATAAGGTACCCGTAGATTGGTCCGCGTGTAGAAAATAAAAATGTGAAAATGAAAATCTGACTTCTCCTTACATTTTTGAGTGCCACTTCCTCAATAATCACCCGATCCTGACGTGCAATATCTCATATTAAAGAAGACAAATTTCTCAACAACTTTATAATTTAATATTTTTAGGTAGGATATATATTTCAAGAGTTAGAAGCCCATTTATTACCTGTATTATCCCTGTATAGTTACTTTTTTGATGACTGTATATGATGGAAACATGTTATCAAAGTCAAAATTCAGGATACAAGGGTTGAATTGGTAGTTACTTGAAAACTGTTTATGCATGAAAAAGTTTACTTTAGGTCCCAGATTCTGAACTGTACTAGTATTGTCTGATACTGGAACACCCAGTATCGTTCATCAATACTGGGACAAATTACACTGGTAGTATATATATGTGTACCAGTATCACCCAATACCAGGGCATGAATTAATCAAAGGCAATTGCCTTCGATGCCCCACCTAGTAGCCTTGATGCCCTCAATTTCTGGCTGTTTTTACTCCATTCAAAAGTACATAATGGCCTTTGATAAAGTTGGCACCCCTTTCAAATTGCCTTACATTGCCTGCCCTTTTTATTTCATATTTCAAGACCTGCCCAATACTAAACGTTCCAGTATCTCTCGATACTGAAACACAATTTGGTGTAAAGTCGCATCAGTATCGAGCAGGAAACAGTAAAGTCGCATCAGTATCGAGCGATACTGGCAACGTGTATAATCCAATATTGGATCAATCTGGTATACCTATGCTTAGGGATTTCCCGTGAATTTTTTAGGTGAAAACCGTGGGCAATTTTTGTGAAAAGCGTGATTTACCGTGATTATTGAGATTTCAAGAAAAAACCGCGCCGAAATTCCGTGATTTACAGAGCGCAGGTCGTATTTTTAGGTATTTACCAATTCCCGGCGGCCTAGGCGGCATTTTTGCCAGTTACTAAAGACAGCCCGTACCTGCGTTGATGTACACTGTACACGTGTTGTTAGAAATCCCGCATGAAAGTAGTAATAAAATCTATATTTTTCGTACTAAATGCAGACCAAATGTTTTGTACATTATTGAAATTAATAATAAAGCTGTTTTGCGCAACCATTTGTACAAATATAGCCCCAAAAAACATTTTAAAAATATTGTTCATGTTACGTTTTTTAAGTTACTGTATGTAAATTATTTTGTTTTTCCTTGCGAGGTCATGATGTGACCTGAAAACATGTAAACATTTATAACAAATCTCTACCAATCACAGAGCTCAATTGTAATTTATTCATCATCACATGACTTTTTTATGAATGAATTATGTTGAATATTCATTAATGTTGTCGTCGTCAAAAGAAACGGGAACCATCGGAGTTCATAATGACGGTGCTCTAAAATACTCTTTGAATTGCCACATGTATTTTCAATACGATTTACATCTGGGTGACCCCCGGCGTTGTAGGCTCACTGCCTTTGCCATTGAAAGCTATTGTAAGCACCTTGTAATGCAATGTAATGCAATACAATACAATGCAATGCAATGCAATATGAACGATGACAATACGATGTTGTTTGATGTCGTTTTATAGCTTTTTATGACATCGAAACATGTGGTGAGTCATGCTCTTAAAGGGTCTTGAATCAATAATCACCCATTGAACACGCTGGATTATCTTTTGTATCGACTAACAACGTTTCTGAAGAGGGTGGCGTATGTAAACAATCTCTATGTTCTTTTGAAGTTGGGTTTGATTGAAGTAGGCCTACTTATTTCTTTAGAAGACGACAGTCTTTTGTTTATCTCATTCAAATAAATTCGATATTATAAATCATCTGTCAATTGAATTTCAATCAGTCGTGTCAAGTAGGCCTAGAGATGAATGCACTGTACACAATAATTGCGCGTCGATATCGTCTTGAAAGGAAATATTTCAATAGGAATTCGGAAAAATTGATTTTTATTATTAAATAAAACTGTAAAATCGGCTTGTCGGACAATTATGGCGGCTGAAATAACAATTCCGCGATTTCACGGAACTGTTTACAAAATCCCGTGATTTTGATGATTTTATCATTAAAAGCGTGATTTGCGGCGTGAATACCGTGATCACGGGAAACGCCTAAGCTTAGGTATACCATGCCAGTATCTGGGACATAAAGTACACCTTTTCCAAACCTTTTTTTTTGCTTACCCATGCTGTTAGTTGATTGGCACCATACGAGTAGAATACATGAAGACAGGATGTTGAATATCACCAGGAAGATAATACGTCTCACCTATGAAAATTGAAAATAAAATCAAAGATGAAATAGCAAAATACTGAAGATAAAGATTGGCAAGGTACAGTACATAATAACATCAAAACATATCTTTTGTCGGTTTTTCTAGTTTCTAGATATGAAGTCAAATGTCTTGAAAAATACACGATTTTGAGTTAAGTTTAATACATTTTATTCAGTACATATTGTTTCGTGTGGGCTTCCATTCACACTCGTTAGTTGAAACTTAATAATGCAATAAACATGATCAGAATCAGATAAGAACGACGCATACTACCGATGTAGGTGTGCAGGGTAACAGAATTATGCCCCTGATTCTTAAGGCTAAATTTCAATTATGAGGTATCAACTTAAATGTTGAGTTTTGCATGTTTTATGTTTTTTAATTATGTTATGTGAAATTCACTAGGTGACTGCATACTTATTTTTAGGTAGGGTTGTGCCATACATGGTCTCGGAGAAGAGTGAATTTTTGACGAAAAATGGGGTCTTTGAGAACTGATTTTCTCAAAAATGTAGGGTCTTAAGAGCTGGGTTTTTGCCCAATTTTCAAAAAATTGGGGTTTTAGAACGCACATTTTTCAAATATTTTGGGCTTTGGAACGCAAATGTTCACACAATTTTTGAATTTTCAATAAATGGGGTCTTAAGAGCTGTATGCATGCCCAAAAGGTGCGTCTAAAGAGTGAGCAGAAGAGGGTATAAAAGGGGGTCTTCATTGCGTATACCTATACCCCTTTACAATGTCAGTGACCCCCCCCCCCTCCCCCCGGGTTGAGGGTATACACCACCATCGGTCCATCGCACTATAGAATAGCACGTCTGGGAAAAGTTTATCACAGCAATAGTTCCTTTTTGCGGTACAAATTGCGAGATTTTGATAGACTTTTTTCAATTCTTTTGATTACTTTTGGGTATTATACATTTTTATGAGTGTGCAGAGTAAAAATCTCCAACAAAATCGCAAGTGTTTGAACATTTTAAAGTTTTAAACAACCGAAATCGGCGTAAGGTCCGTCCTGAGTTATGTGCGTAAATAAATGGCCGAAATCGCTACATCAAATTCATCGCAAAATATTGAAAAATCTAGTCTGACATCAAGGGGTATGCTTTGGATATGTTTTGCGGACAACCATTGGGAATAATCTCTGTAAATGTCATGTAAGGACGTATGGGATAACTCAAGTAAGAGCCGATTGTATGACCCCTACTTTGCACGTAGCGTCTATGGGGAGCGTCTTGGTGGTGTATACCCTTGAATACTTACTTGAACGTCTTTGTCTTTGAGCAGATTCCTCAACTCCTGTAGAATTCCCCCATGATGCTTTGTAAAAGGCTGTATTGTACCCATGCTGTTGCTGGGAGACATGCCATTCATTTGGTTTCTTTTTCTCCGTTCTAGTATCAAAATCAAATCAATTCATTTGTGTTACAAATTTGGAGATTTTGGTTCACATCACAATGATCACATACAGGGTCTGTCAGGAAGAACTTTTTCGGGCATATTCAAAACCAATGGTAGCGCTTAAAAATACCCAGGATAGTTTTTTAGCTTTTATTCAACAACAAAAAGAATTTTATAAAATTGATCATTGCATTATCATGTTACACTTAATTTAGAAAAGCCCCAAATTTCAAAGCCACTCTATGGTATGATCGAAAACATGTGCACAATTTAAACTCAAGTTTTAGAAATTGACTGTATTGTTTGATGCGTCTTCACAGAAAAGTAAACACCATGTAAACAAATTGGGCCAAAACTGGGTTGCAATACTCACGGTCAAATACAATCATTCATAACTTACATAAGGCATTTAAAGTTTAAATAGTTCATTGATTAATTATGTAAACTAAGTGTTTATAACATAAAGTGCGACTCTAAGTGTGATTTCAACTTCTTGTTGGCTGAACTTTGAGCTTCCGCTGGTCTAAGAAAACAAATTAAAAAAAAGAGGAAGCCGCTCGCCCGCTCGCCCCTTCTTTCTGAGAGCTGTGGAGGACAACATATCAATTTCTTTTGTTGGCCTAATTAAGCAGGGTTCGATTTACCCAGGACTGCAAGGTCTTAGGCAGGATTTGAAGATGTGGGTGTGTAAATGTGCATAAATTAGAAAAACTGGGTGTGTAAATTTAAGGATTTGTGTACAAAGTATAGGCCATGTGGACAAAAACTGGGTGTGTAAAAACTATGAATTTACAAAAGTGTTTCCATGTAGGCCCCCTATTCCATTTTCAAAGAGATAATTTTATTTTCAAAATTTTATGAACATGCCTATCTTTGAAAATGGAATGCATGGAAACAAAGTACTTTACAATAAAAAATGATGGTTCAACCATGTCTGCAGGCTGAATAATAAAAAAGTTATAACCAAAAGTATAGTAGTTTGCCTCATATTGCTGAAAACTGGGCAAGTCATGCACATTTTAATTTTAAACCATTTTAGGCAAACATAGTATACTTACAGACAAACAACATGGCTTCCGCACTAAGCATTCATGCGATACACAACTCCTATTGACAACACACGACATACTACATGCACTTGACAATAATACCCAGACAGACATCATAATTATGGACTTCAATAAAGCATTTGACACGGTACCCCACAACAGACTTTTATACAAACTAAACAAATACGGCATCACTGACAACATACACACATGGACTTCTAACTTCCTCACCAAACGTAAACAGAGGGTTGTTGTTGATGGAAAGCACTCATGGTCAAACGTGCGATCGGGCGTGCCACAAGGCACAGTTCTGGGCCCCCTCCTCTTTTTGCTTTACATCAATGATCTCCCTCAAGGCATTTCATCTACAGTTCGTCTGTTCGCAGACGACTGTGTTATGTACCACACCATTAAGACTGACACTGACGCGCAAACACTACAACATGACCTTGACACACTCACCACTTGGCAAAATAACTGGCAAATGTCCTTCAACACAGACAAATGTTTCACTCTTAAAGTCTCCCGCTCTAGAAATCCCAAACAACATCAATACCTACTTAGCAACCGCACTCTTCAAGAGACAAAATCAAACACATACCTAGGGGTTGAGCTTTCCTCCGATCTCAAATGGACCAACCATGTCAATAAAACCACTGCCAAAGCCAATAGGGTTTTGGGGTTCATCCGGAGGAACCTTCACTCCTGTACCCGTGACTTACGTGCTTCTGCCATCACGGCCTTTGTCCGGCCCCACCTGCAGTGTTTTCACTCACCCTATACAAAGGGTGAAAAACCCTTCACTTTTGATTTTAACCCTTCAAAAATTTTCTCAAGAGTGAAAAATGTTGAAAATTATGTCATTGTTTTACTGCCCAAAACACTGCGCTAGCACACATTTTGGCCATAATTTTGGTTTTTCACCCTCAAGAAATAAACCCAGTGAAATTGCTGACCTGGAGTATTGCTCGACAGTGTGGGACCCCCACGTTGGTGCCCTAGTGGACAAAATTGAATCTATCCAGCGCAGGGGCGCACGTTTTGTCTACAAGGACTATAGGAAGACCAGCAGCGTAACATCTACTTTGTATGCTAACCAACCTGGGATGGGCACCACTTCAAGACCGGAGGAAGATGGCACGTCTAACAATGCTGCAGAAGATATGACAGGCTCAGGTAGCCATCCCGGCACAAAAGTTCTTGCATCCGGCCTCATCACGCCGCTCATCAGCTCGCACTAACCATAATCACAGCTACATAAAACTAACAGGCAGAAGTGACTACTACCTGAAGTCATTCTTCCCAAACACAATCACCGACTGGAACTCTCTTCCTGAACACATCGTGAACATTGAAACAATACAACCATTTAAAGCAGCAGTGACAACCCACATCCACCCAGGCACTGCTACAAGCAACCAACAACAACAAGACTAAACAAACCCATGCGCACACCCAACCTTCTTCTCGTTTGACTTCAATCAGGAAGCGCTGAGAATATCTTCCAGATCCAGAGGTAAAAAAAGGTTTACTTTCATGATGATGATGTCTAGTTGCTTGTGCGGGGTTATATAGGCATCCAGGCCTGGAAAAAATGGGCAAATTGGGAAGCTCCTTGCCGGAGAATTTGGGTATTTGGAGGGAAATTTTGCTTTTCCATATAATACAGAAATATATAAGAAATAGTGGGAAATTATCCATTTTGAAGGGAAATTTGGGTTAGCTTGCCGGGAAATCAACATTTTTTTCAGGCCTGTAGGCATCAGTGAATACATCCTAGCCACATCGTACTACATCGCTAGTACAACAAATCATACTTAGTGATATTTGTCATCAGTTGGTATTATTCATCATATATGGTATTTTGCATGTTTCACTATCTGTCCCCATCCTAAGTATGACTCCTTTTAAATATGATTTTCGTGTTAATTTCTGTATCGCTTACCAGAGCTCAAAAACACACTTCTTTGTGCTTGTTCTTATCTACTCTTTCTCATCTATCTTGCCATTCGCTTAACATTTTGTACAATGCACTATTCCCTTGAAATTTAAGGTGAAATTCTAAGCCCATTCACTTAACGGCACTAGCGGTATCGAAATCGGCGCCATGTTTTATTAATAAATTAATAGTCTCGTTTTAATATTTTCGTTAGTTCGTAAAGTGGTGTGCGTAGCGTATAGACGTTTGTTATTTTGCGATGGGGAATGAGACTAATCTGGCCCGCGATACTCACGAAATGTCTATAAAAAAATTTGCCATTGCGTTTACACGGCGGAGTATTACGATTAAATATGGAATAATTTAGCATTTTCATGTTTTAAAAAGTGGCTGGAAAGAAAGATGAGGACTTTATGAAGGTGCGTAGCTAATATGAAAATCAACGGAAATGCAGTTTTGCTGTAATTCACCATGTTCACCCCGGCTCTCATTCGAAAGCCACACCATTCACTTTATACAGCAAATAAAATTGACAGTTTCTCGCAATACAATTTCCCCATACGTTGGTAGGGGGAAAAGAAGAAAAAAAACCACCACCAACGTATGGGTTTCCTGTACTACTTACATCGCTGTATTTAAAAGAGGTAAACATGGAGTTTTCTACATATTTTGGTCAACTTTTTTTCCAAAAAATGTCGTCCTCTACTCTAGGCTCTAGTCAATGATATGAATGAACAATCAGAACATCCCTATCTAAGTATCTTAGACTTTAGAGACTACGCTTTATTAATAATTAACTTAATTAACTAATTACAAAAGTTTCCTTCACCACAATGTTACTTCTAAATGTAAAATGTGTATCTGTTTATCATGCAGTGGACTCAAACTTGAAACTTGACTACTTTGGTAATTTTACATACTGATAAACAATAATTTCATTCTGGGTATAAGTCCTGAGGCGAATCGAATACACACGTATGTTACTGCGAAAGCTTAGTTTTTACTTTTTAGGCCGAATTAATTTTAATTTTAATTTAATTTACCGGGACTTCCTCCATCCGTTGCGATGTCCATGGATGTATCAGGATCGTCTATATCAATCGCGTAATGATTCCCGCTACCAGCTGCTGCTGCAGTACTAACATTACCCACTAGATTTCTGCCTCGTATCAACGCATCTTTTCTCTCCAACGTGGACGATTTGACGTCGACAGCTGCCGAAATCGTCGCCATATTTTATTGTGAATGAATCAACCAGTGTGTATGGTATTCTATGATAGAACAACTGTGATTGGTCACGATTGAGATATTGTTGTATTATAAGCTAATCAAAAGGTAGCTTATAAAAACGATTTTGTTTGATAGAGTTGCTTGTCGCCCTCTAGCATCATAATTTGTCCATATTTGCAGCCTGTCGTACAATTTGAAGCAGTGGGAAATTCTTCTTTTCTAGACATTTTATTTGTTTGCTAAATTGCATCATCATCATGTAGCTTTATGTAGTGGTTACCAGAATTCCGAGGCACAAAAGTTATCTCAATTGTGAGTAGATGAATGGTTCGGATAAAATTAAGACAATTGTCATATGTACCGTATAAATTGTCAAATTAATTGGTCACATTTTTTAAATAAATTAAATGGGCAACCAAAAAACGATGGAATCAGTCCTAGCAGGTGGCCAAATTGTCCAGCCCTGGCATATGCCAGTGCACTGGCAAATATGCCCGCTGAAAAGTCTATTTCTGGTCAAAAATCTGTTTTCGTTAAATAAATTACAACTAATTAAAGTGTTAGTGTGTCCTTCCGTTACTTTCCTTCCGTATTACCGGTAACGAAAGGACAGAAATGGAAGGACAAGTATTGATGTTAAATAATAATGATAGCATTTCATGACCATATCAGTTATAAACTATTGCAAGCACAAGCAAGAAAATGACCATAACACCTGTATGTCATTTTTTGGCAGAAAAGTAAAAAACTTGACTTTCAATATGTTATTTTTGATAATAAATATCCCTTATCAAAAACCATATCAGAGAGATTATTGTCACTGACATTTGCGAATTAACTGTTCAGCACAATTAAACTGCACATTTTAAAACAAATTGAAGGCTTTTCCCAACAAAATCCCATGTTTAAAACAATGGGGTTTTAAAATATTTGATGTTTTTGGGTAAAAATGGGAAAACCATTCAATATAACCAAAATTATGAGGTGGGTAGCATTTTTTCATAATATGTTTTCTCTACGGCAAATTTGAAAATTCTACTAGCCTTAGTTAATTACAACTAGCAATTTTAATAATCTGTTGTTTGGGTAAAACGAGAAAAATCATAAAAAATATGTTTTACACCTCAAATCAACTTTTATGAATTATTTTGAGTCTAAATCTGGCTTATTATAATTTCAGGTTAAGTCTAAAATACATATACGGTATTGCACATTGTTAGATAGATTTTATATAGTGATATATCCTCCACATTAAATCTTATTTTGTGCATGCTTTGATCAGAAATTCATAAGTCCTTCCGTTACTGTCCTTCCGTTACCAAAACCCACTTTACATTTAGCATTGTTTTAAGTTTACTCAGTGGCAAATTTAAAAGTTGAAAGTGTTTAAGTATTGCTTAAACACTAGGGACTGAATTGAATACCATTTAAACATCTTTGACTAAAAAAAAATCACAGAGTTTTTAAGAAATGTTTATTGAGAGAAAATAATAGTCAAATTCGCCGTCCTTCCATACCGACCTCATTAATATGCATATTTGGTAAACAAAAGATAGCTGTGAAAACTTTTTGCTTGGAAAATAAAGGTTTTAGATGTAGCAACATAATTATGGTATTTGATTGATTTTAACAAATAAAGTCTTTGTGATACACATGTTTGAAGTTTGAAAATTGTGTGTGAATGTCCTTCCGTTACCTTGAATTTGCCCTAAAGCTATCAGTATTAAAATACTGATAGTAATACCTTAATATTTTGTGAAAATTCTAAAAAATGATTTGTTTTACTGGAAAATACATCAAATGCCAGTCATTTTGCCACCACAAATCAATCATTTTTGGATTTTTGGATTTTTTTTCAAGATTTGATTGAAATGATAATTGTTGGATATTGACATAGCAAAACTCACCTTGTTTATACAGCAATTTTGTTTTTGTTTTTCATTCCAAAATTTTGTAATTTTTATCATAGTTATACAGCAATTTTCTTCTTTTTTTTCATTACAAAATTTTGTAATTTTTATCATAGTTAATGATGAGGATACCAAATACAATTTCTTTCATCACATGTAGTCACAATTTTGACTGTTTGTTATTATATTAAAAATGGATAAGATGACAAATTTGATTTGGTATTCAAAAATTTAATTTGATATAAATAAAGTTCTATTAATATTTAAATATTATTCAAGCTGTTTAATTATAGAAGCACACACAAATAGATTAAATGTTAGTAATGTTTGGCCAAAAAAACTCACCACCCAAGCACACACCGATCCCCTCCCCCACCACCCCCACCACAAACCGCTCCCACCCCCATCATCCCACCACAAACCCACTCAACCCCAACCACAAACCTACTCCACCTTCCCACAATGCCCCCTCCACATCCAAACCACCCCTGCAACCTCCCCTCCCCACCACAAACAACCTCCCCTCCCATCCCCACCACAAAACCCTCCCTTTCCCATCCCCACCACAAAGACAATCGCAAATTATACATCATCAGAAAGCTTTCTATACTATAATTTGCATTATGACTAAACTATGCATTCGATGTTGATGTGATGAAAATGTTCTATTATACAGGGTATCTCAGAAAAAACTTTGTTTTTGCATGAGTTTAATTTTGTTAAACCCTAACGTGACAAAAGTATATTTGTATGTCACCCTGAATATCTGACCAAAGATTTAATTGTTATTTCACTTGTGCTAAAGCCAACTGACTTAGTAACTTGCCTTGCCTTGCAACCTATAAATGACTATGTGACTTGAATTGACTTGTGACTGGACCAAATGACTTGCAACTTGACTTGGGCTTGGAAAAAAGGACCTATATAACTTGACTTGGACTTGCTATACATGACGTGCCACCATCTCTGCAGTTTGTTAGAATATCTTGATTGTAAACAAGCTTTTCAATGGTAAACACTTAACATTGCGTCATCATTGCTTTTCTTACTGCAGGTTTTGGAGATAGAAACGGGTTACATTGGAATCCATTGGATATTGTATTGAAGCGATAAAGAATCATGTCGGGTAGAACACTTTGGAAAGGCACAAAGCTGCTGATCTATGCAGAGATTGCGTGTGTTGGTGCTTCATACATTGTATGGCGTAGGATGAATAGGAATCAAGGTACATGAGTAGTATAGGACGTAGATTTACGAGAGGGTGGGGGAGATATTATAGAGCAGGATGAGAATGAGTCAGTATGGCGTAGGATGAATAGGAATCAAGGTACTGTATGGCAAAGAATACTGAATCCAGTGGCATCGCTAGGGATTGGGGGCGCTGTATTAAAGAGGTGCGCAGTGGCAGGGCGGCCATCATTGAAAATGGCAGGGGGGAGGGCAAGACGAAAACAATGGGGTGGGGTATATGTTTGGCTTTTAAAGGGGCATTGAGAGATACGTATGGGAGTGCGCCCTCAATTATCCTGGAAATCAGGTTTTTTGCATCATAGTAAAACTTAGGCATTATACTAACTACCATCTGAAACAGTTTACCAACATTCACCGTTTATTATATAAAATGTCATGATTTTCTTAGTTTCGATATGATCATATCGAAACTGGGTGCTGAATTCGGAAGTTATGCTACATTTTACTCACAGACTTTCACGGCAAATCTCAACCCGGAAGTGCCGTTATTTGCTTATTTGGCATGAAGGCGATGTCGGAATTGTATGACATTTTGGATTTGGGCTATGTTGATGATCATACGTTATTTGCTCATTTAGTATATCAATACATCTCTCAATGCCCCTTTAATGTCAACATTGCCTGAAATCAGCTTGAGCTAAAGTTTTCAGTATGTTTTACTTGTGCATTAAAAGGTCAACATTTTTTATTGTTTGGGGACAAAATGAGGTGGGTAGTGAGCTGATTGGGTTGGAACAAATGGGGGAAAGGATCATGACTTGAAGTTTATAAAACAATGTCATGCTTTAGTTTGCTTTGTGCACCAATTGCCTGCCCCATTTATTATAGGCTATATTGTTGAGCAATTTTGAGTTTGACACTAGGTTAAAAGTTTTTCATTTTTTGTCAATTTCTCCAACTCTGTTTGTATTGAAACTGCCATAGTGGAATGAAGACATTGTTCAAATTATATATCAATTTCATAAACATTTGATGTTATAATTAAGAAAAGTTGATTACATTATTAATTGACAATGTTTCCTTTTCTTTTTGCTTTTATTTCAGAATTTAGACGATATATGCACGACAGACATCCATATATTCTAGAAGGTAAGTGTAAGTCTGCTTCTTGAGCTGACTGGTACTCGCCGTATACGGGGATGTGCTGCTCTAACGGTTTACTTTTTTGCAAAAAATCCCTAAACATGGGGTATAATTTTGTGCTGGAAAAGTCCTAATAATGGGGTCACTTTTTACAAATAGTTCTATATTCACGCAAATGGTAGACCTATTTTCACAAACATTTTGTCTATTTTTGTGAAAATAGGCGAAAATTGGGCCAATTTTCCTGATAATTTGAGAAAATTGGGTCTATAATGAATCAAAATCCTTAGAAATGGGTACCGTTTTTTTCCAAAATCACCCTTGGAAATGGGTAGGGGTTTTGAATCCTCAGCAGCACACCCTCAACCAAACCAAATCCAAGTACCCCCCCCCCCCCCCCCCACCACCGGGTGTAACTATATAGCCTTTTAATGACATGCGGTGTGATTACTATGTTTTGTTCTTCAAAATTCCACATTTAAAACATTTGGTTAGTTCATAAAAAACATTAAATGCAACATGGGACAACATTATAACCCTAACCCCGGTTTAGGGTTTGTGACCGGAATCACAATTGTTGAAGAAAATACTCCAACTAAATCTCCGGGTACCGGCCGGGATTCGATCCGGGGACTATCCAGTCCTATGTCCCACCCACTAAGCCACGGCCCTCAGCTACTCGTTCGCGCAGTATACCGCGCTCACCATATAGGCTCGGTTGATTACATCATCAAAAGCCGTTGGCACAGGCGCCTGGAGATGGACGTATAATTATTATTTTGTTAGCGCTCAGGGGGGTTATGGTTTAATAAGAACATTAAATTGAACATAACGTTGCATGAATGTTTCAGCAACATCTAGCGTGTTAACAACATTGTAGGAGCATTTATTAACTAACCAAACAGTGTATATATGAACGTGTTTAATATTGGGAAACATCCACAAATTGTTGACAATTCATTATATAGTGATATAACACTCATAATAATGATAATCAAACATCTGCCTACCTGCTCCTCCTCAAAAGATAGAAACAATTAATCAAACAATTAATATTTAGGACTAAAGAGTAACGGCGATAGTATTCAAAAGATTTTGATGATACTATGCTCAATTATTGTTTATTACATCAACTTTGACAGGTTTTTATAGAAGTGCCGAGTTGGCAGGAATAACAGACGCTCGCAAGAATGACTATGAAACTTGGGGATTAACACAGTCTAGTAATGCATCTGATTCACCATCACCACCGACATGACAGCCAGCCAGCCAATATGTGGGACAACTTCAGTGTGAAGCCTGGATTCAATGAGTAAGCTATCACGGACTAGTCTACAAAGACTTCTATTGTATAGTTATATAGCTTTATTCCATAATACACATAGACTATCATGGACTACCTTGCCTGTTTTGTAGGATTCAAATCGCTACCTCGGCACCGACAGCGTAGCTGCAAGTGGTTATGACATTCGCTTTGGTCCTTGGTTCGAATACCAATATATTGTGAGATTGTATGGAAACCTTTGCTTTCTATTCATTTTTTCTCAAATTGGGACAAAGTTTCTAAGTTGGAAGACTTAAGACTAGGCTAACTCGTGATGTAGCTTTACTCATAGGTAACACCGAAGTATGACATTGACCAAGACTGTCAGTTAGCAAAAACTTGTATGTGGCCTGAGAAATGATAACCCAGTAGGGGTAACCAGCGTAACATATGGACATTCTTGGTAAAACTGAGATTTGAAAGACCCTCTACCATTTACCAAGGATTACTTCATCAATGTTTGCTACAGTTAAATGCAATGTTAAAATAAGTCAGACATTTGGTCAAAAAACTGTAAAACTAGTAATAATCACGTGCATTTAAATCTAGCAACATTCGTGAGGAGCCCTCACAAATATTTCCAATATATACCTTATAGCGGTGAATTGCAAAGTTCACAACATTGTAACTCCAAAGTTTACATTCGTGAAATGTTCATGCTGTGTGAATTAGGCCAGTATTGCTGATTCGTGAAATGTTACACTTGCGAACATTTCCGGTTTTACAGTACATGCTGAATTTGCTTGAACCCTCAATCTTTAATAAGAGCGTTCAGCTTAATTACCTGTTTATACAATGTACCTATCAGCTCCAAATCTAAAGCTTGAGGCTAAAACAGGCCCTTTTGCCATTCAGCTTATGCCAGATGTACTACATGTACTTGCTACTAGATTAAATGATGGATGCATCAATGAAATTCGTTAGACACAGATAATGTCTGAACATTAATCCCCCTGACTAATTCAATGCAGTAATTGCCTGAAAAGAAGTCTTATTTACTAGTGCATTGTTGACACTTTCCACGCGTCCTAATAGTTTTACTATTATATACAAAACCGTATTTTCAGAAACCTTTTCCAATTTTCAAATTCTAGCTCAAGGATTACTGACCAAATATTAGGCATGTTTGTACTTATTGCAATGCATTTCTCATTGTGATTCTAGATATGGTAATAAAATGTAACAATTTTGAAATTTTTGAAACATTTTGTGAAATTTGGAATGTTGTCTGCACACGGCTGTTTGATCCCACATAATTTGTCCGTTTTATTCTGAGAACACTAACTTGCTGGCCCGGTTCTGGTTTTAACTTATTCAAGTACCTGATTATACTGGCCATCTTATGTAGAAATTTCAGAACATTTGTTGGTGCCATTTCTGAGAAATAGAGCTTTGAATATTATTATTTACTATAATAGCGCCCTCATCGGCCACATTTCCCATAGAGTTACATGTAAAATGTGTGCAAAGTAGAAAATGCCGATAATTTAAAAATGGCTCGTACAATTTTCGTGAAAATTTCACCGTATACTCGTATTCATTTGCGCTACCTAAATCAGGTCAAACCATAACTGGGCCACTATGTAATCTTTTTTTATTCTATAATTTTAATTATAAATCGGACAGTCAAACAGCCGTGTGCAGACGCCTGCCGCATGGAAAGCGTTAAAACCAAAATAATCTTTGGTAAATATACGACTGAAATTGTCTGGGAATACATTGGAAGTGAATTTCAGTGGTCTTTTTTACATTTTGAGCACTCATGTTTGGTTTTAGTAAACATTGAGTGATTTACCCTCATAGTGAAGCAGTTGTTTGATAATTTAATTAAACATAAGTACACACACAGATCAATATTCGTAAGTTTCAATACATTTATTAAAATTCATGTTTTTGTAAAATTGTTGAGATGTGTCATAATTGGACGACTCTTGTTGCATGATGGGATAAACATGAGATGCAAATGAGGTCAATCTGTACAGCTTGTCACCCATCATGATGATGAGTAAAGTGATTTACTCCCATGTTTATCACATGGCAGAAACGTTCGAATTGCAAATAGTGTAATTTATAATAGACGATGGGTGTGAAGATGATGTGCAATAGTACTAAAAATTACTTAAGTTAAATGATCAGATTTGAATTGATTATATCTGTTGATTTTGATAAACATTAAATAAGAAATTAATAAGATGAAGTTTATGTTTTATGATAATAATTTTAGGTGTATTTATACAAATAATTAAAATATCAGAAATGGATGGAGACTATCTCCATCTTATTTTGCATTGCAGCAATTATCAACTCAGCACATGAAGAGAGTAGGCCTACCCAGTTTTGTAGGTGTTATTACTGTGAATCAAGACGTTTTTCTAAACTGTTTGTTACGTTAAATTGGAAGCTACATTCTGGTTCTATTGCTTCTAAAATCTGCAATCCACTAAGATTGAAAACAATTCATGAACAAAATGATGTTTTAAAAAGTTTTAAAGTTGGACAGCATGTTATGTTAGACTGATTAAATGAAGGCATGGGAATATAATGGTAACGGTGCCTTTGCATTCAAAAATGGGAGTCATTTGAACCAGGTCTAAACATGCATTCATAGCCCCGTTTGCTTCGTGACACTACATCATTTATTGAATCTTGTAAGATTATAGATTTAAGCTTTGCAACAAATTTTCAAATGTAGCAAGCCCAAGTCACGGTTGTATACAAAATACGTCATATAAGAAGGGTGATTAGATTCACAGTTTGTACTCTACAAAAACTGGCGGGTACCTTCTTTGCAACACCACGTTTTGTCCATAAATGCCTATATTACTCACAACAGTAACGTCAGTGCATTGTTTTACTAGGATGATAAAATCTTTGCCGCTCATTTGTGCTAGTGTTTGTATAATTTACTTTTGATTATATGTATGCCTACAGCATGCCATAGAGTCACACTCACAATTGCCCCTGGGCTAGGCACTGATGCTACTGCAGAGATGAAGGCATTATGGGCTTACAGGCCATAGAGCTGTTGGTCAACATTGTGAAGTTGATGTTGATACACTGTTGTGCCAGGTCTGTTTTCCATGCTTCCCTGAATATTGGTCTCGTCTACCCGATGCTGAAGCGCAGGCCTATCATATCTTACACCTACTTGTATTGAAAACTTGCCACACACACCCCCACCCTCCCCACTTACTCTATGTATGGCTTTGTATTGTATACTCGATCCCAAAGAAGATTTGAAAGACATCACCACAATGCATTGCGTTTTTGCAAAACTCTCTAATTCTGGTCTCTAATTTGTCTCAGTTCCCATAGACATGGGCACACAATCATGGCATCAAAGCGTGTTCATCGTTGGAGCTCTTAGGTTCTAGTTTTCATCAATGAATGAATTAGTTATCAGTGTTCCTTTTTCTGATTTCTAAAACTTACGAGCTCGACAAATGCATCATGTGGAAAAAGCTTTAGCTGGTTGGCGTTCGCGCAATGCATTGTGGGAAGACTTTAAAATCTTCTTTGACTCAATCCCCATCTGAAGTACAATGGTACAGTATTTTCGCTGGGTTTCATTATGTGACTACACACACCATACAGCCCATTAGCGTTTCATTGACTGTTATAAACTGCTCAAAAAAGTTTGGAACTTGTTTTCAATCACAAATTGTTCAAGTATCTCGGGATATGTTCATTTAGTGTAATATTATATCATTTAAAAGCTGATGTGTTCATCTTTACAATGATATCCAATATTTGAAAATCTTGTGCTTGAAAAAAACTTATTTTGAGCAGTTTATGTTGTGACATCACGTTCACACTTCAAATGGAGTTGAGTGTATGACGGTTTTATGATTTAACATGCAGATTAAGCAATGCACTAGGTGCACAAGGTTGTCCATTGGTTGTTCATTTGTCTGCATATTGTAACAGGCTATACAATAATTATTATCAGTAAACCAACATGTTCAGTACCGTATATCACATCTTGTATGCACGTTAACCACCAGGAAAGTATTATGTGATGTTAAGTCAGATGGTACACAGGATATTCAATTTCACTACCAATTACATGCAGAAATGTTTTACTCTTTTTACAAAATGATCTTTCAAGTAAAAAGCTTTCAGGTCATCTAGAGATTCTGTCTGAATGGACACGTGGTATAGGATCAAAGCAATAGAGAGGCATGATGCTTAATGGTTAGGTAATTGGTATACAGCAAACGTTCAGGACCCATGATTAAGATAGAGGAATGGGGCCGGGAAGGGGAAGGGATATGGAAGAAACCCCCAACAGGCCTGGATGAAATGACCATGCTACATGTGTCAATCAAACTCAACATGCTGGTACAAACTTGATGCATGCATGCACGCACCCAAGTCTCTGTCAGCATTCGCGTTAGGCCTATATGGATATCTCACCAGCTACAAGAAAATCGTCAAAGTAGTGCCAACAATAATTAGTCCTGTTTAGATTTCATTATCTAAGACAGGACGCTTGCGCGTTAGCCACTCTCCCATGTACAAAGAAAATCATCGGAATAGCGTCCACCAGAAGATGCTGTGCAAAGCAATCTTTCCAACACTGAGTCTGTGACTACCCTTCGCCCTCCAACATTGTCAAGAATCAACTTTAAATGTAGGTCTGCTCCATTAAGGTGTTGCTTGTTGCCAACGACACTCTGGGCAGCGCACACGAGATGCACCTATCGTATAGTTCCGATCAGAACAATGAAGGCCCAATTCCATTGGTTGTCCATAGGCCCCAGTGCTAGTTTAGCAGAACAATTTTAAGCTGTAAGTTTAGATACAACACTAATACGTGTATCGGTCTTATAAAGAAGAGTTGCCACCTGCTATTCATGGAGCATTAATCAACTCCCTTATTTAAATGGCTAGAGTACATGGGAGCCAATTGGTAAAAATATGCCAAACATGGTCGAATACCTATTCTTAAATAGCCATTAACTCGAGGCTTTTCCAAATATGGCCATCTCCTTATCACTGATATAAAAAGTGTCCGTCGATAATCTCTTTAACCTCTTATGCCAAAGTACCACATGACTGAGGTTTTCCATGATCCTGTCCGATGGAAACAGGACGATAGACGTTGAGATAGGAAAAAGATAACAAGAGATAGAGATCGTGATGGAAAAGAAAACATATTTCAAACAAGAAAGGGACAAAGATAGAGCAAAAAGAAAGAAAGGTAAAATTTATTAAAAATACAAAGACAGAAAAGAAGGACGAAGTACAAAGACAGAACAAAAAAGAAAGAAAGAAAAAGTAAACAAAGAACAAAAAGAATTAAAAACATAAACAGCAAACAGAAAGAAAGAAAGCAAAAGTTGAAGAAAAAAAAGAGAGAAAAAAATAGAAACAAAGACATGAAAAGGAGCGAAGAAAGAAACCAGAGAAGACAAGAAAGGAGGAATAACTTGCGAGTATGTTTCGCCTACGCCAGAGGTTACGCCGGGGGACATAGAAAAAAGTGGACAATAATAAATAAATAAATAAATAAACTAATAAATAAATAAAAAGAATAAATATGATAAAATCAAAGGGGAAATAACTTGCGAGTCTGTTTCATCCACGCCAGAGGTTACGCCGGAGGACATAGAAAAAAGGGGACAATAATAAATAAATAAATAAACTAATAAATAAATAAATAAAAAGAATAAATATGATAACATCAAAGGGGAAATAACTTGCGAGTCTGTTTCATCCACGCCAGAGGTTACGCCGGAGGACATAGAAAAAAGGGGACAATAATAAATAAATAAATGAATAAATAAATAAATAAAATAATAAATAATAAACAAATAAAAAATATGATAAAATCAAAGGGGAAATAACTTGCGAGTCTATTTCATCCACGCCAGAGGTTACGCCGGAGGACATGGAAGATAGGGCCATAGGTGAAGAAAAGGAAATGAAAGAGAAGAAGAAAGAAAAAAAGCGAAAAGAAGAACACAAGAAAGGAAGAAAAAAGACAAAAAAAGGAAAAAAGAAACGAGAAAGAAAAAAAATCGATAAGAAGAGCGAAAAAGCGAAGAGAAAGATGAGTAGCAACTAAGGTGGATAGTGAGCAGAATCATAATAAGTGGCTTATCGTTAGACCTCTATGTTTAAAGTCCCAAACACGATGGGCCTAGGCAAATTGCAAACAGAAACACAGAATGTTAACCCTCTTCCCATGGGTAGGAGGTGAATTCATCAGAAGCATGAGGCTGAACATGCAATATTGCAAAATGCCATGTATAGCCTTGTTTAGACAAATGCCGACAGAAACCGAGGAAGACTTGTAGAGGCGCATTTTGCAGATAATTGCCTCGGACGACAAATAAGCACATTTGAGCCAAAAATATGGAAGATTTCAAAAATAGGTCTTGAAATGAGAGACCGTTGGCGTAATATACTCCCGCATCGCCAACCGCGGCACCATTCCACTGCCCTTCTCATGGGTATACCTTTAAG
Source organism: Ophiura sarsii (assembly GCA_035610835.1). Lineage (NCBI taxonomy): Eukaryota > Metazoa > Echinodermata > Ophiuroidea > Amphilepidida > Ophiuridae > Ophiura > Ophiura sarsii. The sequence goes on along the minus strand of CM069457.1, from coordinate 41,724,632 downwards.
AAAGCATCATGATTACTATATGCCATCAGTCAAATTACCGTGGTTTATCCCATCAAATCTCTAGAAGTTTGTACGATTGGAGGTCCTTAGCTTTTCACATGAAAATAAATGAACTTGAAAGAAATATGATCTGAGTAAAACAGTTTGTCTCATTAACGGTAATTAAAAGAGTCAATTGATGTGTACCATCCGAGAGCATTATAGAGTCAGTGAAATGTGATTTTCCCAAATAGGCTGTAACCCATAAAGACTTTCTGTATTGGCCTATTATATGTGTCTTGGATATACCCTAAATTGGTTCCATATACAGACAGGGACGTTGAATAGATAGTGCCGACAAGAATAAGAACGATATGGAGTAACAATTATTGGGGAATATCGGAGTGTGTGTGTGTGTGGCAGGGTTCAAGGCGGAGTTAAATACAAAACGGCAGACAGCCACATCCACAATATTTCGTGAACAGACCACCGTCTTCCCGCCTTCGTCTTCTCCTGATGCGGTAGCTGTATAAAAACAGAAAGAGGAAGGAGACTCGATAATGATATTAAACAGACGGTTCACACTTTCCACGCGGCTATTAAGTGTACCATTATCAAACAGATTTTCAGAAACCTTTCCCAATTTTAAGGTCTATCTCAAGAATTACTGAAAACTAGGCATGTTTATACTTTAGTTTTAATGCGTTTGTCTTCGTGATTCCAAATATGGTGATTTAATATTTTTGACATTTTTATAACATTTTGTGAAATTTGGCAAGTGTTATTTGCAGACGACTACCGCGTGGAAAGTGCAACGTCTTTCAGAATAAGGATAAGGCCGGCAAGATCAACGAAACCACTATATCATTTGTCAAAAGAACTTCGTATTTGCAAGGCGGGCCATTCTGCCTACATGTAAAAAATTGTCTAAGGTTGTCTGTGAAATGTACGGTATTTTAAATAATGTTACAGTGGCTGAATTGCAGCAGTCGGCCGACTGATGACTCTAATTGAAGACATTAGGCTATACAAGGCCCGCTTCGCAGCGCTATAAATTCATGTAAATTGGTGCCCTAAAACCGGCACCAAATTTAAATATTCGCCTTCATCAAAGCTGGTTGCTATAATGACATAATTCTCGTGTGCAACCAACCGGCTGCAACATAATGGAAACTCACCCATGCAGTTGGCAAGTAGTACCGCTCGTACACGCCCCGAATTTAAATATGATTGCCTTGTACACGCGCACTGGGCAATCCTCTCGTAGTAATTGATCATCTGAGTAACAATAGGTTTACCAGACCGAATTAATAGCGCTCCTAAGCGGGCAATTTATGTCATGGTTGTTGTTGTAGGCTGTAAATGTAGTTGTGGTAGCAGTTCGGTTGTGGTGGTTGTATTTGTAATTGCAGTTGACGCTGCTATTTGCAGATGCAGTTGAAACCAGTTGCAGAAGTAGTTGCAGTTGTAAGTGCACTTGCTGCAGTTAGTTATAGTTGCCGTTACAGTTACATATATTATATATAAAGGTGGTCTAATAGTTTGAGCTTTTTTAATAATAATACTAAAAAGTACACTTACAAATTTGATGATGTAGCGGATATCAAGCCAGGTGACCGTGTTGCCGATAATTGCTGTATTGGAGGCGTGGACGGTGGCGGCTGCACTACTGCAATAGTAGGTGGCACAGATGACGGAGCCTGGTTAGGTGCTGGTGTATTGGCACGTGAAAGGAGTTCTTGTTTCTAAGATCAATGACATTTGTATATTAAGAGTTAGTTCTATGTTCAAGCGGGACATACTGGAGCCGAGTACAACCCTGGCTCTAAGCATGACACCCAAACACTGAAAAGAAAGGGGTAGCCCGTAGCCGTAAAATGTATAGTGCCTACCGTAGAACGGGGTGAATAGGGAGGGACAAGGGGTTGAATATAGGGACAAAAATGGGAACAGGTTTTTAAATGTCACCCGGCCAGTTTGTATACCGTAAAATGGGGTGAATAGGGACATAGGGCCCCAATGTCCCTGTTCACCCTTTTTTACGGTATACAAACTGGCCGGGTGACATTTAAAAACTGTTCTTATTTATTTTTTGTCCCTATTCACGGTACTTCTGACAAATTGACGGTGACAAAATCGGAATCCCAGGATCAGAATGTAATGCATGCTCTTATAGAACCAATTTAGAAAGGTCAGCGTTTCAAATAAACTACAGAGACTTTTGAGTGTCCGATATTTAAAAAACACCTTTCACCTAAATGCAACATGTATAACTAAACCTGGTAAGGCCCCAAGTTGTCACTGTAAACGGAGATACCAAGGGGTAGACCAAATTTAAAGTATAGGTTTTTTTATATTCACTTATTAACCCCTACTTTGCATTTTCTCTTTACCAGTATGCCTGAGAGTTTCAAAGTGCTTGTGACCCTCGTATCCATTTGATGATAACGCCCCCCCCCCCCCCCCCCCCCCCCCCTTTCCGGCATTCCCCTGCTCATTCCTTGTATTTCCCGGGGTTCACCCGAAGTGAAGTACGCCTCAGGCCTCACATATTCTCACACCCAACTTTATAAATACTACCCTCTCCTTCGGTCTGCCATTCTGCAAACAAAGGTTTTATAGGGGGAAATCACCACATCTTTCTCACCTCCTTTTTCTTCTCAGCATTTATCACGACAACGACGTCCTCCAAATCCAGCCTCTGACTCGCCTCGTCGTGTAGGCACAGTTCACTCATGCTTCGAAGAGTTGGAAGGTCATAGCGTCGGGCAGTCTTCTTGAAAATATACCCCATGGCATACACATCTCCTTCAAGGGTGTCACCAGTTTCTCCGTTTAAAATTTCAGGGGCGATGTACGGGAAGCGTCTTTGGTTTCGGTCAAAGTTCGAGGGTTTGAATAAATAATGGGGGTCAAAGGGCATTTTCCTGATTTCCTTAGACAACCCGAAATCGATGACTTTCCCTGAGAATGAATTGGATTTGTTCCGTTTGACGATAATATTATTAGATTTTATATCGCAGTGGATCCAACCTGCATCATGAAACTCGTGAAAGGCGTAAACCACGTCCTCTAATACCTGCATTAATAGACAGATAAAAAAACAAAATAGTGCTCAAAATAACTACCAGGGAATCGAACCGGTCTATTCTACCATACATAATAGAATCGGTGCATGAAACGTATTACCAAAGTGGCCTTTATATATGTATACCATGACATAAATTGCCCGCTTAGGAGCGCTATTAATTCGGTCTGGTAAACCTCAATTACTACGAGAGGATTGCCTGGTTGTATATTTAAATTCGAGCGGTACTTCTTGCTAAACTGCATGGGTGAGTTTACATTATGTTGCAAATTACATCCACGCTCATGCGTTTAAACTACTCAACGGGCGTTGCAATACAGCCGGTTGGTTGCACACGATCATTAAAAAATGTTAGGGCAACAATTTATAGCGCTGCTAAGCGGGCCTTGTATTGTAGCGTAATGACCGTCATGGAATGTCTTCTTTCTGAAGATCGTAAACACAGTAATTATTCCCGAAAAGATGGCAGCTAATCCGTAACATGGAATTATGTTCATAACTCCAGAACTAACATTAAACACTTCCCTGCATCAATTATACTAAACCGAGTTATTGATCCTAGTAGGCCTATATCATGTATATGGCCATAGTAAAGTGGACAATAGGCGCTATATAGCCTGTTTTGAGCAAATTAGTGCTTGACACTGAATTCTGTCATTTGGACGGACGAGCATAATAGGCTGAGATGAATCCTTCCCGTCTTTAAAAATGTATACACTACACACGATCCCTACGAGGGTGCTTTTAATTTAAATAAATATGGCCTATAGAGGGCGGACGACTCAGTCTATAAAGGACGAGCAGAAGGAGCAGGACAACACAACATAGGCCTACCCATTTACCTTGTAAACTTGATGTTTTTCCAAGTGGGGTCCTTCATAGTAGAAGATATCTTCCAGCGTATATGATTTTAAGGAATTGTGGTTGCTGAAAAATTGCATCACTATTGAAGAAGTCCATCTGTCCCTAGATATCCCGTAACAGGTCGGGAAGCCATTGATGTCGGATACGGCACGTAGGGCTTTCACTTCTCTCCGCAAGTCTCTTTCAATTCGGCGCTCAGAAAAACCTATATTTATAAGAGTGATTTTTGAGATCAAAAACAAACTGTTGGCACTTTTTGGTCAATCATTTCAAAACAACCCCCCCCCCCCCCCCCCCCCCTGATAATTGACTTTAGATGATGTTGGTGAAATTTTGTATTTTTTTACCAAAAACAGATTTGGTTAGGTTGTTAAAAAGAGTGGGGTGGGTTGGGTTGGGTTGCGTTTGTAAATACCTGCAAACGAGGACTTCAATGTGGATACACACCTTCCAAACGCACCTTCGACCGAGGACGTCCTCGGTTAGATTAACTGCAATTTCCCGTTATCAACCCCCCAAACGAGGTCGCTATGTTATTCCCATTCTAATCTGAGGCAAGTCCTCGGTTTCATTGATAAAAATCTGTTACACGGTATAGGCCTATCTGTGTGTAATCATTTCACAACCGGGTGACATAATACTGCCCTTGTATAACAAGCTGCATACAACGTCCACGGTTATTAGGTAGAAAATTAAAGTGAGATAGGTTGAAGGTAGACTTTTTTTTAAACGCGATATAAATGGTTCACTTGAATACTTCATATTTTGGCCCATAAATACCAAGAATTCATGAATTTGAAGAAGTCAACAGTTGAATGGGTAAACGTACAAGTCGGAGGTCGGAGGTATTTACAAGTGGGGTTGGGCGGGGTGATGGCGTGTGTTCCGGCGGGGATGCAAATATAATTAAATTCCAGTCAATTTGACATTCATTCAGCAAAGTAGGACTAATTGAAGTCATTATCTAGTTTTTTTATTTATTTAATTTTTTTTTTAAAGAAAAGAACCGTATATTGCCTGCCCAAAAAAGTTAATTTGAAAAAATATTATGTTTGATCAATGATTTTCTTTTCGAGATATCGACGATTATGTAAATTTTATTCCATAGAGCTCTGTATAAAAGCACATCTTCTCCACCCCACTGTCTTTTAATACAAGATTGTGCGACATTGGCGCTTCTCGGACACGTGCCATAGACATAAATGATTGCTTTAAACGATTTAAAGTTTAACATGTATATTTATCGAAATGACCAAAATATGAGGGTCTAATTTTCGCTAGTAGGAACAAAATTCGGAGAAAAACTTTTTTTTTTAAATATCAAAAATATAATTTTAAACGTATTACGCTCTAATGAGAACAAAAAAAGATTTTGAATGTAAGTTTTGCATACTTAAACCGTAAACCCCCTCTCCGAACGGCGCGGGGTCTATCATGATCTAGATCAGGCATTCTCAAATGGTGGCGCGCGCGCCACTTGTGGCGCATCAAGGCATCCTTAGTGGCGCGAGAGTGGGTTAAATTTGTTTTAAAAATAAATCATATCATGATACTAGCCATATTTCATAGGCCTATGACGGTCAGATGTATAAAAACAGCAAATTTTCGTGCCCTAAAAAGAGTAATATTAGTTAGTATGTTGCCTACATATATGTTACTATATTTTGTGACGAGAACCATTGTAAATTCTAAAAAATATGACCAAGTGGAGCTTAAAAAATATGACCAAGTGGAGCTTCAAAAAGTTGGTTACTAAAATGTGGCGCATCAGTTACTGTAAATCTAGTTGAGAAAGCCTGATCTATACTCTGTTTGGCCATCTCGAGACAGTGACGTTTTTAAAAAGACATTTTTGATTCTAAGACACGTGCAGTTGACACTAATGATCTTTACCAAATCTTTAAGGTTGAATTTAAGTTTTGCATACTTCCGTAACCCCCCCCCCCCCTCTTGATTCTAAGACACGTGGAGTTGATACACATTTTTTAAAGATATTTTGAATTCACGTTATGTATACTTCAGCAAGCCCGCACCCTCTCCGTTCGCCGCCGCGTGGAATTTACTGAAATAATCTTTTTAACAGATTTAAAATTAAGTTCTGCTAACTTCTGCACCCCCCCCCCCCCCCCCTCCCCCGCCCCTTTCCCGGTCTATTCGCCGCCGCGTAGAGTTGACAGAAATAATATTTTCAACAGATTTTGAATTTAAGTTCTGCTAACTTCTGCATCCCTCCCCGCCCCCGCCCCCACCCCTTCCAGGTCTATTCGCCGCCGCCGCCGCGTAGAGTTGACAGAAATAATATTTTCAAAAGATGTTGAATTCAAGTTCTGCATACTTCCGCACCCACCCCCGGCCCCTCCCCGCCCACATAAATCCACGTCATCGATTCTGCTATAGTAATGGGCCGTATCGACTGCAGAGCATGTCGGAACCGGGACACGGAAATGCATGTCATCTCAAAGGGAGCATTTGGATCCAATTGCTCCCAATCAATCAAAAAACTACTCCTCCCACTACCATTGTTATGATTGTAAATTGTTTACTATAAGGATTCATGTCAATAAAACCCAAGGGCGTCGAAATTTGCTTATTTTATCATAGAACAAATCAATACTTTAAATGACTCGGGTTTGCGTGTTACTGAATCTGACATGCACGGGAGGGATGGGGGTGGGTTGGGGTGGGGTGGGTTGGGTTGGGTTGGTTGTTTGGGATGGTTGGTGCCGTGTAGGCCCTATCTCTGACTCATTTCATTAAAAAAAAATGTATACTTTTATGTACATCACATTTATAGTTTAAAAGTTACAGTGCTTGATAAATTTGGCGCTAAAAGGGTTGACACTTCCCATCCCTAACCCCACCTAACCCCACTGAATCTCACTAAATCTCACTGCCAGAAACTATCTCCAGGCACGTGCTGCTGCATTGCCGCGATGACGTCACCTACCGCAGGCATATGTGGCCACGGAGTTTGTGGCCGCATAGCCGCTAGGGAGTTAGCTCAGTTGGTAGAGGGACAGACTTGGGTGCGGATGGTCCCGCGATCGAATCCCTGGGTGATTTTTCGGGTAAAAGAAATAGCACTTTTTCCCCCCTCCCCCCGATATGCACAAAAAACTAGCTTTACTGGTTAGGGTTAATTCAAATCAATTCAAATTGAGTCTGAGTTTAGACTGTTTCAAGTTGAAAAAAGTGTACCGCGCATTTCAAAATGACTTGAACTTGAGATGTTTTTAACTTACCATCTTTATTTGTCATTCGTTTCTCAATAACAGTCTTTCTGTTATACGTCCGCAGATAAACTTTTCCAAAGCTTCCTTCACCGATGACGATGGGCTTCCCAGCACTATCCAGCACCGGTTTAAGTTCGTCCTTATCAATAAACTTCGCCAACTCTCGGTTTCTACGCCGCCGCGGCTGAGGTCGTAGACGGCGTAAGATAGCCGCCAGGGAGCTCGTCGTGTTCTTCAAGATTGGCGCGGCGGCCCGAGCAGCAGGGGGCTCCGGATTCGGATCCGGGGATTCATTCGATGACGACCCACACACGAGCTCTAACTCGTCGCCCGAAGATGACTCTGCGCTGTCGTACGATGCGGAGGAGCTTTGTGAACTTCGATTCAGAACCGATGATGACTTGATGGATAACAGCGAATCTATAATATTATTATCGATGATATTTCCGGAATATTCTGAACGGGAATACGATCTGCAAGAATCTTCCAACTTTGCGGTGTCTGTCGTCCCGAAGGATTGGCCAAGTCTCGGGGAGTAGTCATAGCAGCTGCCTATACCCTTGTATGCAGGGCGGAGAGCGATGCCAGAAATTGTACTTTCCCCAGAATAGACATCAACTTCAGCACGTTCCAAGGACATGATTGAGAGGACTTGTTGATGAGAGCGTCGCCATAATGCACATGGGGAGAATGTGTTGTCTGTTTCGTCGTCGTCATCGTCATCCAGCAGGGGTGGTGTGTAGCCAGATCGCGAGGATACGCTGTGTGTGAGGAAGCACAGAGATAATACATTAACACTTTCCATGCGGCAGGCGGCTGCAGACGACATTCCAAAATGTCACAAAATGTTTCAAAAATGTCAAAATTATTGAATTCTATTACTATATTTGGAATCACCATGAGAAATGCATTGAATTAAGTACAAACATGCCTATTATTGGTTCAGTAATCCTTTAAATAGACTCTGAAAATTACGAAAAGATTTCGGAAAATTCTGTTTTGTAATGGTAAAATTAATAGCCGCGTGGAAAATGTTAACACTTTCCACGCGGCTATTAGTTTTACCACATACAAAACAGATTTTTCAGAAATTTTCCCCAAATTTCAAGGTCTATCTGAAGTATTACTAAACCAATACTAGGCATGTTTGTACTTATTTCAATGCATTTCTCATGGTGTTTCCAAATATGGTAATGAAATTCAATAATTTTGACATTTTTGAAACATTTTGTGAAATTTTGGAATGTCGTCTGCCTGCCGCATGGAAAGCGTTAACGCCTCAAAATAGTTCGGATTTGGAAATGCAGTGTGTGAGGAAGCACAGAGATAATACATTAACTCCTCATCTTAAAATAGTTCGGATCTATTTTTTTTCAATCACCAAATATTTCGTGAAATATTGTCAATGGAAAGTCGATGTGTTCGTCTTTCCAATGATACCACATGTTATAGCCATCACTTATTTCTTGCTTGAGAAATCAATCAATATTCACCACCACTTTGAGCTCAAATGAACAACCCTGTCGTCTGTCCAAAAACAATTAGTCGCCAAATATTTCGTGATAAAGAGAACCAAATAATTAGTTCAAAATAAATCTGGAATTCCAGGGGTATGGGAATTGGGTATAATAGATAGAGGAATAGTGATGATGAACATTTGTTTGGAATTCCGAGTTCCTCTATAGGGTGGCTGCCTAATTGCGAGACAACAGAATCTGGAATTCCAGGCCTCGACTTTTGAAGAAAAAAACTTTGGAATTCCAAATTCTTCTATATTATAGGGGGGTGCATTTTTTTTCTGGAATAGCCAAATATGGAGAGGTCTCAATCTTAATGTTTACCACCCCTCTGTAAACTCAAATGGAACAACTCTGTCATTGGGTTGGGTTGGTTTGGGTTGGTTTGGGTTGGTTTGGTTTGGTTTGGTTTGGTTTGGTTTGGTTTGGTTTGGTTTGGTTTGGTTTGGTTTGGTTTGGTTTGGTTTGGTTTGGTTTGGTTTGGTTTGGTTTGGTTTGGTTTGGTTTGGTTTGGTTTGGTTTGGGTTGGTTTGGGTTGGTTTGGGTTGGTTTGGGTTGGTTTGGGTTGGTTTGGGTTGGTTTGGGTTGGGTTGGGTTGGTTTGGGTTGGTTTGGGTTGGGTTGGGTTGGGTTGGTTTGGTTTGGTTTGGTTTGGTTTGGTTTGGTTTGGTTTGGTTTGGTTTGGTTTGGTTTGGTTTGGTTTGGTTTGGTTTGGTTTGGTTTGGTTTGGTTTGGTTTGGTTTGGTTTGGTTTGGTTTGGTTTGGTTTGGTTTGGTTTGGTTTGGTTTGGTTTGGTTTGGTTTGGGTTGGGTTGGGTTGGGTTGGGTTGGGTTGGGTTGGGTTGGGTTGGGTTGGGTTGGGTTGGGTTGGGTTGGGTTGGGTTGGTGTGTGTTTATTTGTTTTAACTTATATCTTGGAGGTGAATCTTACCTTGACTTCCTATCCTCGTTGAAAGCAACCTTAGGGTTACTCTTTCGTTTTCCAAACAATCGACTAAATACGGCGCTAACACCTGTGCCAAATCGCTTGGCAGTTCCGCTCGAACGCGTCGCAGTTGGGAGTCGCACCTCCGTCAACCGAGCAGATCTTATGGGCGGGGTGTGCGGTGTGGATCTTATGGGCGGGGTGTGCGGTGTGGATGGTGATGGAGGGGTGTCTGTTGGTGTGTAGCCACTCTCAATGGACGGGTGCACCTTAGGACGGTGTTTTCCAAAACACGGAAACAAAGATAACCTGGAAAAATTAAATAAAAGAGGAACATGGATTGAAATAGTGATGTCAATTTCAACAGTAGCTAGCTACTATTCTAATAGTCTGTCGGGAGGAAGGGGACATTTCTCTACAGTAGGGCTTCTAGAATCACATATCGTTAATGTCCTCTTAAAAATGAGTAAATCAATATATAATTCAGCATTTTGCCCCTCTTGGTCACTCCTTCTCTTTGAAAAATTGAGTGACGCATTTTTGGGACTTTAGGCTATGTCGATCGACTGACCAAGCCACCCAGATTCGTCGATCGTTTCATAGAATAGATCAGGCCAAGGGTTCTCAACCTGGGGGTCGTGAACCCCATGGGGTCGTTTGGGGTTTTCCAGGGGGTCATGAAGGGCTCATAAATATTAGTTTTGGGGGAACCGTGTTACATTTCGCTTTAAAAAAGCTTAGAAAAACCCAAAAGAAACGTTCAAATACGGTATGCAAAATGTCCTGCTCGCTACGCTCGTATCCAAACTAAGCAGTTTCATTTATGATATTCGGCTGGTGTTTTTTTTCTTCAATTTTTGTTTTTGGGGTCACGGTACTGACCAGGAATGTCAAAAGGGGTCGTGGGGCAAAAAGGTTGAGAACCACTGGAATGGATGTTCGGTTACTTCGTAGATTTTATGAAGCCTTTCAGCCATAAATGCTTACATTTTTCTCGAAATCCGATTCTTCTGTATAGCAGAATAAAGTTAACAGAAATGTGGGCAACCAGTTGGACAAATCCAACGAAAATTCAGCACACAATATTTAGTTGAAACTATCGATAACGCTAATGCGATCTGACGTGGTTATCCCGCAAGGAGCAACCGGTGTCTGAAGTCTATTGACGTAGACGCCGCGTCTCTTAGTTACTCATCAGCTGGGGCCATGGGGTTTTATAACGCGTCGCGTCATTGGTTGCGCATTAGCCACTAGACGCACGGCTTTCACGCCCGGCGTCTACCGCGTATGAATATTCATACGAGCGGAGCGGTAACGCGGGGCGTCTCAGAGGGTAGGTCGGTCGGGCGGGCGTCTTTTGAATTGTTTGTTTTGTTTTTACTACCAGGCTTTCAACTTTTGAGAATTGCCCCCAAGACAGACATTTGAAGGGGAGGGGATGCCGCCGAGTCAGAAAATTGAGACTTGAGGTGAGAAATTTCAACAACAACAAATGGGCCGGTCGGGGCCCGTAGAACAAGGTTTTATTTTTTACAGTCATTACAAATTTAACGGGCCTAGTAATTAATTATAATGTGCTTAAACCCCAAAGTGTAACTCCTACATATTACAACCGGTGGTGGCGGGGGGAGGGCTATAAAAGAACTTTCCCGCCATTTTTGGGAGGTATATGGGACCCTGTGAGTGTCTTTATTTACGGATCCTATAGGAAAATGAGTAAATGACTAATTAATTGTAACGTGGAGAAACTACCATGTGACACAACATGAGGATATATGAGGCACAATGGGCTATTCCAGATAATAATGACCCCCCCCCCCCCCCCCCCTAGAGGACATCGGAATTCCAGACTTTTTTCCCCACCAATTTGTCAATGGAATGCCATACCTTTTTGGCACGTGTTTTTCGAATTCCATACTTTTTCACAATTTAGACCCCCCCCCCCCCCCCTATAGAGGAAATATCGGAATTCCAGACTTTGTTACCACCAATTTCTTACTTTTTTGAAGTTTGATCTGGAATTCCATACTTTTTTGGAAGTTTGATCTGGAATTCCATACTTTTTTAAGTTTGATTTGGAATTCCATACTTTTTTTAAGTTTGATCTAAAATTCCATACACTTTTTTGTCCTCTGTTATAGGGGGCTCATTATTATCTGGAATAGCCCAATGCGGCAGTGCTAATTTGTTTCAAGTTCACACATGTGGCCTGTGGGACAGCTGGAGGTCCCTTCTTTCCATACATACCAAAACAAGTACAAAAATCCCACGCATGACGTCACTGAACATGGCCGACCTCAAAATTCCGCAGTATTCGCTGTAGAGGGAGCATAGCACCAAGACGCTCTCCATAGACTTTACTGTTAGGAAAGGCTTACTTAAATGGCTCTAGTTTCTAAATTAGCGCTAAAATTTCAATGAAATTTTGATATGTTTTACTCAGAAGGGTAATTTACAACATATCTGAATATGAAGGCAATTTTCTCGTGCACTTTTTTTGCTATAAGCCGCCGCATAACAACGTAGTGATATGCCTACCTAAATTCGGTCTCCGGTCTGGATATCATCGCATGTGTAAATCGGTCCGTGAAATTAAAATTGACCTCAAATCACCTAGTTAAAATGTCAGAACATCAACTACACATTTCAAACACAACATATTAGTGAAAAATTATATCATAAACCGTCAAAAAATAACTCTCTTTCCCGCCAAATAGGAACTATTGTCGTACTCAACTTTGATTGATCGCGATACCTATTTAGGTATGTGCTCCCTAGAGTGAAATATAGGCCAACATTGAAATTTCGCCAAAAAAGAAGTTCTAAATATCGTAATTTCACCCGGTGTTTTTGTAAGTGAGGAAAATTGTGTTTCTAACATATATTATACTAATATTCGGAACCGCACAATTCGCCGTCAGACAAGAATAAAACTGTTAATTTTAAACTTGTCCGACGGAGCGCGAACTGGCCCCTTTTCACCTATAATGTCATAATAACAAATCGTATAGGGTGTTTAAGTTTTCTTCATATGTTCTCTCTATAGGCCTAATCCAATGTTCAATCGGGTGTTCAATACATCGTCGTTTGTTCCATCCAGCCGACTATATCCATGTCATACTTGGGTAACATGTCTATATTAAGTTGGTTGTCATCTGGTTTTGACGATATCTTCTTCTCTACAAAATGCAGATGTCTTCTGGATTCGGTCCTGGATAGTCTCCTATAAGAAATGACACGAATAGTTCCATCAGTTGGTCTATTCCAGTTCATACACGCCCTATATGGAAGACATGACCATAATTATACTTTCCACGCGGCTATTGGTTTTGCCATATAGAAAGAAAAATGAGTCAGAAACCTTTCTCCCACTTTCAAGGTCTATCTCAGAGATTACTGAACCAATACTCGACATGTTTGTACTTATTTTAATGCATTTCTCATGTTGATTCCAAATATGGTAATGGGATTCAATAATTTTTAAAAACATTTTGTGACACTTTGGAATGTCGTCTGCAGACGCCTGCCGCGTGGAAAGTGTTAAGCTTTCACACAGAGGGAGTGTGAATTTCAAATGGAGTCAACCATGCAGGTAACCCCATTTGAAACGCACACTCCCTTTGGGGAAGATAACGATGGATGATCTCTGCCGTATGGGGCGTATGGATTTCAAAACATGAGGTATCGCTAGCCCATTCATTTTGATTGACATGCACTGAAGGAAATCTTGGGCGAGAAATGTGCAAAAGGAGAATACAAAATGTATCCTCTGAACATCTAAAGTGGGATACAAAAATCATGTACCGCAGAGGGGGGCAAGATTTCCGATTTTTTTGTAAAAGGTTGCCCACGTTTGTTTGCAGTCAGCTCAGAAAATTTGAGAAGGGGGGCATGTTTTACACAAAACGTGGTCGAAAAATGGTTCATATGGATAATGGGGCGGAGGCGGGGGCACAATAGGGCTTGGGGGCGGGGCATAAAGTGCGTGTTAAGGGTTTTTAAAGGATTTTTTTGTCACCACCCCTCCCCCACCCCTCCCCCCCACCCCTCCCCCCACCCCTAGCTACGCCACTGTGTCGTGTCTCTGCCATGCCCTTTCAGTAGTAATGGTGGATCTTATACCTTGACTTATCCTCCTGTGTTAATTGAGGCCCTCTCCGCAACTGATGTAGTGCTTGATCTGTTTATGATTCAGGGCAACGTGTTATGTTTTTACGAAGGAATGATATGTTTTTGGATGAGTTCTTTCAGGAAATCATAATCATTGCTCAGCGTACACAGCCAAAAAAAACCATTACCGATTACTGATATGTTTTTCTTTGTGTACCGATTACTGATATGTTTTTCTTTGTGTACCGATTACTGATATGTTTTTCTTTGTGTACCGATTACTGATATGTTTTTCTTTGTGTACCGATTAATTACTGATATGTTTTTCTTTGTGTACCGATTACTGATATGTTTTTCTTTGTGTACCGATTACTGATATGTTTTTCTTTGTGTACCGATTACTGATATGTTTTTCTTTGTGTACCGATTACTGATATGTTTTTCTTTGTGTACCGATTACTGATATGTTTTTCTTTGTGTACCGATTACTGATATGTTTTTCTTTGTGTACCGGTAACTGATGTACTTCTATTGATTTGTTTTTCTAAAAGGACCATGTAAGACACGTCTTGGCAATAGACATGTCTTCAACAATAGATAACAAAGAAAACAAAAACAAGTGTCTTGCCTGAAGACATATTGTAAGACATGAAGACATAAGACATGAAGACACAAATCATGTCTTTATGCAAGTCATGTCTTGACAGAAGACACATTTGTAAGACGCGTCTCATGAGTCGCAGGTAGGGAGACGCGTAAGTTTAGAGACATGTGTCTAACCAGCAGACGTGTCTTCTTGCGAGATGTCTTGTATAAATACATGACTTGTGTCTTATTGAAAACATCTCACAACCGACTTAATTGAGTTATGTCTTATTAATTGAGTTATGTCTTACAAAGTGTCTTCAGGCAAGACTCTTGTTTTTGTTTTCTTTGTTATCTATTGTTGAAGACATGTCTATTGCCAAGACGTGTCTTACATGGTTCTGTAAGACACCTACCATGTTGTTCACTGATATCGTTGCATATGGTTCGGTACTCGCTTGTAGCTAATAGTTGCTCTAAAGCAGGATTGAACCATTCCGCTAAAAGATTATCTTTTCGCATCATCATAGAACCACCATCTTCAACACAACTTATGTCGTCACTGTCTAACATTTGCACAACATCAATGTGTTTATAATCGACTTTTCCACCATCAAATCCGGCATCCACCTGTGAAGGACAATTTTATAATTATATATTAACTTTACCTTAAGGAAAATATTAGGTTAACTCTGCCTTAAAGAAAATATTAGTTGAACTCTATCTTAGAGAACATATTAGGTGAACTCTACTTTAAAGAAAATATTAGTTGAACTCTATCTTAGAGAACATATTAGGTGAACTCTACCTTAAAGAAAATATTAGTTGAACTGTTAGGCCTACCTTTAGAAAAGAAAAATATTAGTTGAATTCTATGTTAAAGAAAATATTATCTGAACTCTATCTTAAAGAAAATATTAGATGAACTCTGCCTTAAAGAAAATATTGGTTGAACTGTTAGGCCTACCTATAAAAAAGAAAAATATTAGCCGGAGCGCAAAGTGTGACTTTCAAAGACAATTTCATTGGCTCCTTTTAATGGAAAAGTACAATGCATCCAGTTTTGACATTCATGTTGCAGTTGATAATCACATATTATTATAAGCTCGGGAGCCGGGGGCACTCGCGTATATGAGGTATCAGCTTATATGTTTGTTATGTATGTGCCGCTCGAATGTGTCGCGTTTTTTGCAAAAATTCCTTTAACACGTGGTATGATTTGTGCTGGAAATCCTTAAACATGGGTCCGGCCTAATCGAGAAAAATCATACATGGGTTCCACTCGCTCGCGCAAACAGTCAAATCAGGTCATTTTTTAGTAAGGAGGGTGGGGGAAGCTGGGGCATGATGCCGGACATAGATAAGTGTCTGTGTACCTATGGACGAGACCCTCTGCATACAGCCCAAACATTACAATAATAATCACACCTACCTCTCCCGACAGTATCCCTGCTATGAGAGCATCTTGTCCAGTGTAGTGAACGATGTTTTCAACGGGAATATCTGCACCCTAAAGACAAAAATAACATCAAAGAGGGCGACGTCGTCAAGAAAAAGTCTAGAAACAATAGATCTGGATCAAACACAATCCATTGAGGAAGACAACATATTAGTTGTCATAACCGCGGTATAGAACAAAGTTTCCTACTTGGAATTTGTAACGAAATGTCATACAACGGTTTTCTGAATTCCTGATGAAACTATTCTATGGATCCTACCCGGGGTGGCAGTGGGGGAGGACAACTATTTATCCTACCATCGAGACGATTCTCGTGTTCCTATTGGATAAGCGCTGACTAGATATATTCCGTATCCGACCCCCGTATCCCGTATCCGGTCAGTAAGGAACTACGCATGCGCACGGTAGTAGGGTTGTACGCCGACGTACAACCCTACACCATACAATCGTCGGATTGCATCTGAACTTGCTCGGGTTTTTAGGTGACTACTACTTCTGTAAAAGTGACTACTAGTTCTTGTTCTGTTTTAATAGTGTTTTAGTAGGATAAAATCGTTATTAGGTGCGGTTGGGTCGGATACGGATTATATCTAGTCTCGGAGTCTGTATCAGGACTCGGGCTGCGCCCTCGTCCCGATACAGAATCCTCGACTAGATATAATCCGTATCCGACCCAACCTCACCTAATAACTAATAGTATTTGCGTTTAAAGTGTGAACTTCGAATATGTAAGGGCTTATATCTGACTAACCCAGTTCCGGGTACGCCATTGTATTAAAAGGTCAAACTCGCTAATCATAAGGGTCGCTAGTCATAAGGGTCACTAGTCATAAGGGTCGCAAGTCATAAACCCTAACCCTAACCCTAATCCTACCCTAACCCTAACCATATCATACCCTAACCCTAACCATACCCTACCCTAACCCTAACCCTAAACCTAACCCTAAACCTACTCTAACTCTACCCGAAACCTATAACCCAGGGCCGTAAGACACTTTTTTCAAAGGGGGGGGGGGCGAAAATTTTCGAATTTGCACCTATTTTTTGCACGATAGAGGTACATTTTGGCTCTAAACAAGCTTGTAGCAAAGAATATTGCATGTTGGGAAGACAAATGCGCGCGTAGCGCGCGAAACCTTTTCATCTGTGTACAAATTTTCCGGGGAAGATTTTCAAAGGGGGAGCGATCGCCACCATCGCCCCCCCCCCCTTCTTACGGGCCTGTAACCCTAACCTAAGATACTTTTATGACTAGCGCACTCGTGGTATAGGAAAATACACGTTATAACTATATAGCGACCCTTATGACTATCAATTCCTATAATTATACCGACTGTTGTTTACTTACAGTTATTTTATCAGATGCACCGCGTAAACACGCTTCATCAGAAGCCCATCCGTCGATGAAACCAATCTTCTTGCCCGTCAAATCTCGCCAATTAAAATTCCCAGGATTACCGGGCTTAACGGCGAAACCACTGTAGTACTTCGTCGCAAATGCTTTGCTGAATTTAAATGTGCGCATCCGTAACTTATTCGGCCACCAAGCTGCAATTTGAAAGGATGTTGGGGGATACATAGAATTATTCGTAGGCCTATGTCAATCTTTCGTGACTTGGGTATGTGCCGCCGGAGGTATCAGACGACGCGACGCTGGCCACGCGTCTCGCTCGGACTACCCAATATGGCAACGGGAGTGCACCATTTTGAAATATTTAACAGTCATCGCCCCATTAGTCAAAACCGTTGTGGGTGGCTAACCACCCGCAGTGTCAGTATCATTTTTTGAAGCGTTCGTCCCATTCACTTGATCACGTAACCTCGTTCGCATATTTTAACCTGAATACTCGTGAATACGCCCGTGTCCAGCGTCGTCTGTACCAACTTGTATACATGAGTACGCCCCCACCAGGGCCCATGTCTACCAGCTTACCCACACACCCCTCGTACTATTTGTTGAATATACCATCTACACCACGTTGTGTCTCGCCCACTTACCAGCTTGTACGCCCCCCGGGCCTTGTATGCCAGCTTACCCACACATGCGTCGTAGTATTTGTTGAATATACCAGCTCCGCCACGTTGTGTCTCGCCCACTTCAGAATCCCAACAACGTGAATGGATATCGGCCACCAAACGGCAGTTCTTGTTCGCTATCCTGCACACTGATAGAAAGAAGAAGAAAACGACACATCTATAACATGGTATTCCTAGAGATTAAATGTCTGGATTCATATTTTATTTAAAATTCATATCAGAATTGAGATTAAAGGTGAGGATGAGGAGATAAAGTTGGGGATTGGTATGAGTATGTTGAAATACTGTGGGAGGGATGGTTAGGGAACAGTTCCATTTATACGCGATAAATTTATCGCGACTGTATCGGGGCCTGATATGTTTTGGACCCGATGTTTTTCAAGTTGATACGCGATAAAATAGTCATCAGGCCCCGATAAAATAGACATCGGGGCCCGATACGAGGCCTCTGCCATACCCTGGGGTATGTTTAGCAAATAGAGCGGGACATTGTTTAGCAAATACACGAGGATAATACAATTTACGTTAAACATCCATAATCAATAACATTATCTCTAAAAACATGAAATGCTGAATTTGTACCTTACAACTAGAATAAATAACCCGAAGCTCTATTTACATACCGACCACTTATCTTTCGTTATATTTAAACAAGCGGTAATACGCTACTCGATAAATAATCCTTTGCTACTCGCAACTGTACGCGATAAAAATCTCATCGGGGCCTGATAAAAAACTCATCGGGGCCCGGAACATTCTCGCAATTTTTATCGCGTACAAATGGAACTGCTCCCTTAGTATTAGGGTTAGGGTCGGGATTAGAGATAATTTTAGGTTAGGGCCGGGATTAGGGATAATTTTAGGGTTACGGCCGGGATTAGGGTTAGGAATAAATTGTTATTGGAAGGAAAATGATTTGGATTAGGGTTTCAGGTAGGGGTTATGGGTTGATTAGGGATAACGTCGAGTTTAGGGTTAAGGATTAAAGATAGGATTAGGGTTGGGTAAGGATTAGGTTCATGGTTAGGTTATGGTTTTGATTCAGGGTAGAGATAGGACAATGTAGGGATATGTCAAGGGTTATATTAGAGTTCGTGTTAAGGGGAGGCGTCCAAACAAATCAGCAGTGCTTTAATTTGCCAATATCTGAACTGAATCGAATCAACTTGGGAACTGTCTTGAAGATTTTTGCTAGTTCAGTTGTTTTAAGCTCGTGGTATACACTACTGAACTTGTAGATATCTTAAATAAATTGCCGATTTGACTTCTCCGATTTCATTTCAGATATCGTCAAATCATTATTGATTTATTGACGCCTCCTCTAAAGAGCATCAGCAATGAGGTTTATGTATGGTTTACGAAAAAGGCCGCTCAAATTAACTGCCCCACATGTACACCAAATTGAGGGCTCTGGAAAGAGCCTTTTTAAATAAGTTTCGATAACTTACCGGCATTTACAAGATCTATTTGAAATCCTTTTACCATTCCAGTTTTCGGATCTCTATACGGAGTAAACAAGAAATGGAGTGAACACTAATCATCAGCATGAAACATAGCAGACAGAGTATGAGCAGATAGTCACGGATCACATGTAGGTCTACTTTGTTAACCCTGTAAGCTGTGAGCACAACCAGTGGCGTATCTGAGGTTTTTGTCAGGGGGGGGGGGGGGGGGCAAGGGTATTTCTTCCCGATGAACACCAGTTCGACCCTATTAAGTAAAACAAAAATTAACAACATATCTACACGAATCTGGCCGTTATTAAGGTACATTTTTTCTTTCAAACGGGCTTCTATAATGATATTCCTGGACAAATGCGAGAAAATTTGCATTTTTATACTAAATTGCCCATCTTCAAACCGGGCAAGGGACAAAGATGCCATTTAGATGGGAGTTAAGTAAATCCCTTAGATTTTCTATTTTTCTTTTCCCTTTTCCTTCTCTCTTTCTTTCCTCTCTCTCCCTTTCCTTCCCCTTTTTCCTTTCCCCTTCCCTAGGCTCTTCTTCCCTTCTCTTCGATTTCTTTAGCCTGGTAGTTTGAGCTGGCCTTCCCGGTCAAAGCCGTCTTGGGGGCACTCTGCTAACAATTTCTTACTATTAACATGGGTCCCTTTTTGACTCACTGGCAGCACACCTGTACCCAATGTTGGGTCAAGTACCGCTGGGTCAAGTACCGCCCCCTGAATTTACATTTAAACATTAAGATAGAATAGCACAATATTTTTAAACATTTTTATAAGAAGAGTTAAGGAACCATTCTTCTAAAGTTTCAATATGAAATAAGCCCCTGATACTTACGAGTATGCAAAATTCGACTGCGCAAGTCCAACAGCCATGGTCCAAATATAATCATCATCACCACGTGGTTGGATATCTATTATAAAATAAAATATTCAGGTTAAATGCTAGGTTTGGAGAGATTGTGACCTGTAAAACATGTAGCTAGCATTTTCGCTGGTGCCACGTAGGATTAGTTCTTGGGATTGATGTATAGTAGTTGGGTCAGATTCCGTTACCGTCACGTGGAGAGCAAAAATCGGAGCTTTATTTTAAAGTTGACCTTTTTGCTTATAACTCGAGAACGGTACATCAGAAATAGGTCAAACTACATTTTTTTTTCGCCGAAGGCGATCTATATTCGAATTGGCGACTGTAGGAAGGCGCATTTGGGCGGTATATTGTGCGTGCTACATTGACAACAATAGGGTTAAACTGCAAACACATACCTTATTAATTGTGTTAATGGAATATAAATTGAATCATTATCAATCATACAAAGAATATAATGGTGTTTTTTTACCAAGATTTGAAGGGGTTTGTAATTTGAACCATGTATTTGTCCCTCTCGTGGCTTCCATTCCCACTTTCGTGAGGGATACCCCTGCTGAAATATTTTATTAACCTTTTTAAAGAACAAATCAATTGAGAAACGTGCCTTCGCTCTTCATGGTCACGGAATTACTGGATTTGACCCAACTATAGGTTATCTCTTGATATAACTATACCTTCAGATGTTTTTCCCTTTATTTATATTTTGATGTTGTTCTCTATGTGTAACGGGTTTTTTAATCTTAATTCGTATGTCACTTCATTAGCGTGTTAACCGTACCCGTTGTAGACCTATACTATCTTGCTGCTTGATGTCATTGCATTTTTATGTATCTTGATTCCATTATGTTCCGCTGTCTTAATTACTTTATACCGGTGATTTAGCTATTGCCGGTCATAAATTCTCCAATTTCCTGATAAGGCCGGCTGTAAATCCCATAAAACAATGACAGACGATTAAAGGTAGATGACCCGATCACATTTTCGTAACACAGAATTATTTCAAACATACGGAGATTTTCATATCATATGAAAGCTCGTATTTTTCTCATCATCATACTGAAATTTGACGGCCTAAATCGGTATAATTACGGAGAAATCGATGAAATAACGTCGAATTACCGCGAATGGTGGTATACCACCGATATAGTTTGTGTACTACTCAATGGGTACAGTTCACAGCATCCTGTGCGTCTAAAATAAGAACCATTAGAGCTATGCAACTCAAACTTTGGAACACGACATTTTTAAGGATGACCTTTCATGTAGAATAGAAAACTTCAAGTTGAAAATCGGAATGTGATCGGGTCATCTACCTTTAAAAGTCCAAAAAAAGACAGTTTTTGGCCTCATGTTCTTGGTCTGTAATACAAAACATATTAGTCTACACCCTTTTCTCTCTTTTCTAGCTGCTTAAGATATTCAACAGAAAAGCATTCAAAATATTGAGGGTGTCCTTCAAGAGATCGCTATCCATCCCCAGTGATTGATACAACCAAGTGACCGCAATTGGAGTTTCAGTACTCGGATGGAAGAGGTGCTTGAGTCCTCTTTAGGCCACAGGGTGACCATGATGACAGGAAGTAAAATACGGTACATGAAGTATAAACTATTGAACGTGATGCTATTATCATTATCCTCATAATCAATTATATCAAAACATAGGCCTATTCTTTAATCAAAATTAAAACGTCATGCATATTTTATTCTCCAAAATGGTTGAATCAGGCTGTGGAAATTTTACGACCCTTTGCGCCAACCTCAAACATATCAAAATTGCCAAGCGCCCCATCGTCGGCTCTACGACAAGACCTCGTATCTCAAATGTTGGTGAAAATTAGTTTTTGGTACCATTTTGTTGCTACCAAGTCAGATTCTGTTGTGACAAAACCTTGTAAGTCAATCTGCAAAATAAAGTCCTACTATTAACCTGTAACTGAACCTCTTAATTCCCACAAGCCCCAAACCTCCAATGACAAAACCTCGTAACTATAGTTATGCTGTATTGGACTACATTATATGCTGAGAGAAAGTGTAATGACAAAACCTCGTACCATAGAAAAATGCAGTATCTACACTTTTGATTATTAAGCAGATACCTTGTTTTACCTTTGGAGATATCTGGAGTATAATCGTCGGCTTCACGACAAGACCACGTATCTCAAATTTTGGTTTTTCTGCTCTCTTGAACATTTAACTTTTTTGAGATACGAGGTATTGTCGTGGAGCCGACGCCATATAGAATAACATGACATACTAATTTGAATAGGCCTATTAACCAATTGAAATACTGCTTCTAAAATATTCACTCCAATATTGATCATGGATGTAGTTATTCTACTGATTGGTGGTGCAACAAATGATGCATCTCTCTTTCTGACCAGTTCTGCAGGTCCCACATCACCAAATCAGTTCCCTATTGCTTTGTGTGGTTAAGAGGTCAAGTTTGTGTTAATTATTTTCACCTTTAGAGCAAACTGGTTCATTCAAATCATTGTTTTTATTGAAGATCTAGATGTCTTCTGCTTCAAAACAATCACTTTTGTGGGGGTGACCAGCATTTTTTCTCGCTACGGGCCAATGATATCTATCTTAGGTACGACAGACTGCCTTTATCCTAAGATCAGAGATTCTAGTTCTAAATTGGTGGAAACAGTGAAATCGTGTAAAATGATACCATTCAAGAAAAAGCTAGAGATTTTGGGCCTGATGTGGAGGAAATAACCTACAAATGCAAAATTATGAAACATTTAGGTACACTTACAGCATTTATGACCTTTTCTAGGATGTTAAATTTAGACTTATGGTGGGATCAATCTTAATTTCAAACACTGCCGTGTAATGTCAGAATGCAAAATATGATTTGGTGGTGTGTAGTCTGCAGGTAGGGATTAACGTTGTAACAGTTATGGCAACTTTCGCATCCACGTGCACCTACCTCCAGAAACTCCACCGCTAATGTTGTTGTTGTAAGTTCCTTTTTGTGATATACTCACAACGCCAATGACCACTGCAATCACGCCAACTATGACGGCTATTAAACTTAAAACAATGGGCAATGAGTTGTTACTAGAGGATCCAACACCTCCATCGAAATGCCGGTACGGTTCTGCAGTGGTCGCCATTGTGTGTTTTATTCTGTTTGATTTTTCACCGAACTTTTGAAATGACTGACCCAGAGTTTTGATAATCCGATTGTCAACATACTTTTAAAGGACCATTTAATATTTCTACTTTTAAAAGGGTTTCTTTTTTGTTTGTTTTTAATACATGGCTTAATTAAATGTATTATCTATGGCGTCTTTTCTCTCGGAGGATCTTTTTCATTCTGCAACCATAACGGGAAGAATCCCTAATTGTGAACCACGCTTTATTACGTATATTTTATACATATCCCGTATAAGTGCATCATATATGTCGTCTATTACATCCCTTTAATGCATAAATAATATGAATATCATACGGTATAGTCAAACATCATACCTTATACACATTGAAATCCGCTCATAGCCTATAGCTCGTAAGCTTATATCATCATTACACTCAATGCTCAGGCAAAGTTTTCTGGGTCAAAGTTCATCAAGCAACCTTTAAGGAGAAAACAAGATATTTCTGTGCAAGTCGTTATCCTTCGGATTAACTTTTCAATCATTTCAGAAGTTTTTGTGTTTATTTATTTGTCTGTTTGTTTGTTTTTCTATTTGTTTGTTCGTTTATTTATTTTTGTTTGTTCTTTTGTTTATCCATTTGTCTGTTTGTCTTTTTATTTAATTATTTGGTTTTTTTTATCATTTTGATTGTTTGTTTATGTTTTGTTTATTGTTTGTTTTGGTGGGTTTTTTTGGTTTTTTTTATTTGTTTGGTTATTTGATCATTCGTTCGTTCGTTCGGGGGTGGGGGTCGTGTCACGTTTAATGTCATTTATTTCTTGATTCAAACAAAATATTAGAAAAATATTAAGTCTATCAAAATGCTGAAGTCTCAAAACTATTTTAAAACAATATTTTGATAGAGAAAAGTGTTGAATTCATTATTATTGGTTTATTCTTCATTTCTAAATCCTCCGACCTTCCTTTTAACCAATCATTATGACTTTTACAGACATGAGAATAGAGTCCCTGCTCTTCTAATCAGAACTTAAACTAAGTTTATCGGCAGTCGGGTCGCAAAGTTACAACATTTAGGGTAGTCTTTGTTTTGTTGTGTTGTCTTGTTGGCGGTTATCTTGAGTTTCTTCCTTTTGGTATCAAGCTCATCAATTTCCTTGTCTTCTTCTGATTTCTGTTTGGCTTGTTTTTCTTTTGGTGCTATTTTCTCAGCAACCTCCTTTACTGTGTCGGGGATGAGTGAATACTTGGTATCCACATCAGAGTCTTCAATGCTTAGTGCTGCAAATCTGTTTTTCAGCTCTATTTGAAATGCTTGTTTTCTTTCTGCCAGTTTCACAGCATCCAGCTTGCTCTTTCTCTTATTGTTGATGAAATTTAGCCTTGCCAGTTTCTTATTTAGTACTATCTTGGCTCTAACCATTCTATGGTCACTCCCAATATCTACTTTCGTGATCACTTCACAGTTCCTTAGTATATCACGTTGGCTACTCAATATAAAGTCGATTTGGTTTCTGGTTTTTCCATTTGGACTTTCCCATGTCCAATACCTGCTTTCTTTCTTTTTGAAGAAAGTATTGGCAACAACTAGTTTCTGTTGTGAAGCAAATTCTAGTAGCATTTCGCCCCTTTTGTTTCTTACACCAATTCCATGTTTCCCTACGAGGGATTCCTCTCCTGCTTCGGCTTTGACTGCAGAACGTCATTCAAAGGATTGTTGTTTCCTATGGAGGTCGGACTGGACAATTTGCAACCTCTTTTTCCTAGTCGGTTGCGCCCGTTTTGGCCTCGGGCAATACAGCCTTTTCTTTCTTGTACTTTCATGATGCTTTAAGGGGTTTTGCCTGTAACTGACGCGCTGGCAAGGCGTGTTGTCAGTCAGCAATGCCAGCTAACTTGGTGGTACCACCAGCTGTTGTCTATATTGTTAGATCTTCCACCTGCTGGAGATGACTTTGTGCCATTAATCCTCTTCCGGACCTTCTGCCACAAGGACTATCTTGACCTTGCTGACCAGTCAAGAACTATTTAACCCATAGCTGGGGCATGGTTGATGAAGTGTCAGGGCATGTCCACATACGCGGGTGGGCCTGTACACCACATCTCTAGGGCCCATAGCTGCTCCGAGATCCCCTACAGTTTAGCCTGGGGCCGTGAGGTACCCAGTATCCGCATGTTGCCATGTGATCGCCTTTCAGCAACCACCGTGGCGGCACTGTAGGAGTCTTGATGATGGAGAAGCTATACTGACAGGGAAAGACTTACATAATTATTTGCTTTCCTTTCAGGCGAAACAGTTGAAAGCAGAAACAAAGCATGCTAGCTCTAAGTAAAAACTACGCTACTTACAATCACCATACTTGGTCAAATGATTCCTTATGACCATGTTCATATAGGGTCTCCTGCTATTAAAATTCACATGTCATATGGGGTCACTAGGGGTCATTGAACTTTACACGCATAAAAGTTAAGACATTGTCCGATTTGGACCAAACTTTAACATCTTGTTTGGTTTGATGAGCCAAGAAAATAAGTCAATCATTTGAATTAGGTCAAAGGTCAACAAGGGGTCACTAGAGGTCAAAACGTGAATATCCTTAAAAACGCTACTTCTCTACAGTTTACATGTTACAATCACCATACTTGGTCAAATGATTCCTTATGACCATGTGCATATAGGGTATAATAAACAATTTAAGTCCATGATCAATGTACATCTGGTGACTAACTAACAATCACTACATCCACGGACAGTCTGACGATTATGAACAACAACTGCAACTACCGTATACAGTCGCGTGGCTAATAAACACTCATTACACCTATCTACAGTGTAGAGGTTAATAAATAAAATAATAGTCAGGAACAACTGGATTTATTTTAAAATTGTATACAATAACACGTTTGTAATCTTAAGTCTTTTTATGTTCTATGATTGGTCACGCATTGTATTTTATGTAAGTTATTAACAAGTTTAATTGAAAATAAAACAATTTCTTAATTAAAAAATGCTTCTAGGGTCACTAAGGGTCATTGACCTATTGTAATTAATTAACAAAACTCCAGACTGTCTAGTTATCATTTTTGTCCATCGAATAAATTCATCGCGCACGCTATTATACTTGTCAATTAATTGCCCCGCGACCTACAGACATGACAAGGGGTGATTAACCATGGTAAACAGGATAAAAAGTCTCTGAATCGCACAATATCACGACTCCCAAGCGCGTAAACCGAACGGGGGCCGCTGCCAAAAATATCCCCACCCCATCTCTATCATAAATGAGTGTAAATTACTCCAAAAGGAGTGAAATAAATAGCTCTTATTTCTGGAGTTATATAATTGATTTGCTCTCTTTTTGGAGTGATGTTAAGTTGTTAACTTTATCACTCTCTTGGAGTAAGCTTTCTCTTTTACGTTACACTCAGAGAGAAAAGAACCTCGTACTTGTGCACGAAATATAGAGTCGCCCTAAACGCAAGCTAATTCCCTGATTTTTGTCCACAGTTTTTATCAAATTCCCTTTCCTTACCTCCTTGTGATGGAATATCGGGTGGTGTTTGGTCTGGCGTGACCATCTTCATAATTGTCATGACACAGAGGCATACCAGCCCATCATCAGTTGTGAATCTCTGCAGATCCACGGCGGGATTGACCTCTACTTTTACATTGAGGGACACGTTGCGGTGGCCATAGCTGTCCCTGGTGTTGTAAAATGTCCCCTTTTGTTTTGCTCTTCCGGGTTTATAAAACTGGCCGAAGTAGTCCTCCCTATGAAGAAAAAAACCGAGTTTTTATTAACAGCAAATTGTTAGCATATCAAGCAGAGCATCATACCCTCTCTGGTTACATGTAGTCATAGCGCCCTCTCTTGATTGGGCTGTGTCTACCAATGTCCAGGGTCAAAGGGTTAGTATTTACACCAGCAGACATTGCATTCAGGGCATCAATGATGCCTTCTTAAGAAGGACTTTTAGTGGTGGTATAGGGCCATGTGTTTTGAACTCACCACCCAAAAAGGGTGGTGGCGTTGCATTTTTGGTGACGAATCATCCATCTCTCTCTATTAACTCAACAACTAAATGTGGTAGAGCTATGGTTGAGGTGTCATGTGAAAGCCTATTTATTTAGCTACATTGTGTGAATAAATCAGGTATTTCTATGATTGTTTGGCTGAGATATGATTGATTATGTTGTGAAAGTCAGGGGTGGTGGCGGTGGCGGTGGCGTTGTGTACAATCTCTATGGGGAATATAGAAAATGTTCCCAGTTCTACGTTCAAATTACAATAACTTCTCTTCTCTGTATGGTACAAACATGATTTTGCTCTCATTTTATAGATTGTTTTATATTCTATACGTTTCTGTTTCAACAAACGTGTCAACTATTACGTAACAATTATAATCACGAATCGATTGCATTGTCCTTGGCTTTTCCCCTATTCACTACACAGTGAACTTGCCCTAATTCATCGGTTTTACATACATGACTATAACAAAAGAAATATTCAACCGATGATAGCAAAATTATACATTTTTGGAAAGCTCTCAAATAGGGGAATTCAAAAATGCCGTTTAAATCAGGATAGAGTGCATACCAAAACAAATATACTTGTAAACTCTAATAAATATGAAATCTAAACCTTTGTGCTCATTTAATTCTCGATATAGTATATTTCAACATGTTTACCATTAACAACTATTATGTTCTGATGGGTAATTGCATGAGGAACTTAAATATGCACAGTAAAATTATGATTGGGATAGGTATAAAATTATTATTGAGCTTAAGTCAAAATATGAAAGAAATCGATATTTTTTGAACATTATTAATCACAACATGTTACCATTAGGTCTTATCTAAATTCCAATAGCATATTTGGATTCCTTGTGAGATTACCGTTCAGAAAATATATACTTTTTATGGGGTAGAACAAATAGTTATTGCGATATGCTAATTCGAATCTCATATGGTGTAAAATGTAAAAATCTGGACATGCAACGGTAAGGGTGGCGAGTTCAAAACACACGGCCATAGAAGAGAAGATTGGTTTATCCCGCCCACAACTGGTAAAGTGAATTTGTGGTACTATTGGTACTTTAATTGGTACTTTAATTTGTGATGTGGTACATGTACTTCAATTTCACTTTACGGTATGTGCATTATTAGCCCAAAAAGCTGCATGTGTCAGCCTCGGATGCTGAGCTCAGCCTCCTGGTTGGTTCCCGTGTGGGCTTGGCATCGCACGCCACAGTGGCCGCATGTTTGAGTCACACACGCTATGCTTAGGCGCCGATGCAACCTACCTCCTTTCCTCCTGATCGGGCAAATAGTTACTATACTCTATTTGGCTTCTACTGGACAGTGACAGTGACAGTGACGTAACTTAAACAGGCGCAGCTTTTACGCACGCGTGTGTATCTTCCGCCTTTCAACGCTCGTGTTTGTACGCCAGCGCCGCGAGTATGCGCGCGCGTTATGTGATGCAATTAGTAGAATACGCGGTTACGTCACTGTCTCGAGATGGCCAAACAGAGTATAGTCTTTAGGAAGATGTATGAATTTAATGAATGATAGGTCGTATATTATGTTACAATGCTGTCAGGGGGCTGGTCCTCTCGCGCCTTGATTACGCAAACTCTCTGTTGCTGGGCGCACGTGCAGTAGATCTTAAGCGTTTACAGCGCCTTCAAAACAAGGCCGCACGGTTAGTTTTTAGTTGTGGTCGAGAACAGCCCTCTGCCGGCTTGTTGCAGGAATTGCATTGGCTCCCTGTTAATGAGCGAATTCAGTACAAGCTCCTGTTGTATATTTACAAATGTCTCCATGGTGAAGCTCCTTCTTATCTCGAACAGCTTATCTGTTTACAAAGAAGTAATGATCCACTTGATGCTAGACGCCGACACCGCTCTCACTCCGACTGCACCCGCCTATCCACTCTGAGATCTCACAAAAAGGCTGGTGATTCCTCCTTTGCTGTCGGTGCTCCACGTATTTGGAATAACATACCCATCGAGATCCGAGAAGCGGAGTCTGTGTCTGGTTTCAAGCGTATCTTGAAAACATATTTATTCCCATGTTGATTTTTGTTTTTCTATGCTTTGTTATATATATATATATTTGTTTTATTATTGTAAAGCGCTGTGTTCTCTGTAGAGCGCTATATAAATGTTTGTATAGAATAGAATAGAATAGAATAGAATTATGCTTACAGTTTGTATCAGTTCCTCTAACATAACTATTCTTTTGTGGAATTCCTAGTCTATTCCTGCGGCACCGGTTCAATGCCTTGTCCCGAATGCAGAGGATCCGTGGATGTACATTGCCCTCTAGACGGACCTCTGCCATCCGTTGGACGGAGAGATGATCCCCGGACACGAGGAGAGGCCACACAAGGTTACGGCCGTCTTCCATTGTTGCCACGCACAATCTTTTCCGCAATTTTGTTGCATATTTTGGTGACACCTGGAATCGAAGACGGCGATGCCTTCGTGGCACCTAAGTTGATCTTTAAATTGAATAAAATAAAAAGATACAAAACAAAATGTTTCAAATGTTGCGCAATACTTAATAAGTGAACCGTGTTGAACAACATCCACATTATAGATGAGACGGCAGCAATTTGTATCAACAAACGTAACGGTCGAAGGGACTGGACTGTCGATACATACTTGAGGGAACAGCATACGACCACAACACTGTCCACAATGCCGTAATGCCCTTTATAATTTTTGCGCGAGTTTTAAAAGCACGGGGTCCTGAACAAATCTGGTTGCGGGCAAAGAACAATGGCAACTGCCGACCAAATGCCAGGTGTGACGTCACCTGTCGCCCCAGCTAACTTAGTGAATGGAATGAGAGGCAAACGCTGAATGTGATTACAGCTAATTCGGTGTGGCCAACCCTTGGAGAACAAACGTAATGCGGGCAATCTTAAGAAAAGCAAACATTTTCACGCGCTTGCCCGCAAAAACACATACCGGTATACTGATTATTCTAAAATTACGTGCAGTCTGTTATTATGGAGTCCAGCTATAGTTTGTTTAATAATATGTTGATGTTTCAATAACGCATCAGATAGTTAAACTATAGTCTTGTTTGACATAGATTCTTGAATAGGGAGAGTGTCCATTTGTTGTTGGGTTGCAAGTGTCCCAGCGAGTTGTGAATGGTCGAGTCCGTGGTTTGCGGTTATATCTTGTCACGCTTGTGGGGAGGGGGAGTTAAGATATGGAGAGAGTAAATATCGAGAGTAATTTTGTGATGGTAATTTACACTAAACACTATTTCTGATAGTTGGGTATGAAACAGATGATTTAAATGTCTTAATCGCCCTTTCATTAGTCATGACCCATATTGACTCATTAAAGGGACACTAAGAGATGTGTTGGAGGCAGCGCCCTCAATTATGATAAAAACTGAGATTAGTTTATTTTTATAATTGTATTACATGTATGAACTTACACCTATAAGGATTAAGAAAAATCAGCTCTCTTTGTACCAGAAAACGTCGATTCAAAAAATGCTTATCCCGCGGGACCAGCATTTTACGTCCGACAGTATCCCCGTGCAGTACGCGTGATACATAACGCGAACCATATTTTGCATAGAGGGCGTTTTTCAATAAATAGCGATGATATTGTTTTAATCTAGTTTTGCTGTGTTTTTTGTTAGTAGAAACAACAATAATGGCGATTTTTAATGTTCATCTTGAATTCTGAAGTAAATTTTTAAACATTTAAACTTTTCAACACCACTTAATGTCCCTTTAACCGAAAAAGGCATGAAATTTAAATCTTGTTTACGTGAAAACCCCTGACATTTCCAAATCCTGAAAATGGTTACAAAACATGTCTCTTCGACCGTCCCCATTCCATTTTAATTGAATGTTTTTATTTTATTCTAACCGATCTCTGACGTCGGATGGCGTGATTGCCCCAATGTCTGAATGTTGTCCCAGCGTGCGGAAATCTGCACTGGTGGTCTTGTGCCTGGAGGTAGAACTGTTCACCGGGAAAATTAAACAGACGTACGGTATATGTTAACAGAAATTCCCTTTAAAAGGTAAAAGCTAGATTCAATTAAAAATGCCATGTTCAGAAACTGGAGGAATCCAAATATGGGGAAATAATGTAATCTTCAGCAAACTACCTCCATGCATGATGTGGATCACATGGGGCTAGTTTTTGACAGGTGCGTGCGGCACAGAATTTCAAAAATAATAGAAAAGAAACGAGTCAAGACTCAAGAGAGTGAAAGTTACATTTGTAACCGTAACTCACATTTTTTTTACATGGACTTTTACTTAACGGTAACAATAATAACCCACCCCGGATACGGAGAGCGTCGCCTACAAAAGCCGAGACAAATGTCTCCATATAATACAACTAGTAAATACTGGAAAAGTCAAAGTGGGGCAAAGTTGGCCTAACCAACATGATCAAGGTTCATACGGTGTTTCAAAAAGGCACAAAAAGTCAAATTGTAATGCTCCAAAACTATTTATTTTATGTGCCGGGTGTCAACTGAGGACGAGGTTAATAGCCTCATTCCTAACTGTTGTTGATTATAATTAAAAACTATAAAACTGACCTTTGATACCGCCTTCTCCCTCTGTTTCCAACATGCTGTACGCCAAACTCTCCTAGCATATTATCTCTGTATAAAGATTTAAAAACAGAAGCGTTATAGTCGGGAATTTGTTATTTTGGGACTTTTTTCACGCCAAGAAAATATGGTATTTGTAACCCAGGTTATTGCAATTAACCTTGTCCTGTTGTTTTCTCGGTATCCCTTTAGGTACAGATCACCCCCGACGTAATTCTACCACTCCGTGCCGTGGTGGGGGATGCATAACAATGGGGAGGGAGCAGTGGCGTAACCAGAGGGAGGGGGCGGTGCGAGGGGGAATATTGACTGTTGAGATTGGCACTGTCGGTTAATTGACAAGAGGAATCATGGAATTATGATGGTCAAAAGTACACAGATGGAAATGTTTCGCACATGTGTCCCCCAAAATGCAATATTTTTGGGTACAAGCTTGTTTAGAGCTAAAATGTACCTCTATCACCAGCCTAGTAAAAAAGAGTCGAAAACTTGCGCGCTCCGCGCATTTCTTTAGTCCGAAATATATTGTCGGTTCACTTTCATTTCTTGGCCCTCCCCCCCCCCCCCCCCCCCCCCCCCCATATGAAATAAACTGTTCCGCCACTGGGAAGGAGGGAGGGCGTTACCATTAGTGTCGTAGTCATCTTTGTTCAAATGACTAAAGTGGGTACAACATGCAATTATACCGACAAAAGGCGTAGCATGAATGGACCGACAACGATATTTATATACACCGTGAGCATGGCGGGGTTCGGGAACCGTTTGGCATTTAGAAGCTCTAATAACATGACCAAGGGCATTTCTAAGCAAATGTCAAGGCTCCCATGACATCAAACTGCATATTTTCCAGACATTTCCCCCTCACTCCCCCCTTCTTTTTCTTACGCGAGCTCGTTTCATACTCCTGTCATTGCGCATCGACCGACGTCGTCGGATAGAAGTTGACATTGTTTCAACTCGCGCATCGATATCCGTCGACGTCTGCCGATGCGCAATGACAGAAGTATGAACGGACTATAACGCTTCCGCCGCATATGCCCACCTCGATTGATGGCTTTGATGGACATGACTTTTTCGTCAAAGAATTCTCCACATTTGGACACCAATTCTAGGGTGTTCTTTGCCGTCGCACACAGGCCAAACTTTGCAAGTCCATCTATTGCCTGTAGAAATATATCAAAGTAAAGGATAAATGACATAAAAGTATAGAATATTTAGCGTCCATATTATAATTGAGATGTGCATACCAACATAGGTTATGATAATACAAAAAGCAGTACATATCCTCCATGGTTATTTTTTTCAATAGTCCACTTCCCACTGGATAGTATCAATTATAAACAGCGCCATCACCCGATATACGCAAGTAACTATTAACATTGTTAAGGAGGGCGAATCATTGTTAATCATATGCCAGACAACGTTGGACACGAAATCCAGACGACGCCAGTCACGGTTGTCGCTCATTTTTTATTTCCCACTTGTTTTTTCAATGTAAAAATGATTGGGTTTTTTATTAAATGATTGAAATTAATTTCATGTTGGAACCAAATAAGTGTTAAGATGAAATACAATTAATTATGTAGCGTTACAAAAAATGCTTGGGTGGTTTTTTTAGGCCTACCGATTGGCTGCAGTTCTTTTTGTACATGGAAATGCTGCACAATCCCGGAATTACAAATGGCTTGTATTTTTGTCTGGTCTTAAGCCCCATGCTTGCCATTAGGCATACCGTCTTTGCCTTCTGCGAAAGGGGTTCATCCTCGTATCTGTCAAGTAAAAATTAAAAATTATAATAACAACTGCCGATATTACCAAGTAAAATCACTATATTATTATTTGTTACAATATTTAACAATGAACACGTTTAAACGTTTTAATTGGATCCGTGTTCAGTAAGGGAAGACATCAAAACTCGACCGCCCGTTGACCGCCGGTTACGGTCGGTTCCGGTTCTTTCAGGTCAACTGTTTTACTGGTATATGAATATTCACGCATGCAACACTGAACAACCGCCGGTTGACTTAATGCCGTAACCGGACCAATTTACACTATCAATCTGTTACTTTGCGATCATAAAAGCGCACCCTTGGACTTAATTGAGCTATAAACAGATTGAAAAAGCCAACCCCAGCGGAAATCAATAGCTGTATTGTACTGGTTATCAACTGAGACTTGAGGGCCCATTACTTCAAGATGTTATTGCTCACGCGTGTGACGAGGCACTATCAACCGGTCGTGTTCACCAGAGTGTAACTATTTGACCTCATTATGTGTGTAAATTATAACAGATGACACGTTTTGTGAGAACCGGGCGGAACTGGCCGTAACCGGCGGTTGCCTGGCGGTCGAGTTTTGACGTGATCCCTAACAGTGGTTTTACAAACATGCTAAAAGGATATTAAATAACTATTCTGAACATTGTCTTTTCACATTGAATTCGTCGGGGAATTCGTCCATGATTGAACTTGCTCATATGCATTTGCTTCCCATGCCCTCCAATACCAGAGCCCGGGACACGAGCATGATGAGGGAAGGGGATTGATATAATAATTTTAGGATGAAAATTGGCCCCAGTCACACATGAAGGCGACCACCGTTGGTCATTGTGTGGATGGCATGTAGTGGGAGGGAGTGGTGGCTTTTAC
This sequence comes from Ophiura sarsii, assembly GCA_035610835.1. Classification (NCBI taxonomy): domain Eukaryota; kingdom Metazoa; phylum Echinodermata; class Ophiuroidea; order Amphilepidida; family Ophiuridae; genus Ophiura; species Ophiura sarsii. The sequence continues at coordinate 41,690,146 of CM069457.1, read as the reverse complement.
ATTTCACAATCATCTTTAACATTTGTGACAATCGCGCACAGCACTTCAAATACCAGTGGCATTTCATCCTTTATGTGCTGGAGGACTACCTCCCACTCAAAAGCTGTCGCGGCATCCACGTCAATCGTTCCAAGGCATAGGAGAGTCCTGAAATTGCGAGAATAAATATTTCGCCGTATATGAATAAGTCATCAAAAAAAGTAACTATACAGGTAATAAATGGGCTTCTAACTCTTAAAATATATACCCTACCTAAAAATATTAAAATATAAAGTTGTTGAAAGATTGGTCTTCTTTAATATGAGATATTGCACGCTAAGATCGGGTGATTATTGAAGAAGTGGCACTCAAAAATGTAAGGAGAAGTCTGATTTTCATTTTCACATTTTCATTTTCTACACGCGGACCAATCTACGGGTTCCTTATCTATTACCGGTAGTGCAATTGGGGGATGCATGCGCAGGTTGGACAGTCGGCCGCATTGTTCCGATGGATCAATACGCCACACACACGCTACCTGTCATTCTCTCCTCCGTGTTGAAATGTAAAATGTGAATTTGAAATTGTGACTTTACCTTACATTTTGGATTGTCACTTCTTAAATATTCAACCGATCCTAGCGTGTCATATCTCATATTAAAGAAGATACATTTTTCAACAACTTTATGGTTTAATATTTCTAGATAGGATATATATTTTTAGAGTTAAAAGTACATTTATTACCTGTATAGTTACTTATTTTGATGACTGTAATACAGGCTACATAATAAAGAGCACCTGCTCTCAAATCATCGGGTAAGGGGCAACCCAAATGATGATAACAATAGAAAAGTGGCAATTTCTTTGTTTTGCTATAATAATTTGGTCCTGATAAGTCAAGAGGTATTCCTGACGAATACCAGATTTACAGCACTCACAAAATTTAAAAAGTGACTACCTTGATTCCCCCCCCCCCTTAATCTCTTGTCTGCTATCTTTGGTTCATTTCTATTTGAAACTGTTGTTGTATTATATGGTTATTCAAATCATTAATCATTCTTCATTTTGATTCAATTTGAATGGATCGTCACGCATGAGCGACCCCAATCTTTGTTTCTGAACTAACTCGTTTTGAGGATAAACTTGAGGGACATTTAAATAGGTAAAGACGTGGTCATTGGTAATACCAGTGGCTTAGACTTAACTTGATGATATGTTATGCACTTACAAATTGCATCCCCGGCCTCGGAGGACCCGGGGATAGCGGGGATTAGGGCCGGGACGTACAAATTAGCGATGTGACGTCCCGGGTACACTCGGGTACGGTCCCCGCAGGGCGGGGCACCATTTTGTGTACGTCCCCGCTGCAGTCCCGGCCCCCCTTAGCCGGGACAAAGTGTACGGCGGCGTACAGTCCCGCCCCCCCCCCCCCCCCCCCAATAGCCGGGACAAAGTGTACACCCCGGCTACTGTCAACAACAAAACTCATCAGGAGAATGGGGGTAGGGCCTATGTACATAGAATGCAAATTAAGGGACCGTTCATTATTTATGCTGGAGGGCGGTGGGTAAACTGTAGGGGGTCATGTCACTTTCATATCTTGAAATAGGGGTGGGGGACTAAACTTGTTATTCTTAAACAGGGGGGTTGTGAATTTTGTTAAGACCTATCAACTTCAAAAGCATTACTTGGGAGACGGCTTTCGGACAGCAAATCTTTTTCTGTACACGCCCTGCTCGGACGATCTGTTGTAAAAATCATCAACGGTCGTGAAATTAGAGTCAGGGTGTATAAAAACATGTTCATTAGCCTATTATATGTTACAAAAACCAATTTTGTGATAAAAAAATTTAATTTCTTGCAAATTTTTCACCTCGTCTCAGCTTTGCACATGTGCCCACAAAAGTAGAATGTTTCACTGGATCATATCATTTTCCCAGGATGTTTTACCTTGACCATTTCGGCTTATAAAGACTCACAAAACCACCCAAAATGTATAAATATAGCAAACTTTTCGGCTCGCTACGCTCGACATTAGTATAATTTCAAACAATGAAAAGAGGCGAATAATAACATTATTGGCCGTTCAGATAGGGCACAAACCGAAATTGCCAACGTATCCATTAACAAGATTCTGAAGGAAAAGATAGCCGGCTATGTGACAATTTATTGTTTTTTTGGTGGAGCGGGAGGGGGAAGGGGCAAAAAGCTACTGGTTAGCAGGGGGTCATGTTATTTTCAGCTGTAGGGGGCCGGGGGCGGTAGGTACATTTTAACATACGAGTCTCGAATTTGTCCCAACCCGCCCTCCACTATTCTGCCCCACCACGACAGAAGGAAGTATGGGACAATTTGAATTTGTTGATATTTGGTGAAATAACTATTTTTGTGGATTTTTTTTCAAATAATTAATAACGTTTGTTTAATAGTAAAACAAATGTAATTAATTGTTTGAAAAAATATGAAAAATCCACAAAAATAGTTATTTCATCATATATCAATAAATTCAAATTGTCCCATACTTCCTTCTGTCGTGGTGGGGCAGTATAAATAATGAACGGTCCCTAAAGCTACCGTTTTCAGACCAGTGAGGTGTAGCGCGCCCCGCGCCATTTTGCGACATTTTGCGAAAACGATCGTGGTTATCACGTGATACGTATCGTTGAAAAAATAATTTACACTGTTTTAACGAAATGCACTATGGGATTGTGTTATCAGCCTGAAATCAAAGAGGTCGCAAACTTGCTTAATACAATTGTATATTAGCCTAGCTATAACAAGCTAAAAGTGACATCTCTGAATGTATAAACAAAGTGTGCAAAGGAGAAATCGTTGGGCCCACTGGTAAAATGGTTTTACAACAAATTTTGCTATCATTATCAAACTGAACTTAAGTTAAATCACTTATTTATCGAGCAATAATATAATTGTTTACGCATTTTAATTGTTTAGATACAAAGTTGAATAAATCAAGAGTTAAATGATAGATAAATAAATAAAAAGAAAACTATAAACGCATGTGCGGCCTGTATAAATTATAAAATTGACATAACAATGATGTTACATTAATCCACCATCAAGTTTAAAAAATAGAAAAATAAAAGGATAACAAGGAATATTCCGGAATCTAACCCGTGATTGCCGATCGCCAACGAAATGGCCAACGTATGCACGCCACAGAGATCGACGAGTATTGTGATAGTTTTAGTATTTAACCATATCCATTTATTTATAACGGATTTTTATTGTGCCATTTTTTGCCAAATTTGTGTGTTTCTCTCGCACAAAATGTGTTTGTAATGTGATTATACTCCTTATTTTTGAAAGAACGGTAAAAAACGTTGACATTTTCGAACACAAAAAATGGCGTCATTTATACGGTCAACGCCAGCAGCGCTGTCCGTGTGGGCACGCATACAAATCCATAGCGGCAAGACCCCGCATATAAAGCAAAAGTGATCATAACGGGGCTCGAACTCACAACCTTTTGCTCCTCATGGCAACCTTCCATCCACACCAACCGTGCTAATTTAACAAAAATGTGGCGAATAATTTATTAATATCTTATTTTATTTATTGGACATTTGCCTCATTAATATTCAGCGAACATGCACCGGGGTCATGGGTTAATAATGCGTTGTAATTCTACATTCCCGAAAAACACTCTGTTCAAAAGCACAAAAAGTGGACTTGTTTTAAGCATTTTTTTTGCAATTCTGAGGTGTGTGGATCGTGTTTTTTTATCAAATTGGTTAGAAATCCATCCATTTTAGAACATCTGAAATTTAAAGTGGACTCATTCACCTGGGAAAGTATGATGCCAAGGGCATTATTTTGCATGTAAATCCAATATAAAAGTTCAGGAAATCGACCAAAATATGACGTCATGACCATTGCTTCGGGACAAAATGGCGCGGTAGCCCCCCCCCCCCCCCCCCCCCCCCCCCCCTAAGGCCTAAAAAAAAGAGGTTTGATTGGCGTAACATGACCAAAACAAATAGGGTAGGTCGGTCGGGATTTTTTTTTTTTTTTAATTGTATTTTTTTTAAATCATCTACTTTTGAACATTTAAAAGACAGCAGTACACACAAATGAAGAGACGGCAAAAATTCCCTTTTCTTTAAACATTTTTTTATTTATTTATAGAAACCAACAGACTCTATGAGTACAAGTTTCTGAAGTTTTAAACAATAACAAACGTCAGATTTCAGGTTTTTTTTGTTTTTTGGTGTTTTGTTTTGTTTTTTTCCCCCTCAAATTAATAAAAAATATTCAGGGTCGGCGATGTATTTAGGGTCGGTCGGGTTACGCCAATCAAACCTTCTTTTTTTTTAGGCCTAAGTGAGGTGTTAACATTTCCTTCAATAGCTATAACATTTTTAAATTACTCGCTTCCTTTCATTCCATCAAGGTTAGTATGAACGATACATTGATAACAAAAAATGAATGTATAGAATCCTGCATATCGCGAGTAAATAAAATTGCTTCACTTTCATTCTTTATTTTTTAAAGCAGTAAGTAGATTAGATGTTTTATAATACTCGTCTAGCCTATGATTGGATTGAGTTACATCATAATACATAATACTCGTCTAGCCGATGATTTGATTTTGTATAATATCGTCTAGTGGATAATTCTGTAATTATATGAAAATGTAAGGTTTTGAAAGTGATTTCGTATACTATTAAAATTGGACAACATTATAACATTCCATTGTGAATTCTGTAATTGTTTTGTCAAGGTTGGGTAGTTTGAATAAATGTAAAATTCCCATTGCATCCATAACTTAGGACGACCTAAAAATGGGTATTAGTATAATTTAGTGAAATGGATTGAAATGAATCGAAATGGGTCGAAATGGGTCGAAATGGATCGAAATGAATCGAAATGGATCGAAATATAGAAGGTCACGCGTTATGAGCTCGCCTCCCAATAGGGTGGTGCTGTTACACTTTTTAGTTTCATGCCGTCATATTCCTTAAATATTTTTAAAACCACAAAAGCTATCTCAACAAATGTGGTACCATTTTAAAGCGCTAATAGAAATAACAAGCTATCTGCCTGCAAAATGGCATTGGCATATCTATACAGAAGGGGAGATACAGCTGTTTGAAGTTTGGGGACCAGGGGTGGTTCAACAGACTTGTCAACTATTTGTAACAACTAATTAATTATGCACTTTTCAATTGCATCCCCGGCCCCGGGGGCCGCGGGGATTAGGGCCGGGACGTATAGCCGGGACAAAGTGTATACCACCCGGCTGCAGCTGTTCCGGTGTATATTTTGTGTACCTATAGCGTACATGTACGTCCCCGCTATGTATCTGTACACCCCAGCTACGGCCCGGGTGTACAGGTACCCTAGCGTGCGCCCCCGCTACACTGCCCGGCCATCTAGTATTTTTCAGTGATGTACGCCCCCGCTACGTCCCGGCTACACGCCCCGGCTAGCGGGGGCACGTTTTATACGTCCCCCCGCATAGCCGGGCAACGTTTTTTGTACGATTGCGTATGCCCCCGGGTCCGCGGGGCCGGGGATGCAATTGATAATAGTTGGGCGGCGGCTCCCATAGACACTGTACTTAAGCGTGGCACCCCCTCTTGCTCACGATGTAAACGTAACCAAAACAAGTTCAATGAATTTTATAATTATTATCAGGAATCGCTAGGGGTGTGAGATTTGTTGTAGTGTCATATTTTCCCAGAAATGATCATTCTAAGCAGGTTATTTTTAAAAATAGATTCGCTGAATATAGTACATTGCTATAATATGACATCGATCCATTGACTACGGAAAAATCAATGTATTTTCACAGTGGCGTTGCCATCCACAATTAACGTCACTAACCTTAGCTGTACACAAAATTCCTTTTTAGTTTGCGTCTAATGTATTTTGTATAGGCCAATGTTAAAATGTTGCAATAAACAACATTAAAAGTCCGCAATCTAGCTGAAATAATTATCGTATATAATATACATATATACAATTTATTTGAGACCATACATATATTTTTAAGACCTTTTGATAGAAAGATATGTGTAGGGGTTCGTCATAGTATTTTCATATTTTAATCACACTACTTCCTAATCTCAAAATTGAATCATCACGATAAATAAAAACGACACTACTATTAAATGTTCGTCTTGATATAAAAACATCGTTTATTTATTTAACTAATATCAATCCTAATGATTCAAATGAATATTCGATATAATAATAATACAAGGCAGTCAAATTAATTCATGACATAACAATGTTCAAAAGGTAAATTATATAAATTATATAATATTATAAATTATATTGCACAGATAAATGAGAGTGTGTGAGTCACCTCAATCATTATTTCATTATACTGTAAAGCTTCAAGTGAAACTGTTTTTTAGTAATATTGCATTAGTTACATACACATACTACACAATGATTGATTATAAATATCAATAATTCAAAAATCATATTTCAAACTTATACCGTATTTTGAGTGACTTCTTTTAAAATTCAGTAAATATTCTATAATTATTGTACAAACGATCAACCTCGATTTGAATGAAATAAAATACCCCTACTAATTCAGTCGTGATCATTATTTTACATTGAAGCTATTTAAGGGCGGTATTTCGCGATACAATTGTTTGCTTTTTTTATATTGGCTGCGTAACCAGGGCCGTCAGCAACTTTTGCCCAAGAGGGGTGCGTTTTCACGAATTTTTACCGGAAAGGGGGTTGCGTTCACGATTTTTTACCGGAAAGGGGGTGCGTTTTCACGATTTTTTACCGGAAGTAGTAGTATGACGTCAGAGTGTTAGTGCTGCAGCACGCTGACGATGCGATCGCCTCTGGCGCGAAGCCAATAACGGGTGGGGTCCAGGGGGCGGAAGCTCTGGCGAATACCACGAATTTAGGACACAATTTTCATGTATCTTGCCATCGTTGACCCCATTTTCCATTCATAAAACAACATGTTACCCTAAAAAAAATATATAAAAAAATAGACTGCACCCAACGCACCCCCCCCCCCCCCCCCTTCTGACGGCCCTGGTAACATAACATGAAGAGGACGATGCCTTTTTCAAATATTTTATAGATGGGGGCGTGGGTCACACAAAACCTGCTCTCTAAGATGCTCATTGGACTATAAATATATTACCAACATATCGGGCTTTGTAAATGCTTTAACAAACAATTTATGGAAGATATAAAAAAGCACCAATATTGAAGAATTTCATAAAAAAATATGAACGAGGCGACGAGAAACTACTTTATTTTATTATTAATTAATAATTGGCCTTTTAACACTTTTCACGAGGTATGTTTGTACTTATTTCCATGCATTTCACATGATGATTCCAAATATGGTTATGAAATTTAACAATGTTGACATTTTTATCCAGATTGAGACATTTTGGAATGTCGTCTGCAGACGCCTGCCGCGTGGAAAATGTTTATAAGGCAAATTAATAATAAAATAAAGTAGTTTCTCAAATGCATATAAATTTGAAGATGTAGGCCTTAAAATACCTACTTCTCTATCCATTTATATGCATTTTTCCTATACTAATTTTTAAACATTAATATTATTGCATACTTAATATAGTCCCTAAAATATAAACAAATTCTTGTTATTTATGCCCTCGTTCTTCTCATAAACGATTTATTTGTGTGATTTTTATAAAAACAAACAAAAATGACTTGCTAGTCCGTATGATTTAACTTACAATGCAATATTACTAATAATTGCTTGCATTATACTGGCCTCAATCCTAGATATATATGATATATGTATTCGATTTACCTCTTTAGTTCGTCTTGATCAACCGTTGCCATATATTAATAGGCCTACACCGGCGCCAGTAGTAACATAGAAGACGGTCTGCGTCGTGTCCTTTTATGAGATGTGCACGTTAGTCTCATGATCACCCTGTACCATTATGATCATTGTATCATTGTGATATTCATTGTGATATCTATTGTGATATCAATGTACCCATTTACAGCTGGTACAGGTAGTATTCTGATACAGTAGTAATCTTATTTTCTGTAGCTTTTCTCTTTCACGAATAACTAATCGGCAGATTAGGAGGGAGTGTGATTAAATGAAAATACGAGGAAGAACCTCTCCACATATCTTTTTATCTAAAGATCTTAAAATATATGAATAGTCTCAAATAAATTGTATATATGTATATTATGCACGATAATTATTTCAGCTAGATTGTGGACTTTTAATGTTGTTTATTGAAACATTTTAACATTGGCCTATACAAAATACATTAGACGCAAACTAAAAAGGAATTTTGTGTACAGCTAAGGTTAGTGACGTTAATTGTGGATGGCAACGCCACTGTGAAAATACATTGATTATTGCGTAGTCAATGGATCGATGTCATATTATAGCAATGTACTATATTCAGCGAATTTATTTTTAAAAATAACCTGCTTAGAATGATCATTTCTTGGAAAATATGACACTACAACAAATCTCACACCCCTAGCGATTCCTGATAATAATTATAAAATTCATTGAACTTGTTTTGGTTACGTTTACATCGTGAGCAAGAGGGGGTGCCACGCTTAAGTACAGTGTCTATGGGAGCCGCCGCCCGACTATAAGTGTATTACGTGCCATGGATAGTGCCGAGAGGAATAGTATCGATTTGGAGAGGATAGCTGTTGTTCAATCAATATGATCGATCGATCGAGTGTTATAGTATTTGAAAATCAAAACGTCGCCTTAAATGGTATGAAGAATAGGCCCATACGATTTCAAGCTATTTCAGGTGTACAAAACGAAACGGTTTCATCAAGTTGATCATGTTGATATTGAATTAGAAATGATAGTTAACATTAAGTGTTGTATGAGGTGATGGCAGTGTTGAGTAAGACCGAATTAATATTGTTAATGTTTATATAAACTGCGCCAATAAAGTATCTAAACACTTACAAATGGTCAGATTTATCGGAACCTGAAATAGTATGCAAAAAAATAATTAATTAATTCGATTCACAGTTATCTTCTGCGCATTTTGACACCTCTTTTGTTGCGCTACAATGTTGTTTGGCGGTTTTATGGGCACTGGAGTGGCTTACGGTCGAATTCAAAAGTTGCAAAAGCTCCTATTCACCCCGATTACAGAAGGGAACTCACACAAGCATCACACACAGACAAAATACAAAATACACCAATTTGTTCTGTTTACTTAACCATGACAATTAATGATTGATTAATTATTGATATATGCCTCCCATCTCTTACCCTTTTGTTTTTGTTATTAAAAATTAATGCTGATGTTCATCGCAATCGATTTATCCAACACGCGACATACACATCATTTAAAAAAAGGCGGGCAAAAATAATGCTGATCTTATTCGTTGCTTGAATAGGGGCTTTTGCAACTTTTGAATTCGACCTTAAGCCACTCAAGTGCCCATAAATCCGGCAAACAACATCGTAGCGCAACAAAAAAAGGTGTCAAAATGCGCAGAAGATAACTGTGAATTGAATTAATTAATTATTTGTTTGCATACTATTTCAGGTTCCGATAAATCTGACCATTTGTAAGTGTTCTGCTGAGTGTTCAGATACTTTATTGGCGCAGTTTATGTTGTGGTTTCCCGGTCCAAAGAATACAAACTTTCAGTTTTAAAGGGGCACTAAGAGATGTGTTGGAGGCTGCGCCCTCAATTATGATAAAAACTGGGATTAGTATATTTTTATAATTGTATTACATGTATGAACTTACACCTATAAGAATTAAGAAAAATCAGCCCTCTTTGTACAATAAAACGTCGATTAAAAAATGCTCGTAGCGCTGCCACATGAAAGATGGCAGAGAACCTCATCTAGCCTGCTTGGTCCAAAAAAAATCGGAAGTTACTCTATCATATATATGGGACATAAACAAAGTGTATAACTTTTCTATTATTGAGCACTTTACATGAAACCTGGAAAAGTGCAGGTTTCAATTCGTATGATCATGGTATTCAATCGGTTATTATTCGCATCTATCGTCTCTTATTATGAACATCTGCACGGAGGGAGCAACATTCTCTGAAGTTTGCTCAGTCACTAGCCGAATGCAGTAGGACTAAAAGGTTGCTCCCTGCATGCAGAGGTCAGGTTCATGGTAGACAATTGAGAAACAATGCCGAACTCACCCAGCCTCGTGCACGCACAAACAGATATTGGTGAAAGCCCCATTCCTTATTATGTAAAGCTGATCAACATGCAGTCCCGCATGAGTTAGGTGCGGTATTACAGGTTTTTTAACCCTAACTCTAGATCACCACACGGCAACAGATTTCTTTTCCGATCCCCAAAATTCACCAGAAAGGTCACCCTGACCCCCCCCCCCCCCCCCCCCTAACTCTAGATCACCACACGGCAACAGATTTCTTTTCCGATCCCCAAAATTCACCAGAAAGGTCACCCTGACCCCCCCCCCCCCCCCCCCCCCACCGGATTTGAACCACGGACCTCCAGTACCAAGGCCCAGATCCTAGCCACTACACCACGGCTGCCAGTCGACACTTTTTTCTGCACAGTTGCTGTGTGGTGTAGTAGAGTTAGGGTTAAGGGCCTTGGCTATTAGGAGCTATTTATGTGTATATTATATATTCTAACAGTAGCCCTTTTTTGCTAAATGTAACGAGATTTTTGTTACTATTATACATGTATATGTATAGGTATCGTATATTAGCTATCGCTATCAGCTAAAGGGGTACCCCTAACAAAAGTTATGTTTAGCTTATATTAGCTACCCCTATCTGCTAATGGGCTATCTTGATTTTATATTTTTTTCCCTGGAAAACGTAGCTATTGAGCTATCAGCTATCACAACCCGTTAGCTTATATTAGCTACCCCTATCTGCTAATGGGCTATCTTGATTTTATATTTTTTTCCCTGGAAAACGTAGCTATTGAGCTATCAGCTATCACAACCCGTTAGCTTATATTAGCTACCCCTATCTGCTAATGGGCTATCTTGATTTTATATTTTTTTCCCTCGAAATCGTAGCTATTGAGCTATCAGCTATCACAACGCGTTAGCTTATATTAGATACCCCTATCTGCTAATGGGCTATCTTGATTTTATTTTATTTTTTCCCTGGAAAAAGTAGCTATTGAGCTATCAGCTATCACAACCCGTTAGCTTATATTAGCTACCCCTATCTGCTAATGGGCTATCTTGATTTTATATTTTTCCCTGGAAATCGTAGCTATTGAGCTATCAGCTATCACAACCCGTTAGCTTATATTAGCTACCCCTATCTGCTAATGGGCTATCTTGAGTTTATTTTATTTTGTCCCTGGAAATCGTAGCTATTGAGCTATCAGCTATCACAACCCGTTAGCTTATATTAGCTACCCCTATCTGCTAATGGGCTATCTTGATTTTATATTTTTCCCCTGGAAATCGTAGCTATTGAGCTATCAGCTATCACAACGCGTTAGCTTATATTAGCTACCCCTATCTGCTAATGGGCTATCTTGATTTTATATTTTTTTCCCCTGGAAAACGTAGCTATTGAGCTATCAGCTATCACAACCCGTTAGCTTATATTACCTACCCCTATCTGCTAATGAGCTATCTTGATTTTATATTTTTTTCCCCTGGAAATCGTAGCTATTGAGCTATCAGCTATCACAACCCGTTAGCTTATATTAGCTACCCCTATCTGCTAATGGGCTATCTTGATTTTATTTTTTTCCCCTGGAAATCGCAGCTATTGAGCTATCAGCTATCACAACCAGTTAGCTTATATTAGCTACCCTATCTGCTAATGGGCTATCTTTATTTTATATTTTTCCCCTCGAAAACTGTAGCTATTGAGCTATCAGCTATCACAACCCGTTAGCTTATATTAGCTACCCCTATCTGCTAATGGGCTATCTTGATTTTATATTTTTTTTCCCTGGAAAACGTAGCTATTGAGCTATCAGCTATCACAACCCGTTAGCTTATATTAGCTACCACTATCTGCTAATGGGCTATCTTGATTTTATATTTTTTTTCCCCTGGAAAACGTAGCTATTGAGCTATCAGCTATCACAACCCGTTAGCTTATATTAGCTACCCCTATCTGCTAATGGGCTATCTTGATTTTATATTTTTCCCCCTGGAAATCGTAGCTATTGAGCTATCAGCTATCACAACGCGTTAGCTTATATTAGCTACCCCTATCTGCTAATGGGCTATCTTGAGTTTATTTTATTTTGTCCCTGGAAAACGTAGCTGTTGAGCTATCAGCTATCACAACCCGTTAGCTTATATTAGCTACCCTATCTGCTAATGGGCTATCTTTATTTTATATTTTTTCCCTCGAAAACTGTAGCTATTGAGCTATCAGCTATCACAACCCGTTAGCTTATATTAGCTACCCCTATCTGCTAATGGGCTATCTTGATTTTATATTTTTCCCTCGAAATCGTAGGTATTGAGCTATCAGCTATCACAACGCGTTAGCTTATATTAGCTACCCCTATCTGCTAATGGGCTATCTTGATTTTATATTTTTTCCCCTGGAAAACGTAGCTATTGAGCTATCAGCTATCACAACCCGTTAGCTTATATTAGCTACCCCTATCTGTTAATGGGCTATCTTTATTGTATATTTTTTTACCTCGAAAACGTAGCTATTGAGCTTTCAGCTATCACAACCCGTTAGCTTATATTAGCTACCCCTATCTGCTAATGGGCTATTTTTATTTTATATTTTTTTCCTCGAAAACTTAGCTATTGAGCTATCAGCTATCACAACCCGTTAGCTTATATTAGCTACCCCTATCTGCTAATGGGCTATCTTTATTTTATATTTTTCCCTCTAAAACGTAGCTATTGAGCTATCAGCTATCACAACCCGTTAGCTTATATTAGCTACCCCTATATGCTAATAGGCTATTTTTATTATTTATTTTTTCCCTCGAAAACGTAGCTATTGAGCTATCAGCTATCACAACCCGTTAGCTTATATTAGCTACCCCTATCTGCTAATACTAGTAATAGGCTATTTTTATTTTTTATTTTTTCCCTCGAAAACTTAGCTATTGAGCTATCAGCTATCACAACCCCTTAGCTTATATCAGCTACCCTATCTGCTAATGGGCTATCTTTATTTTATATTTTTTCCTCATTGAAAACTGTTACGAAAGGTTTCCGAAAAATCTGTTGTTCGATAATAATTATGGTAAATTATGGCCGCGTAGAAAGTGTTATCATGCATATTAAGAATTTTAACTTTTATTGGCTTTCTACACCTACACGTTTTAAAGAACGACCAATCGTGTGTTCCGGGATCGATTTGATGTTTTAACGCTTAATAAGGGTTTAAATTTCTATGGCTTCTAACACCAAGTTAAAAACACCAACAATGTGATGTTTAAACTCTAAACATGCTTTTAATACCGGTTTAAACGTCATTGGCTTCCTACACCAAAGTTATATCAAATGTAATCACCTTAACACTTTCCACGCGGCAGGCAGCTGCAGACGACATTCCAAAAATTCACAAAATGTTTCAAAAATGTCAAAATTATTGTATTTCATTACCATATTTGGAATCACCGTGAGAAATGCATTGAAATAAGTACAAACATGCCTTGTGTTTGGTCAGTAATCTTTGAGATAGACTTTGAAAATTATGAAAGGTTTCTGAAAAATCTCTTTTGTGTATGGTAAAAATAATAGCCGCGTGGAAAGCGTTAAAAGGTGTTTACATTTTTACATTTTATTGGCTTTTTTAAGAACGACCCTTGATGTGTTTGGGAAACGATCAAGTTAATGTTTTATCTTATAATATATTGTTGTAATAGCTAATATCAGCTATAGCTAGGTTTATAATAAAGTAAAACTAGAGCGGTTCTCGGGTTTCGCGGTTTTCGAGTTTCGCGGTTTTCGAGTTTCGCGGTTGATGGGGTTTAGCAGTGTCAGATGTAGTGGTTATCAATAGGGCAGTTATTGACATTGTATTGGTTTTAACATGATATGTTAGGATCTGACCAGAACCATGGAGGACGGGCGGAGAGTGATGGTATGAAAATGAAATGATTATGAAGTGGTTTGGATTTATTGTGTGGGAGATAATATTTGAAACCCGTTTATTTGTTCTAAAGGGTTTGCTTTGTATTTGATTCAACCATAAGAATGAATTGCTGACAGAGCTGCTGTTGGTGTTTGATGTGGCCTGGAGATTGTATTTAGGTGCGAAGGTAAAAAGTTTGATTTGATTAATGTACTTTCCGGTTGCAACCTTCGCCCTAAGGGGACCTAGGACTTAGCGGTGACCATGCGGGTAAGAAAATGTTGCCTTTCTACGCAGGGACAAGATTCAGTACTCATTAGTGGTATATCATTACGTTTTGTCACCAATACAATTGTAGCACGGAGGTGTAGGTAATATAACATCTCTCTGATTGTAGCATGTAATTTATATAGACATGCTTGTCTATTAATTAGCAAGAGTTGAAATGCAAATTCCATTTAAATGGAATGGGGCTGGTGAAAGTTTGAGTGAAGTGCACATTTAAACACACTTGTACACAAAATGCACAATATACAAAGAAGAATAGGCAGTAGAAACAGTAATGTAATAATCTTTACATAAACAGTTTATTAAGATGAACATGGGTCCATCCACGAAGTTGCGTACACAAGGTGTGACATGATAGTCAAATTTAGTTGCCTGATTGAATTCCAAAACATCATTTTGAACTAACAATCCTCACAATCACGAGGGCCGACTTGGCTATCTTATTCGTTATGCCATCACCGGCGAGAGATGAACGAAACTGATTAGAGCATGCGCATTGTGTTCTTTCAACATCGATCAGCTGATCGCCCGGCGGCATATGATATTATTGTTTACATCGTAAAACAAGGCAATATACACACATGCGCTTTTGAACGGAATAGCCGCGATCGATTAAAATTAATAATTTTGTAAATTCGTCTTTGTATACCGACAGTCCAGGCAAACAGTAATTGAAAACTTGGCTTAAAATTTCTTTAAACTGCATAAAGAGGCAATTAAAAGCTTTGCGGTAAAATGGGTTTTGCTTTCAATTGACAGCGAATACGTATAATTCGGCAGTCTCGCGATGCATTGAATGACTGAGATTAGTTTTCGTAGTCGATTGAAAACAGATATTTTGCCCGTAATTTGATCAGCATGGATATTAACATAATGTAATCTTAACTCTAGTGTGATTATTTTTGTCAAAGATTCGATCATTCATCTTTATTTACTTGTTTTGTTACTGCCATTCACTTGCACTTTAGTTTACACTACAGTTAAAAAATGCCAGTGCAGTAGTTGCTTTTTGTTGTTTTATCACCTTTTTAGTTACCTATGAGATCAATTTGACAACAATTATATTCGCATAGAAATCATAAGGATTTTTTTTAATTTGCCTGACCGCCAAATGCCGAAATTTGGAAAATGGACCCAAATATCATTATATGATTTTTTGTTTGTTTTGGATACGTATGAGATCCATGATACAAAAAAGTCAAGCCGCAATCAATTTGGCGACAAAAAAGTCATTCGCATAGAATTTTTTTAATTTTTTTAATTCTAAAATATCAAAATTTGAAAAATTAGCCCAAATACCTTTATTTGGTTAAATAATTCAATTTTGTTTGGGTACGTATGAGATCAATGTTACAAAAAAGTCAAGCTGCAATCAATTTGACGACAAAAAAGTCATTTGCATAGAAATCATAACATTTTTTTTAATTCTAGGCTTGACCGACAAATATCAAAATTTGAAAAATTAGCCCAAATACCATTATTTGGTTAAGTAATTCAATGTTTGTGGGTACATATGAGATCGATGATACAAAAAACTCAAGCGGCAATCAATTTGGCGACAAAAAAGTCATTCGCATAGAAATCATAACAATTTTTTTTTTAATTCTAGACTTGACCGACAAATATCAAAATTTGAAAAATGAGCCCAAATACCATTATTTGGTTAAATAATTCAATTTTGTTTGGGTACGTATGAGATCGATGATACAAAAAAGTCAAGTCGCAATCAATTTGACGACAAAAAAAGTTTGTTCGCATAGAAATCATAACAATATTTTTTTAAAATTCCAAGCTTGACCGACAAATATCAAAATTTGAAAAAAATAGACCAAATACCATTATTTGGTTAAATAATTCAATTTTATTTTTGGTACGTATGAGATCGATGATGCAAAAAAGTCAAGCCGCAATCAATTTGGCGACAAAAAAGTCATTCACATAGAAATCATAATTTATTTATTTTTAAATTCTAGGCTTGACTGACAAATATCAAAATTTGACAAATTAGCCCAAATACCATTATTTGGTTATTAAAGTAATTCAATTATTTGGGGTACGCATGAGATCGATGATGCAAAAAAGTCAAGCCACAATGAATTTGGCGACAAAAAAAGTAATTCGCATAGAAATCATTTTTTTTTTTAATTCTAGGCTTGACTGACAAATATCAAAATTTGAAAAATTCGCCCAAATACCATTATTTGGTTTAATAATTCAATTTTGTTTGGGTACGTATGAGATCGATGATACAAAAAAGTCAAGTCGCAATCAATTTGACACAAAATAAAAGTTGTTCGCATAGAAATCATAACAATTTTTTTTTAAATTCCAGGCTTGACCGACAAATATCAAAATTTGATAAATTAGCCCAAATACCATTATTTGGTTAAATAATTCAATTTTATTTTTGCTACGTATGAGATCGATGATGCAAAAAAGTCAAGCCGCAATCAATTTGGCGACAAAAAAGTCATTCGCATAGAAATCATAATTTTTTTTTTTAAATTCTAGGCTTGACTTAATATCAAAATTTGACAAATTAGCCCAAATACCATTATTTGGTTATTAAAGTAATTTCAATTTTTTGGGGTACGTTTGAGATCGATGATACAAAAAAGTCAAGCCGGAATCAATTTGACCACAAAAAAGTAATTCGCATAGAAATCATAACAATTTTTTTTTAAATTCTAGGCTTGACCGACAAATATCAAAATTTGAAAAAAAATTAACCCAAATACCATTATTTGGTTAAATAATTCAATTTTGTTGGTACATATGAGATCGATGATGCAAAAAAGTCAAGCCGCAATCAATTTGGCGACAAAAAAAGTCATTCGCATAGAAATCATAACGATTTATTTTTAAATTCTCGGCTTGACCGACAAATATCAACATTTGAAAAAATAGCCCAAATACCATTATTTGGTTAAATAATTCATTTTTTGGGGGTACATGAGATCGATGATACAAAAAAAAGTCAAGCCGCAATCAATTTCATGACAAAAATGTCTTTCGTATAGAAATCATGAGCATTTAAAAAAATAAAATAAGTAGGCCTGAGTCTGACCGACAAATGTCAAAATTTGGAAAATGGACGCAAATATCATTAATGTTTGGATAATTTATTTTTTATTTTTTAAAGAACCGATCATTTCTATGTGCGAGTCGATAATATATTCAATTAAAAGGTATAGCCTATTATAATGCTAGGGATGTTCATATCATTGACTTCAGAGGGCGACATTTTATTGAAAATTAGTTGACCAAAATATGTAGAAAACTCCATGTTTACCTAGATGAATACAGCGATGTAGTACGAT
Source organism: Ophiura sarsii (assembly GCA_035610835.1). Lineage (NCBI taxonomy): Eukaryota > Metazoa > Echinodermata > Ophiuroidea > Amphilepidida > Ophiuridae > Ophiura > Ophiura sarsii. Next base: position 41,672,543 of record CM069457.1, on the reverse strand, counting down.
GTGGCTAGAATGTATTCACTGATGTCTATATAACCCCGCACAAGCAACTAAAAATCATGAAAGTAAACCGCTTTTTACCTAAAATGGTTTAAAAATGTGCATGATTTGCGGCGCCCATAGTTCTTTACGAACTAACGATGTGGCCAACTTTGGCAATGATTTTGAATAGATTACATCCCCCAGTCTTCAATATTACCGTATGGTGTAATACTAGCATGTATTACAATGGTATAACTAAAACCGCGGCGACAAGTTTTTTCTGTTTGTTATGTAAACATAACATAATTATGTAAATGTCCACGCTCTTTCCATGTACTAATGAGTAATGGGCCCAGCGTGATTCAGTGAAAAAGGCATCCAATTGTTACGTAAACATCAAACAATTGATTATCTATACAGCAAAGATTCGCCCTCATACATCAAGTATGGTGTGACGTAGCAAGTATTACAATGGTATAACTAAAACCGCGACAAGTCGGGGGACTCTGTTTGTTATGTAAACATCAAACAAAAATAGCAACGCTCATACATCCCCGGGAAAAAGGGGGGTGTACTCAGATTTGGTTTGGTCGGGGGTGTGCCGCTGGAGAATCAAATCCCCTACCCATTTCTAAGGGTGATTTTGGATAGACCCATGTCTAAGGATTTTTCAGTTGAAAAGCCTACCCATGGCTAAGGATGTCTCATGAAAAACGACCCACTGGAGCGGCACCTCCCCGTATGCCTTACATACGTGAGTACCACCCCCGAGCATGCATCGTTGTATTTTACTAAGAAAAATATGCTTCTCAAGGCAAAAAAATAGTTTTACTCCTATGAGGCAGATTAACCCCAACTTTGAACTCGTCCAAGTTATTTGCGATTTGTACATGCTCACAAAATCCGGAATCCATTGATGGATTAATAAAGACGAAATCGCAAACACAATTTTTTTCTGAGGCAATCTCTAGGGGTGGTACAAAATTCAACAAACTCAATTGCGCGTAGTGGCGTTTGGGATGGGGGATTCATATAGTTTTAGCTTCATGCTCTATTACGCTTGAACTCTTTCCGCCCACACACATGAGTAGTAAACCACGACAAAACAAAATTACGCCCCTTGATTGGAAAAACGGTGATCCACGCTTGCGATCAGCGACGGATCGCATGGAGTATATAAAACATTATGGTGATATACGGGGGGTACAATAACTAGAATCGCCGCCATTTTCTTTGATGTGACGATGTCGGAATAGAAAATAAATATCCCTATCGCGGGAACATTATCCCTCATAATTCTCCAAATAACCAGTCACTCGAACTCAGCCGAGATAAATACTGTACCAATATCGTGTCCACAAATTTTACTAATTCAAGCTGTATTTTTCGAGATATTTCGCACACAAACTTCGATTTGAAAATCTTAGGATGCCGGTACCCGTCCTCCAAATATAACTACCATTAGCGCATAACCCGATATTAGCTATCAATAGCTGACATTAGCTACCAATAGCTTATATAAGCTACCAATAGCTTATATAAGCTACCAATAGCGAATTATTAGATTGTTGTAATAGCTAATAGCTGGTATATCTATGTCTAGAATAAAGAAGAAATCGAACTACCATATCGCATTAGCGAATATTAGCTATATTAGCTAGCGCTCTATTAAGCCGATATCAGCTTATGTTAGATAGCAATAGCTTATATGATTGTTATAATAGAAGGTTGTAATAGCTAATATCAGCTATAGCTAGATTTAGAATAAAGTAAGAATCTATGTACCATTATCCTATTAGCCAATATTAAGTATCGATAGCTTATATTGGCTACCAATAGCTTATTATTAGCTACCCGTAGCTTATAATAGATTGTTGTAATAGCTTATATCAGCTATAGCTAGGTTTATAATAAAATAAAAATCGAACTATTAGCGTATAACCAGATATTAGCTATCAATAGCTGATATTAGCTACCAATAGCTGATATTAGCTACCAATAGCTTATATTAGCTTCCAATAGCGTATATTAGATTGTTGTAATAGCTAATAGCTGGTATATCTATGTTTACAATAAAGAAGAAATCGAACTATCATATCGCATTAGCGGGTAGTAGCTTATATTAGCTAGCGCTCTAGTTTGCCGATATCAGCTTATATTAGATAGCAATAGCTTATATGATTGTTATAATAGAAGGCCTTGTAATAGCTAATATCAGCTATAGCTAGATTTAGAATAAAGTAAGAATCTATGTACCATTATCCTATTAGCCAATATTAGGTATCGATAGCTTATATTGGCTACCAATAGCTTATATTAGCTACCCGTAGCTTATAATTGATTGTTGTAATAGCTTATATCAGCTATAGCTAGGTTTATAATAAAATAAAAATCTAACTATAAGCGCATAACCCGATATTAGCTATCAATAGCTGATATTAGCTACCAATAGCTTATATTAGCTTCCAATAGCGTATATTAGATTGTTGTAATAGCTAATAGCTGGTATATCTATGTTTACAATAAAGAAGAAATCGAACTATCATATCGCATTAGCGGGTAGTAGCTTATATTAGCTAGCGTTCTAGTTAGCCGATATCAGCTTATATTAGAAGGCAATAGCTTATATGATTGTTATAATAGAATGTTGTAATAGCTAATATCAGCTATAGGTAGGTTTGTAGCTGATATTAGCTAATACAATAAGCACATTGTAATAGCCAATATCTTATAGCTATAGCTAATATATAATAGCTGATATTAGATGTATTTGAGTACTATACTAATATACCATATTAGCTAGCTATAGCTGATAATAGCTACGGCATTAACGGGTTAATTGTAGTAGTTAATATCTTATTACCTATAGCTAATATCTAATATCCCCCTTTATTACCTAATATCATCCAATATCAGCTACAAGTACCATTAGCTAGTATCCGCAATAGCTGAGGCTATTGGTGGCTATTAGGTTTCTAATGCAGCTAAATGTAATATCGCACCTTAATGTCCCGCATGCAGTGATCTCCCATAATTTGCTTTGCGTGCTCCGTCTTTCTTCATCATGCTCGCATATCCTGTATTTGGCCTTGTCTCTTGTTGTTTGCCATGTTCCTGCCCAGTAAGTTGGCTATTTGTGTATTGAATTGTTTTATATGTATTCCTTGCTGTCCTCTACCTGGCTCTGACAAAATGTAAGGGCTTTAAAACTCATTAAATATATCACTAAATGCGCAAGCTTAACCGTGAATATTTATATTGCGCCCTTTCTCCCTGTTAGCATGTTAGCTGTATTAAGGGGGCTGTCAAGTGTCAGAAATAGCTTCCGTAAAACTGCCGTAACTACGTAATTATTCATATATTCCATATACAAGTATACATTTTTTTGAAGGAAAGGGTTCAATAAATCTAACCATGAACATAAAATTGCTCTAAAAAGAACCATTTTGGAGAAAATCATAAAAAACGAGAATTTTGACCAGTCTTCAATTCGGACAAGGTAACCAAAAAAATATTTTCTGAAAATCTGTCCTTTTACGACTTTTGTAATCTTAAGAAAATTACCCGGGTTTCATTTTTTTTGTTTTTTGATATCTGAGATATTTTTTTATTTATTGACCAAATAAGGCAACAAAATGGGATTTTTAAATACAACAAACGTGAATTTCCACAAAATGATCCGAAAAATCGGGAAATAGGCCTAAAACAAAAAACAAAAAAAATGGAACCTGGGGAAGATCATGGTTGTTGCGTTAAACTTACTTGCTGTCCATCAGATGCAGTTTGTATTGAGTTATCGTGTCTGTAAATCGTATTTTTACTCAAAAATGAACATAAAGAAATCAACCGATGAATGTGAAAAGTGACAATACCGCCGTTTGATCATGGTTTACGGGGAAATACACGTATTTCAAATCCTGTTCTTTAGATATTGTGGGAAACATATAAATCCCCAACTTCGTGCAAAGTTTCATTACAAACCGTTCTTTTCTTGGTATCAAAATAACCTCAAATGTGTGTTAAAAAACACCTTTTTCATGATGTCGAATTTGAAAAAGAAGCCATACCATTTTATGCGCATTCGAAGTGCGTTCACAATTTCCGGGAAGCGTAACACATTCAAGCGCGTGCGTTAATCGACAATGAGCGCAGACGCGCGCGGAATGTTTTGAGTTGGTAAAATAAATGGTGACGCGTGCGCGTTGAACCGGTTGACAAAGATTTAGACGCTCGTGTATTAATTTCTGTGCGCAACACTCTGCGGCTAATCATCAGAGTTTATCATTATAGGCCAGTGTAGTCTTTATCAATGTGATCATTTAAAAATGCACCGTGGCGGGATTATAGTGAGTAGTCTGGGTGTAAAAATCAACACCTATCCTAGATAAAGGACTTAGTAAAGGAGAGAGAAAAATTGGAAACAGAGAGAAAGCAAGAAATGGGATGAAGATTTAATTTAAGACCTGTCGTTGGTAGGCTCTAGGCCTACATGTTTTCTCTTCTTCTACCTCAGATATTTAAAGAGACGGAATCGGGTAAGCTCCTGATTAACATGATTAATATGAGTCACGTCACGAATTGTAATTTCATCATAAATAGTAAAAGGCCACAACATGCCACCTGAACTTGATCATCGTTATGCCAGCGCCACCGAAAAAGAAACTGAAATATATGTCCGATAGGTCTAATGTTTAATGAAGCAGGAAAATAAATTTAACGGTTTGTAAAATGACTACCGTATATGAATTGTCTATGGGTAAACTGTCAAGCGAACGAGTAACAGTAGCGTATCAGCAGAGTGTCACCCCTCGACGGATTTGACCGGGTAGAACAGCTCAAACTACCGGGCTAAAAGGTTTTATTTTCTGTAAATACAGTGGGTTGGGGGAGCAAGGGCCCCAATTTGAATCGGATGGGGTGGATTTTGAGAACACCCCCACCCTCCCCGTTTTCAAATGTCGGACTCGGCGGCGGCGGCAATCCTCAGCCTGTAAAGTTAAAGCCTACCGGGAAGATACACTCTTAGAAAAAATGGTTCGTTTAAGAACCCTTTTTTGTCCCGCGGGGAGCACCTTTTGGCCTAAAAGGTTCTAAAAAGAACCTTAGAATGGTTCTTTGAAGAACTTTCAAATTTTAAATAAGACCTAAAGGTATATTTACTTTTTTGTTTTTATGTAATATGCAAATTCAAGAGAAATGTAAACAAATTTAATCCTTTTCAACTGTTAAAAATCATTTCTTCTTGGCTAAAAACATTTTTTACCGTTTTACCAAGAACCATTGAGGGTTCTCCATAATTTTTTCCCAAAAGGTTCTTGAAGCTTGAGGAACCATTTTCTTGGCTAAAGAACCCTTTTAGAACCTTTTTTGGTTCTAAAAGGAACCCTATAGAAATTTCATTGGGTTCCTTTTAGAACCAAAAAAGGTTCTAAAAGGGTTCTTTAGCCAAGAAAATGGTTCCTCAAGCTTCAAGAACCTTTTGGGGAAAAATTATGGAGAACCCTCAATGGTTCTTGGTAAAACGGTAAAAAATGTTTTTAGCCAAGAAGAAATGATTTTTAACAGTTGAAAAGGACTAAATTTGTTTACATTTCTCTTGAATTTGCATATTACATAAAAACAAAAAAGTAAATATACCTTTATGTCTTATTTAAAATTTGAAAGTTCTTCAAAGAACCATTCTAAGGTTCTTTTTAGAACCTTTTAGGCCAAAAGGTGCTCCCCGCGGGACAAAAAAGGGTTCTTAAACGAACCATTTTTTCTAAGAGTGTACCATTTCCCCCTCTGACAAGCGATCTCATCAGATACGCCACTGGCGGGTAATGGAGCACATTTCACAGTAGTTAAATGATGAGTATTTTCCATTAGAATGGACTTGGATCCTTTTAAAATTGATTTGAATTGCTATCTACCAAAGATAATTATTAAATAGTGATTGTTCAGTGTTATAACAATAGCTCTATTAAGCATTTCGGTTGGATCTCTTATAAAAGTAGTTTGCTATCTACTGAAGATAACAATGATAACGTTGAAAACACGGTCATTATTTAACAATTAGCTCTAGTGCTAGGCCTATATACAGTATTCGGTATTTCCATTACTGCATGGTTTTATTATTTATTGGCTATCCCTATGAATTGCCTTGTCACCTATACCTAGATTGATTTTTTTTTATTGAGAGGACACAAAAGTACAAGGATATCAAAGGTGCAACCACACATTTAATTAATCAGGCCTATTGTTTACATCTCATAACTTCGTGATAAACCAAACCGATGTTACCCTATTTTTTATTGGGGTGGGTCCGAGGGGCAGAAATATAGAGCATCCTCTCCCACCATAATCCCATCCCTTCCACCTTTGCTTTCAGTCTAGAACATTCGGACGTTTCATTGATTCAAAATATGAATGATGGGCATTTAGCGATCGAAATGGGAAGATCTCTGTTCTTTGTTCAGTCCGAATTTCATTTGGAATGTTCCAGAATTTTATATTATTCAATTTAACTATGACATTTTAGGAGGATTTTATAGAAACATGACTTGTTTGGCCGTATAGGCCTACTTCTGGTTATCTTGGAACTTATTTTGTCTTATATGGCATGTCACCAACCAAACCGTAGGCCTAACAGCGGGGCCTTAGACCCGAACGCAACTGAATAAATGAGCTAATGGATAGTATATTAAAATACATGCCAGGAGAGGCTGTCCATCCCTGCTCTCCATGGCCCTATACACCCCCAACTCCACATGTCGTGTGTTTGATTGCCGCGTGTGCAAATACATGTACTATACACTATTATGAGATAACCATGTGAACCATTTGATAGCATCGGCTCATCGGTCCGAGGATGCTTCTCCGATCATGCCCATGTAGGCCTAGGTAAAACGGCACTTATAATTGATATTATGTTTGATATAACTGAATGACAAATTAGTACACCGAGTGAACTAACTGAGAACTAGCTAACTTAACAACGATACGAAGTAATTATATAGGCCTACCATATTCAGTAATGACAATAAATAGATAAACAGGTACGCCTATTAGATGGACGGGCGGGTGGAACGGACTTGTACAACATCGAAATGCCAAACAAAAACAAAACATTAACGTCTTCGGATAAAACCCGGTGTAAGTCTTTTTGATCTCCTTACAATGTTTCACTCCGATCATGGATTCAAAATCTTTCTCTGTCCTTTATTTTTTATCTTTTTTCCTTCTCTCTTTCCAAACTCCTTGACACTAACGCTTGTGCTAAAGCCTTGTTTTACTAATAGGCCTACTTGCTTTCAGGCTCAGCCACACCCCGGCAAAAATGACGGTTTGATAAGTCGGGCCTCCGATGCGTAAACAATGCGTATGAACAAGCCCTCAAACGCGGCAAAAACATAGCGGGTAACGCAGCACGCACTGACGGCTTTCGAAATAACAGCGTCGCGTATTTTAAGCGAACTGGCGCGTGCCAATTTGCGTGAAAAACAAAACACGGGATACGCGGCGCATGGGAGTTTCGCTGATCCCGTGCGGGCAGACTTTTCCATTCTACTTTGTCAATGATCACAATAAGGGATTTAAATCCTTCTAAATAGGCGTTTGGAATTTCAAAATTGAAAATTTCTTTGCATGTACTGATAGATAACACTCTGAAGTTTTGAAAAATGAAGAAAAGTGAAATTCCTGGAAAATACGAAATGACACTTGACAGCCCCCTTAATAGAAACAATTATACATGTATGCGACATAAAATTGGGGTCCGTCGTTCATCTGCTACCAACTGCGGACGGACAGGATCGGTGACGGTCGAAGGCCTAATGCTATGAATTAATTAAGAATAGATACATACCTCAGAACGTGATAGTAGTAGAATGTACAATAATGCGCCACCGAATTTCTAAATAACACCTCTCTTTCTCTCTCCTTACCAACTGACACCTTTCATTGCCTTTCTTAAACACCTTTCTTGGTCCACCATCAGATATCAAGCACAATCTACTCTATCGTTAATTCATCGAAGAGCGATCTTTGGTGCTCGGATGGGCAGGGGAGATGAGCAAAAATAAGATGTGCTGTCTTCTGGCGTATATTTGCTAGTTGTCGAAGGATCCCATTTAATTCCAACCTCCGGTCGAACCTCATCTATAATGTGAATTGAAACAATTAAGCTGCCATTGCAAAAACACACACCACTGTTCCAATGCATATTTATTCTCATCACACGCATGCACATAGCAGCTACGTCTATCTAGTGTACCATGTTCAAAGAGAGACAAATATCGAACCATTTGCGCATTATCTGAAATCGAAAGGCTTTGAAATCGTCACCTGTGATTTCGGCCTATGAATAGAATCACAAAGCTGAAAAAAGATTAAAAGTGATGGACTTTGAACATTTACCATAATCGTCACCTGTTATTTCGGCATATGAATAGAATCACAAAGCTGAAAAAGATCGAAAGTGATGGACTTTTAACATTTAGTGTAGGAGGCCACATTTAATTTTTATTTGCTATCTTGTAATGTTTCCAACAGTAAATAATGTTTATTTTCAGGTTGGCCGGGCCTAAGATAAAATGGTTGTAAAATGATATGAAACTTCGTATCCCTATATTCTGTCTGCATGTCCGAATCAATCAGATTTCCTTGTTAAGTATAGAAAGAAACAAATACGCTTACAATGATATGGTATCAATATTGAAAGGTACGATTTTCATTTTCAAACAAATATTATACAATTTGAACGTTGACAAACTAAATAAGTTTATTTTCTGTCTTGTAAAATGAAAGGTTGTCTTCATCGGGGTCTATCATTCTACAAGTACCTGTTCATAGAGGCCTGTAGTACAGTAGACCTTAAAATGGCACCAAATAAGACCATTAAAGATGAGATGCAGCCAGTGCTTGCCAAATTGAAAGCATTTTTTTGAAATGGAGAAATTGGAAGGGAAAGCTATCTGTCTTTGCAACGTCAATTAAACAGACTCTCATGGCACAACTTGGGTTATGATGATAAAAGTAGGTGGGTAACATAATTATTTGTTATTATTGCCGTTTTTCACTCTACTGATTCTATCGATATTTTCGTCAGAAATAGCCTTCTCTCCCAGTCAATGGAACGGCTCGGTCACATGATTGGAAGATCGGTCTCAGATGGATAGACTATAAATGTGGTACAGCTATAATGGTTTAGGTGTCATTCGAAAGCCTATTTATCTAGCTACATTGTGTGAATAAATCAAGTATTTCCATAAATGTTTGGCAGAGATATGATTGATTATATTTCGAAAGTCGGGGTGGTGGCGGTGGCGGTGGCGGCGGTGGCGGCGGTGGCGATGGCGCTGTGTACAATCTCTATGGGGAATATAGAAAATGTTCCCAATTCTACGTTCAATTAACAATAACTCCTGATCCCTGTATGGTACAAACATGATTTTGCTCTCATTTTATAGATTATTTTATATTCTATAAGTTTCTGTTTCAACAAACATGTCAACTATTAAGTAACCATTGTAATCATGAATCGATTGCATTGTCCTTGGCTTTCTCCCTATTCGCTACACAGTGAACTTGCCCTAATTCATCGGTTTTACATACACATGATACATGACTATAACAAAAGAAGTATACAACCGATGATAGCAAAATTATCCATTTTTGGAAATCTCTCAAATAGGGGAATTCAAAAATGGCGTTTAAATCAGGATATGGTGCATACCCAAAAGAATATATACTTGTAAACTCTGACAAATATGAAATTTAAACGTTTGTGCTCGTTCACTTCCCGATATAGTATATTTCAACAAGTTACCCTTGACAACCTTTATGTTCCGATGGGTAATTGCATGAGGAACTAATATGCACAGTAAAATTATGATTGCTATAGGCCTATGTATAACAATATCATTGAGCTTAAATCAAAATATGAAGAAAAAAAATCAATATTTTTTAACATTCTTAATCACAACATGTTAGCATTAGGTCTTATCTAAATTCCAATAGCATATTTGGATTTCTTGTGAGATTTCCTTTCAGAAAATATATACTTTTTATGGGGTCGAACAAGTTATTGCGATATGCTAATTCGAATCTCAGGTGGTGTAAAATGTAAAAATCTGGACATACAACGGGAAGGGTGTCGAGTTCAAACACATGGCCATAGAGCTTCTATCTCTTTAGGTATATTAGTCTCAGGTCTGGAAGTATGGAAAATTGGTGTAGAAGCGGATGGCCAAAGGTGATGACAGAGGCAGCGGAGCGAAACCTAGTAACACGATGCAAGCGATCACCTTTCAAACCCGCTACCCATCTCCGCTGTGATATCCTTGAAGCTACCGGCACTGCCCCTACATGTAGTATTTCTACCATCAAAAGGCGACTCGCGGATAATGATCTCTCGTCATATCGTCAGAGCGACTAGCCTAAACTAGTCAAGCGACTAGCCTAAACTAGTCCAGCGACTAGCCTAAACTAGTCCAGCGACTAGCCTAAACTAGTCCAGCGATTAGCCTAAACTAGTCCAACTTAGGACGGACTAACATCAAGCTAGTCGAGCGACTAACTTAAAGCTAGTCCAGCAATGCTGGGATGAGCTTGGATGACGTGTATCAAGAAGAGACAATCCACCTGCCAATAGACAAACACTTATTGCAGCACTACAAGAAGAATGTTCCCCAGGCTACCATCAGGAACTTGATTGGAAGCATGAGAAGGAGATGCACAGCTTGCCAGCAAGCTGGAAGTGGACATACCCGTTATTAATTACTTCATTGTTTGTTTGGATATGAGTTTGTTTTGACTCTCTGAAATGTTTTTAACTTTATGTTGCTGAAATTGTTTACTGTGACTTGTGATGCAAGACGTTGTCGGAGTCGGTGCACATTTCTCTTGTGTCATTGAAGCAAACAATTGGTTATTGACTGCCATTTGAAGCAATACATTGCAGTAATATTGTATCCAAATTTGGTACATTTTCATGCACAGAATTTTATTTGGTGATCTGTTAAAATTTTATAAGTTTCTTTTTTGCCTCAGTGTACAAATAAAGACTAACGACTGTTAACACTGATGCAATTTATTGTGTTTTAATGCGGTTTACCTAATTTTGGTAATGAAACGTTTTTAAAAAGACGATACTGTGAGGGTTGCATTTATATATCATTAATTGCAACTAAAACTAAGCATAATCTAAGTAAGCTATCTAGTCATGCTAATAGGAATGTCACCAATGCTTCTGATGTACATTAGAAATTTACATCTCTGTTAAAAACGGGCATTATTAAATCAATATGTTGTGAATTTGCCAAAAAATACCAAGTCGATATTTACTGCATACAAAGTTGTTAATTAGCAATGTCAATCAAGTTCAAGTTGTCAGTGTAGGCCTTATGTTTATTCAGACACAAGAGATGGTTTAGTCTTGGTTGTCCTATTGTTGCTGGTTGGTGGTGCGCAGTGGCGGCACCAGCCTCATAAATTTTTGTTGTTGTGGGGGGCATGATTTTTTAGGGGGGCATAAACAAAAAATGATGCGCGCGAAGCTTAAATGGTCAAATTTTGTCTAATTCTAACTAATTTGGTATGAAAATGCGCGCTTGCGCGCAAAATTTAGCTGTTTTATGCTAAAATTGTCAACATTTGGTCTAATTAAACCTAATTAAGTTTAAAAAAAATTGCCTTTTTATGCTTAAATTGTTTATTTTTTTCTTATTTTAAAAAAATTAAAAAATGTGGGGGTCAAACTGGGGGGGGGGGGGGCAAGATTTTTTTCTGGAGGGGGGGCAAATCACTTTTGACAATTGGATATCTGTGATTGGATGTTTATATTTATGTTTAATAGATGTACTCTAACGAAGAGTGAAATTTAATAATAGTTGACTGATTTTTCTCAATCACTGTTTGTAATTGATAATTCAAATAATTAATTGCCCGCACGTACTTTGTCATGATCTACCTAGTTAAATGACCACTTCCATGAGTAAAGCAATTTCGTGGTATGTTAATTATTAATAATATAGGTCCAACAAGGCAATGTTTCATTATTTTTACATGATGTGTATAAACCAATCTTAAAAATTATTAAATATGCTACTAAATGCTAATTATTAATGCTCAAATGATATTAATGAGAACTGAAAAGTCTATGGGGAACCTATAATCGATCCTGAATAAGATAAACGTGATATGTAATGGGACATCACGGTTTCAAGCAGGCACTTGTTTTGCTCATGTAGCATGAAACCATTTTTTAATTTTTTTTTGCACTTCACTTACACTACAAAACAACACTTCTTACAAAATTACACGCATTTTAAGTTTCGTGTGGCCTATTTTTATGATCTAAAATGTTTCAGAAAGTTAAAGGTATGGTGCACATAGCTGGTGAGCGAGTTATGCAATATTTCGTTATTTTAATGGTAAAACAAAATATTGAATTTTGTGATTTTTGGGTTCAACATTTTCTGGGTCACCCTGTATTCATTCGCTTATGGATAAGAATACATGTGTATTTAGCTACACCCTGTATAACATTATATGTTTAGTGTTGGGCATATGCTTAAGTTGATTTATTTCCATTGCAAAATGCCAGTTTACTGCTTATTAAGACAAATTAGAATAAAAATGGAACTTTTAATTTGCATAATATGCTACAAATGTTGACCATCACCCTGTATTATTTACCGGGTGAAACTTTAGACAAAGAGAACGACGATTTTCTTTTGAATGTGTATGTTCTAGTTATGCACTAACTAATGTGATATTCAAAGTAATAGAATGCCAACTGAAAAACATCTGATTAAACTGTTTCATGTTATACCCTATATAATTTCTACACACTTAATATTGACAAAATGGGATTTGAAATATAATATGCTCTCTGCAAATGTATATTTTCCCCATATTCCCTTGCTTATTTTTAATGCTAGAAATTTATGTTGTCTTGTAAGCAAAACACCCATCATAATTTTCAGCTTTAGCTGTTTACAGAAAGGGGTTCTTAGCTCCCATACAAAATAATAGGCATTCAAGACAGGTATTAAACAAATATAAAACTATTTATTTTCTCCCACACTGTCCTTGGTGATTATTCTGTACCTATACCATGTGCATGAAAGTATGGATGTATTTTATTACTGATTATCTTAGCTGTACAGTCAATAGTCATATAGACCAGTTCCCATAATCATGCATTGGGAGAAAGTGCAGTGGACCATGACCAGCACTGTTTATATACCACTCGATGAGCCAATCATTGACATTCTTAGAAGACTAATTTAGGTAGCATTTATTCATTACAATGGTACATTGTACATGGATGACTTTGTGTGAGGTCACAAGTGCTACAGATAGGGTGGGCTTGAACACAGCATTCTGAAGGCTGTGATAAAATGACTGCTCAATCGTGCACTTTGACCGGGGTCAAAATGTAGTCTTATTCAGGTATCATCTGCGATGAAAAATAGAAACACTTTACACGCGGCTATTAGTTTACCGTCCATTATACAAAACAGATTTTTCAGAAACCTATCCCAACTTTCAAAGTCTATCTCAAAGAGAACTGAACCAATACTAGGCATGTTTGTACTTATCATAATGCGTTCTCATATTGAATCCAAATATGGTAATTAGAGAATATAACGGTATCGTTTTAAATGGAATAACGATTCCGCAGTCAGCCAATATAACACGGGTACGGTCTAAAACAATACCTTTATTCTCATTCTTCTTTAGACATTTATTTAATCAAAATTGTACCTTAAATTTCCCACATTTGTCAACTTTTACCCCTGTTAGCACCGAATAACCCCCCACCCCCCCCCCCCCCAAAAAAAAAAAAAATCCAATCCCCTACGGTACGGTTAGTACACCATGCGTCGGCGTAATGCCCCGTATAAGGGTGCACACCACTATTACGATCAATGCGCGACCTCATTATGATCGCTATCACGCAGCTAGTCCCTAAATAACAGAAAGAATTGTTCATATTGACATTATTTGGCATTAAACATGATTGAATTTTGTCTCTATTTGTTCCCTGAATTGTAGCCGATATATTTTGAACAAAAAGAGTATATTTCAAACGTATTATTTAAACAATAATACATGTATTTGCGGATGGATACACATTGATTACAACTCGCTACAACGTGTGAATTCTTGTTCAAAATGACTACCATATATAAAGGGGCAAATATTGAAAAGTTTAATAGGCCAACTCGGTCTAAATTTTTTACATAAGAAAGATCTATTTATGTTTATAAATATTTTAAAATTGTATAAAAGGAGTTGCAAGGTAACTCAGGTTATCGTCTTTTTCAGAAGGCATCTTTCCACTGGCACACTTTAGCGCGTACTAGTGGTATGCACATAGACTAATTACTTAGAGACTGCTCATTCCGCATTCCAATGCACACAGCGCGCTGAAGCTGCCAGCGGACAAAATCACCATGACAGCGGACAATATCGTCATGACAACGCGGTAACACTTGCGTAGTTTGACGCAACTTGTGCGTTGAGCGTATATAATCACATTGTTGTGCGTGCATCAGATCAACACGCAGGGACGCTACAAGAAAAAGTGACGCACTAAACCACGCGCGTAGAGCGATATTTTTCGGGAAGTGCGTATTTGTTGTTGTCATGGTTCGACTTTTCGTTCTTTGGCTTCAATTTTTAAGCGTCGCGAGCAGCCTCTGGGTATGCACCCATAAGTACGCAGGGAAATCGCAGTAGACGCACGGCAGAAGTGCACGTTATGGACGAACACTTTATACTCTATGAAAAAAGGTTGCTTCAGGGGTTCTTTGGCTGTCCCGTATATGGCACCCTTTATAGAACCTTTAAAGGTTCCAAAAGAACGAAAATGCGTCTTTAGAACCTTTAAAGGTTCTCTACAGAAGTTTTTTTGGTTCTTTAAATTAAAAGAACCTTTAAACCGGAGGGTTCCATATACGGGACACTCAGCCAAGAACCCATGAAGCACCCTTTTTCCAAGAGTGTAGTTACCACGCAATGCGCGAGGGTGGTCACGCTCATTAAAGTACCCCGTGTTAAGTTGTTTGATATAAATGTCGCCGATTTCTCTGAGAACCGATGAAAATTGGCTAAACATTCTTAGCTGTTTAAAAAGTCAATAATTTGGACATTTTTGAAAGATTTTCTGAAATTTCCTGCCGCATGGAAATTGTTAAGGTGATGTAATTCGAGTTTCATACACCACATTGCTGCTCTCGGGTGGGTTATTGCGTAGAAGTTCAATATGCTCAGGTGGAGCTTGAATTATAACGCCATCTTCTTCAATAGTATTGTAGTGATTGTGGGAAATATCTTGCTGATTATTGGTAACGTCTACCTGTTGCGCGTCTGGTTTCTCTGTGATAACGGTATCATAGGATTGGATACCTTCAGCATTGTCGTCTCGCTTATTTAGTTGTCTCTGTTGTTTGATCACAATGAACACCAGTACGCCAATTATAACCAGGGAGAGGCCTACTACTCCAGCAATAGATATTAGTAAAATAAGGTTAGAAGTGAGTGTGTCCATGGGTGGTGACATGCGGTTATAAGTTGTAGTCATTGGTAACATGAAGCTAGGAGTTGTACTAGTACTAGTTCCGGGTGACAACATGGGGTTAAGAGTTGGAGTGTCAGTACCGCTATCATGATCCTCAACGACGCTCAGACGATACACAAATTGGTCAGACCCGGCAGCATTTGTCGCTGTGCATGTATAGTTGCCTGAATCTGATACCGTAACATATCCAATTGTAAGAGATCCGTTTGAATTTGTCCTGTAGGATAATCTACCAACATGACCGTCATCCGTTGTCAACCATGAAATGGATGGAGAAGGTTCTCCGATTGCAGGACAATCCAGTTCAACCCATATCCCAGAGGTAACCGTTAAGTGTTTCTCTCCTTCGTCAGTTTGGATTACTGGGGGACACATCAGATTTTGGGGCTGGATATCGATTAACAATGTTGAAGCATGATTCGAAGGGGTCGTACAAAAAATATCCGAATATCTCGCTAATATTAACGTTGCGTTCAACAATAAGTATTGTAGCCACCGAATATTACAGTCGCAATGCCAAAGGTTGTCGTCAATGTTAATGTCAATTCCATGCATCAGAGGAGAGAATACACCCGCTGGTAAGGTTGTTAGGTAATTTCCGTCTAAACGTAGTTGCTGTAAATTTGTCAGTTTAACAAAGGATCCTTCTGTGACGTATGAGATGTCGTTGTTATACAGGGTCAGGTTTTGTAAACTGCGAAGCTCATGGAAGATACCTGATGATATGTTTCTAATCACATTATTGTGCAGATACAGGATTCTCAGATTGTTCAGTCCATCAAATGATCCGTTTGCGATGTATGAGATGTCGTTCTTAGACAAGTCCAGGATTTCTAAGCTCCGAAGCTCATGGAAGACACCTGGTGGTATGCTGCTAAACTCATTGTAGGACAGATACAGCTTTCTCAGATTGGTTAATCCATCAAAGGCTCCATCTGCGATGTATGAGATGTCGTTGTTATACAGCGTCAGGGTTTCTAAGCTCCGAAGCTCACGGAAGATGCCTGAGGATATGTTGCTAATCACATTATTGTACAGATTCAGGCTTCTCAGAGAGGTCAATCCATCGAAGGATCCATTTGCGATGTATGAGATGTCGTTGAAAGCCAGTTGCAGACTGTCTAAGCTCCGAAGCTCACGGAAGACGCCTGGTTGTATTTTGCTAATCCCATTAATGGCCAGATCAAGGTTTCTCAGAGAGGTCAGACCATCGAAGGATCCATTTGCGATGAAAGAGATAGCATTTCTCTGTAACAACAATTCCGTGATATTCTCGGGGATATTTCGCGGTATTGATGTCAGTTGCCCATTATAACAATCCACCACGGTTGTTTGTGATGAGCAGGAACATTCCGACGGACACGATACAGCCATAGAGACATTCATGATAAGTATTGCAATCACGGTGGTATATGCCATGGTTAAAATACGGTCGAATGGTAGTAATCTGGAATATAAGCACATAAGATCCAGTTACGTTAAAAAATCAGCAAAAAGGTAAACAATAATCATGATCATCGTAATAATGAACATTTACATCGATTTATGGACAATGGAGTTTGAAAAGTTGCATCAGATGAATAGCATGAACAATGGAATATTGATTGCACAGCGCCCATGCATGGGATTTTGTGCTGCCGACCGGGTTTGAAAATTATTGTTGTTCTGGAGATGTCATCAAGATATCTTTAGCCGTTCCGATATGAATCTCATTTTGAGCAGCCTGGTGCTAAGCATAGATGAAAGGAACCGACGATTTGGAACCCGGTAGTATATATTTAACGGAATAAATCGTATTGGAAACTGGAAACCAATGCTTAGCACCATGCTGCCGGAAATGGGTTTCTTCCGATATGGCATGACATTATTGAAAATCTGTGAAAACCCTGTTTTTCAATTGATAAAACTCACACCAAACCTTGGTCAATGATTTTACGAGTTTCAAAAGAGGTAGGCCTAATTTTGATAAAACTTGGAATCTACCATTTTTACCAAAACATTCGATGTTTCCCCCTTAACCACTAAACCACCTTGCCCCATGTGTAGTGACGACATACGCATTACTTGGTGTTGTCATAAACATCCAATTTTTAAACTTAAAACATTTCTTATCAAGCTCAATATATGTAGATGTTATAGAGGCTTGACCACTTTGAACAACAGAGTCATAGCTAAATCATTTCCCGGTATAGATCATTCAGGGACACCCTGTATTGGATTCAACAATGAGAGCTGACCCGCTCTCTGCATACTGATTATTTCTTAAAGGAGGTGTCCCGCAAGCATAAAAGTGTGCATTATATGTTAAAAATAACTATCGAGCCTAACTTTTGCAATTATATAGAACAAAACACCACACTTATGACAAAAACAAATAAAAACCGCAATCACTCAACAAGCACTTTTTAAAATTCGCGGCGATCGAAAGTCCCAATGTCGATGATGTCATAGTTATACAATGCATATGCGCAAATTTGAGCACCGATACCCATGACGTCATCGACACCGGGACTTTCGATCGCCGCGAATTTTAAAAATTGCATGTTGAGTGATGGCAGTTTTCATTCATTTTTGTGACTAGTATGATGTTTTGTTCTATATAATTACGTAATTTCGGCCTGATAATTATTTTTCTAACAAATAATGCTCAATTTTGTGCTTGCGGGACATTGGTTAATAAAGCGCTTTATAAATCCTTGTTATTATTATTATTATTTTATTATAACACATGATCAGCTGCACTAAAACTCCTACAGTATACATGTATGTTTAACCAGGGAGGTGTCAATAACTGTACATGGATTTATGCAAATCCGTAGAGTTATTTATCTTTGACAATAGAGACGTCCTTGGGTCGGGCCTTGGGTACCTTCCAATGAGTTTGGGAGTTTAATAAGCATGTAGCCCCCAAGGGTGGATAATAGCACCTATTGGGCACATTATGTGGCAACGCATGTTCACTTGACTGATTCGGTCGTGCATAGATACATCCAACAAATTAAGCAACTATGCAATACACCTAAATTACGCCCAAATAATGTATCACCCAAACTACTACTGAGGATGTTCTAGATGTGCTTTACATCGAGAATCATACTTCATTTGTGGTTTCTTAATGTTAAAGAACTAGATTCAATTATTTTTTAACTAACAACATATTTTAGTTAAATCTTTGTACATAACTATGCATATTGACATTGATATCAACTCAAAACATACCTTGGAACTGAGACCATAATAGCTAGTTATTATGGTCTCAGCTTGGAGTTTAATCGCTTATCACAATTCACAATCATCTTTGATCTTTGAACATTTGAATTCCACCTTTTTTGTCTTTAAATTCACCTTTTGTAAGGTATCAAATAGACTTGCTGCAAGTCCTTCCTTGGGCAGCAAAGATACTCTTTACATACAGATAATCTCCCAATATTAGACCCCTACTCTCCCTAAAAAAGAGACTGATTTTTAGATTGCTTTATTATCCCTACCATACCACCACCAGTCCACCACCACTCACAGATCCCACCACTACTACTGTGTCCACTTGTCGCGTACACACCATTGACACTACAATCACTGCGTAACTGAACTCGCACATATGGGTTGTCATATTATGAAATTGCCACATCCGAAAACCGAACTTACCCCGAGAACCGACCAGCTCGGCTTAGTTACTGCAACTAGGGAAATGAAAATCCTGTTGACATATTTCAACAGGTGCGGATATGTGGCTGGTAGTGGTACTGGTTAGGCCTACTATGGATAATGGGCATGCAACATACAGTATGTGATACATAGGCTAGTAAAAGTGACATCCAGCAGTACGCCTTGAATCAAGGCTAGGTATCAAAATGCCATAGAATATCTTGCCTTTATATAAAACTAGATTTTACAAATACTCACCTGTGTGACAAAGAAGTAACACAAAGTTTTATTGGGTTGCTTTTCTCATCAGTAGCTAGTATTTAATGATGGCAACCACTGATGTGGCCACCACTGATGAGGCCTTTCATCAAGGCGTTGTATTTGTAGATGTGAGCGCCCTCTATCAAAATAGTGGAATACAATTCCTTTCATCAAATAATCTTTGTGTTAGGCCTATGTTTTATTTTGTTTTACGGAAGATTTAGCCCGAGAAAATCGTGCTTGCTGATTGGTTAATAATGATGTCATAAAGATGTCGTACCTATATAAAAATAGATCCCCTTTCTTGTCGATTGTAAAAATGATCGACTCCAATCAATCTATTCATTTCCACTCTCAAATTCATATCGATGTATTGGCTCGCGGTCGCGGATTGATAGTGAATCGGTTTGCGCAAGCGCAAAGACAAATTCGTGCACGCTATGTCAAAAGATCATTTTACTATCTGATCGGCGTCATATTTTATTTCCGCTAAGCGACAAAAATTGCACTGCACGAATTTTTAACCTTAATAATTATTATTCTGTAATAATATATGAAAACGTTTAGACCTGTTTGTCTCATAAAATCAATTGCCACACGTACAACGTTTTAATTCCAAGCACACTGTTTGTGTACAACAGTAGCGTATCTCCCGGGGGGTCAGGGGGGGGGGGGCAGCCCCAGACAGCTTTGATCGGTAAGGCCAGCTCACCGGTTATTCAGAGGGCCAAGCTGTTTGGTTTTTACTTGCCTGGATGACCTAAAACTCTCCTCGCTATCAATATTTACTTTCGTTATAAAACACTCACATGGTTCAGAGACGTGGAGATAAAGTGAGAGACACTAATAAAAGCTCCTGGCCTCTCCTTCCCCCTCCCCACTCCTCCTCTCCTCCTCCTCCTCCCCCTCCCTTCCTCCTCTTCCTTCCCCTCCTCTCCTCCCTCCCCTCCTTCTCTCTTCTACTCTCCTCCCCTCTTTTTTTACCCTCTAGGGACCCGGGGGTGGGGCGGGGGGGGGGGGGGGGGGGGCTCCCCCTGGGCACGCGCCTGATTAGTCTTCTGTACTTGATAACGTAGCTCACAATAACGTAGCTCACGTTCTCGGACGTGTGAATGTAGACTGTCATTTTGGGAAATGGAGCAAGGTCACTTGTGCCTATCACATACTATGACGTGTTATATCGCAGTGTCTGGTTGCTGTGAAATCTGGATAATGTAGCTCAGTCTTAAATGCGGTCTCTAAAAAATATGATGTTCAGCATTTTCTCTGGCGTATACATAATACCATAGAATTTGTTTACTGTGTTAAACTTCAGTATGTTTGCTATCAGAATACGCAGACAATGATGTCATTGACCAAGTCATTCAATAAGTTATATCTCCTACCTCATACCTTTGCTATTATTCAAGCAAGTCGTACGAAATATTTTACAATTCATGCAATTGAAGCTTTGAATCTCAGCTACGAAATTATAGTAGATTGGTCTAAATACTCCTTGTATTTTTCTGGATATGCAGTACAAACTAAACTTCCATTTAGTGCGATGGAAACGGGTATAAAACAGCCAAATGTCTCTTACACTGTAAAAATAAGTTAGTCATTCAGTCCGATTAATTAGTCAAAGTGACAAACTTGGCTTAGTAATACGTTTTGACTAATTTACTAGGTACCTGGACTAATTTAAATTGTCTAGTGACTTATTCAGTAAGTCATTCAGACGAACTTGGCTTAGTAATACGTTTTGACTAATTTACTAGGTACCTGGACTAATTTTAAATTGTCTAGTGACTTATTCAATAAGTCATTCAGTCTGAGTCTTGGTCAAAATTAAGAACTTTCTTGGTCATATATTTAGACTAATTATATCATAGTCCTGGACGAATTTTAATTTCCAATGACTTATTTAGTTAGTCATTTAGTCCAATAAATTAGTCACAATGAACAAATGTACTTAGCCATAAGCTGACTAATTATAAAAATAGTCATTCAGTCCGATTAATTAGTCAAAGTGACGAACTTGGCTTAGTAGAAAACGTAAGTCGCGCACTGCATGATGGATGATAACCGATGAACTGGCAACACTATTTTTGCAGAGATCATCGCGGTGAATTTGTGCGAGCAGCCGACGAGAAAACAGGCCAAAAAGAAGCCTTTTATGCCTCTAATTTCGATGTAAACATTATCCGAGCTGGTTCCTCTTGTAGTAGGCTGGTAAGAGAAACTTTCTGGACGCCTCTCGTCATATGAATTTGTGTTTTTAGCGATGAATCGACATGAAACTTGTCGCCATAAAACACCACGCAAATTGCGTGTACAATTTCCTATGCTATTATATGGTACCGTAATACACGTAGGTAGGCCTACGTGATTTGCATGTTAATTTACTGGTATTTTAGGTCAAGAAATTGAGCATTTATTCTTATTTTTAAATTACCGAACATCGCCTATACCATGGTAATGAATGCTGTTGATGTATGTCATAAGCTTACAGGCTATGCACTCGTTTAAAATAGCTCGTGATGTAGTAGGCCTAGCCCCCGGCCTAGCCTATCTATTTTATTTTTTATTTCCAAAAACTAACAGTTAAAAGTAAAAATAAACTTTTGAATTTCAACTGAATTTGGATCTCCCTATTCCCAATCAATCAATCAATCAATCAATCAATCAATCAATCAATCAAATAAACCTAGTCCACATAAAGGCTCATGTTATTGTTAACAACATTAGAATGTGAACATTGTATCAAATATGCTTTGCGCAGAAACGCCTCTGACAAATAGAATTGAAATGCAAAAGAATGTGTTCTTTGTTTTTGTTGTGTTATCTGATTTCACCAAAATGTTGATATGTATTTAATCAGTCAAAGCAGTGAATAAACATGCAAGTTTTGATTCTGCATGCAGTTTACTGTTTTATGCATAATATTGATGATCAGTATTACCAGCTTTTAGTCATGTACAACCTTTTAATGTAAAATCCCTAAAAGCAATGACAACCATTCAAGTAAAGTCATCCTAACTTGGTTATTGCAACCTATATTATGTTGTAATTCTTAACTAGCCATTCAAATCATAATGACTTAAATGGTTAGTCACTGCTATAGCTGACTGCAAATCATAATGACTTAAATGGTTAGTCATTGCTATAGCTGACTGCAAATCATAATGACTTAAATGGTTAGTCATTGCTATAGCTGACTGCAAATCATAATGACTTAAATGGTTAGTCACTGCTATAGCTGACTGCAAATCATAATGACTTAAATGGTTAGTCATTGCTATAGCTGACTGCAAATCATAATGACTTAAATGGTTAGTCACTGCTATAGCTGACTGCAAATCATAATGACTTAAATGGTTAGTCATTGCTATAGCTGACTGCAAATCATAATGACTTAAATGGTTAGTCATTGCTATAGCTGACTGCAAATCTTAAATGGTTAGTCACTGCTATAGCTGACTGCAAATCATAATGACTTAAATGGTTAGTCACTGCTATAGCTGGCTGCAAATCATAATGACTTAAATGGTTAGTCACTGCTATAGCTGGCTGCAAATCATAATGACTTAAATGGTTAGTCATTACTATAGCTGACTAAATGAGAAATGTGCATGACTAATGTTTAGTCATTTTAGACATCGATTGCTCTACTAATATTTATTTGTCAACCCTGACCTATATTGTTTAGTCATTTCATTGACTGACTTAATTACAATAGTCATCTGACTACTAACAAAAGTCACCTGACTAGCAAGAAAGTCACCTGACTAGCAAGAAAAGTCACCGGACTAGCAAGAAAAGTCACCTGACTAACATGAAAAATTGTGTGACTAACATGAAAAGTCGTGTGACTAAGAAAAAAGGGTCGTCTGACTAATGGTCTAAGTTGCTTGACTAATAAGAAAAGTCATCTGACTAGTAAATAAAGTCAACCTTCGTGTATAGATGACCGATTTTTGTTAGTCACTTGAGATATTTGACCAATTTAAATGGCTCCTAATAGACATAGTTGAGGACTAATTTTTTTTTGTCAAAATGACTAAGATTTTTTTACAGTGTAAGTGCTATTCATTTTGGCAAATTCTGAGGGACAATATGTACCTATCGGTCAATTACAATCTTTTTAAGTTACAAATAACTCTTGAACAGACTTTTAACAATGCAAGTGACTGATTTCTTGTCGGAAAATGCCCTCTTATTAGCCAGAACCAGACCAGGACAGTGTGGCTTGACTTGTAACAACGAACATTTGACTGAATATCAGCATTCCATGCTGAAGGCGTGTCAATACATTCGAGTTGATATCATACTATTTGCAAGCTACAAAGGTTAATTTTGCCTACAATCTGATTTGTACATGATAGTAAAGCACTAAGTATTATTCAGAAATCATCCATTTTTTTTCTATTTTCAGTATTTAAATCGGGCGGTTAGGCCTATACCTAATCATACAATACGGAGAGAAAACGAAAAACATGTATATTTCGGGTAATTTGCCGTGTCCGTTGTCCAAAATCTCTCTCTGGCTTTGATCGCGTCATGACCAAAGTGAAATAGGTATCAATATAGCATTTACTATAAATGTGTAGCTATGATTCAGCGCTATAATCATGATAAATGTCATGAGGCTGACGTTCATATTAGCGATTTATGAGTGAAGAGGTAGAACTTATTGAATGACCCTCGTAGTTACATGGTGCAGGATATTGACCCCTAGACACGGACTTGACTCTAACTTCTGAAATGATTGAAAAGTTAATCCTACTTGCACAGAAAGATCTTGTTTTCTCCTTAACACTTTCCACGCGGCAGGCGTCTGCAGACGATATTCCAAAATGTCACAAAATGTTTATCAAAATGTCTATATAAATTGTTGAATTTCATTACCATACTTGGAATCACCGTGAGAAATGCATTGAAATAAGTACAAACATGCCTAGTATGGCATGGTTCAGTGATTCTTGGGATAGGCTTTGAAAATTGGGTTAAGATTTCTCAAAAATCTGTTTTGAAATATTGTTAAAACTTATAGCCGCGTGGAAAGTGTTAAAGGTTGCTTCATGAACTTTTAACTCAGCATACTTGGCCTAAGTGTGAGTGTAATCATGGTAATGGTGTATAAAGCTTTACGGGTTATGGAGCGGATTTCAATGTGTAACTTTAAAGGCATTTTCGACTTTCATCTTTTGAATAATAAAAGTCGTGCATATACACGTTTCCTAACATATTTGTCACTTTTTGTTTTGATGCCAAATCGACGAATAAAAGACCGTAGTTTGACTCGTGTTTAAGAATAATATATTGTGTTTCTATTGTAGGCATTAGCTTTTAGAACTAATCTTAAAATAACGAAAGAATGAGCATAGATACATTAGATGGAGAAAACAATATCGTTTGATAAAGAGTAACTTCTTAAGATAACCTTAACGAATGATTGAAGGAGGGAAATTAACCTGAAAACAGACAAATCTGCATGAGAAAGATTCAGGAGGCGGGGGCAGTTTTTACTGTTTTACTGTTTTACTGCAGTTAGCATGGTAACCATGCGTGACCAAAAGAAAACGCGTTATAAGGGGTTGGTCACGCATGCTGACAGCATGTTTAACTGCCTCCCCCCCCCCCCCCCCCCCCTCCCCCCGAGCGTTTTAATTCATATTCTTTATGCAACTATAATGGATGCAGAAACGAGAGTGATGGTATGGCTATATACTTTATTGCTATTTTTCACAATTTTAGCAAAATCTGTCAAATAATATGTTGAAAAAATTATGGGGTTTCTGGTAAACATGTGCCCCCCCCCCCCCCCCCCCCCGCAAATTGGTAAATGTCATGGATCAATTTTATTTTCTGGTGGCACATCCCTTCTAAAAATGTATCTGAGTGACACCCCCCCCCCCCCCCCCCCTCCGGAGGGATTCATCCCGTTTGGTTGCAGATAGAAAAAGAGCACCCCCACCCCCAACTCTCCCCCGGGAGAAAATCCGTCATAGATAATACATTTATATAAGACTCTTGTATATTTTTGTAATAAAACAATCTACAATCTTTTTAAAGTAAAAATATAAAATGGTCCTTTAAAAGTATATATACCGTATGTTGACAGCCGGATTATCAACATTCTGGGTCAGTCACTCCAAAGTCGAGTTGGATGAAAACTCCCAAACAGAATTTAGCACACAATGGCCACCACGGCAGAACCGTACCGACATTTCGACGGAGTTGGATCCTCTAGTAACAACTCATTGCCCATTGTTTTAAGTTTAATAGCCGTCATAGTTGGCGTGATTGCAGTGGTCATTGGCGTTGTGAGTATATCACAAAAAGGAACTTACAACTACAACATTAGCGGAGGAGTTTCTGGAGGTAGGTGTGGTTATACATAATATGAGAAAGTTGCCGTAACATAACAACCTTAATCCCTTGAAAACTAAACTGCTCACAAAAAGTATCGAAACACTTAGAAATTATCCAATATATAACGGCTCGAAAGGGTATGCATTGATCAAAGCAACTAACCAAGTGCATCATTTTGTTCTGCGTATTTTGACACCTCGATCGATGAGATACGATGTTGCGGAGCGAAGTTATTGTCATTTCAATGGTCGTGGGTCCAGTTTCAAAGTGACAATCATCCTATAGAAAGAGGTTTGCATTACTGTTTAGAATGATCAGATTCGTGCTTTTCAATAGGGATGAGTGTCACTTTTGAAACTGGACCCACGATCATTGCAATGACAAGAACTCCGCTCCGCAACATCGCATCTCAACGATCGAGGTGTCAAAATACGCAGAACAAAATTATGCACTTGGTTATTTGCTTCGATTAATGCATACCTTTTCGAGCCGTTATATATTGGATCATTTCTAAGTGTTTCGATACTTTTTGTGAGCAGTTTATACTTGGTGAATTGGTCAGAAAGATAGATGCATCAATCATGCAGAGACATTGTTATAGAATAATTGCTTCCCTGATAAAATTGGGGTGAATATTTAGAAGCAGTATTTCAATAGGTTAGGGCCTATTCAAATTAGTATGTCATGTCTTCTATAAGGGCCCGGGGGGGGGGGGGGGGGGGGGGAGGGGGTGGGGGTTACTCGCCTAAGACGGTATACGGGGGGGGAGTGGTGTCGCTCTAATGGGTAGCTTTTTTGGCACAAAATCCCTAAACGTGGGGTATGGTTTTGTGCTGAAAATTCCTAATAATGGGGTCACTTTTTACAAATGGGTCTATTTTCGCAAAAAAATAGGTATATTTTCCCGATAATTTGCAAAAAAATAGGTCTATTTTCCGATAATTTGGTAAATTTGGTATAAAATGAAGCAAAACCCCTAAAAATGGGTACAGATTTTTCCAAAATCACCCCTAAAAATGGGTATTGGTTTTGAATCTCCAGCGGCACACCCCCGACCAAACCAAATCCGAATACCCCCCGGGTATATTGGGCGCTCTTGGCAATTTAAAAAACAAAATGAGGGTGGCGCAAAAAGCGGCGGGTCGTAAATTGCAAAGGGCACGTCCCCCCTCGCGCTCCCGCTTTCGGAGCCTATATGATTCAAGGGTGCACACCACTATTACAGTCCAACGCCCAGCTTCCGTCGATCGCGATCACGAATATAGTTCCTAAATTGTCAAAATACGGGCCAAACGGGCAAAGTCAGTCGTGTGCGCGCTTTGGACCGTTGCAATTTCGGACAATTGCAATTTGTTATTGTCGACCATCATATTTAAAGATACCAGTGAGCGAGATTTTGTGTATTTTTATTTAGTTTACAAACAAAACATATAACATCCATTGACATCAAAACAATCCTGTAAGCATAGTGACTCAGAAACTCAGTTCCACGGGCCTGGGGGAGGGGGGGGGGGGGATAGGGGATACCGGGGCAAAACGCACCAGATATCAAAATATCGACATCGTTTTGACCTGTAGGTCTTAGGCCTACTGACATATTTCGTGAGAGTTTTGATCAATACAACTTTGTGGAGTGGTCAGGCAAATGTAGGCAATCTTATGATACAAATAGTTTTGAAAATATACTATGATATCTAAAATTTATATACATGTAGGACTACACGACGATTTAATTAAAAATCATGAATATTGACCAATAATGTGTGGCTTCGTGCATTTACATGAACATGTGCTTCTTTTCCCCCGGTATATTGGTGAAAATTATTGCAAGTATATCATGACTAATTGAATGAACATGTTTTGCTATGTTATAGTAAGAGTGCTGTATCAAAAAAGATAAAGCATGCATCCTTTTAACATTCAATAAGATCAAGAAACACAGACATTTGTTGTAAAGGTGAAAATTGATATCTGGGAATCCCAAAATATGACAAAAATTAAGGGTTTTTATGAATTTCAAGTGGGTATGTAGCTTCTTGTGCATGTTGTATTTACCAAACGGAGTATCCAAATCGAATACAAATTTACCATTTAATTTGAAATTTTCTGCTCTTTAATATGTAATAATGATTTCTGAAATTGGATGAAAATGGGTCTCTTTAAGGTGCACACCACTATTACAGTCCAACGCCCAGCTTCCGTCGATCGCGATCACGAATATAGTTCCTAAATAACGGAAAGAATGGTTAATATTGACATGATATGTCATTCAAAATTATTGAATTTGGTCGATACTTGTTCACTGAAGTGTACCTGAGATAATTCGAATGAAAAGAGTATACATCTACTGTTTTGTTAGAAAATATTGGCGGAGGGATACACATTGGTCACAACGGGCTACAAGGTGTAATTTCGTGTTAAAAAATACTACTCCGTATAAAGGGGGAAATATAGAAAAATGTAAACGGTCACCCCCATCTGAGTTTTTGACCCAAGTAAGATCTATGTGTGTTAATAAATATTCCAAGATTTCATTCAATGAGTCGCAAGGTAACTCAAGATATTGCCGTTTTCCCGAGGCATCTTTCCCATAGAAACACACGTTAGCGCGTAATAGTGGTATGCACCCTCAACCTTTTTGGGGAATGAATTCTGCATGAAGTTTTAATTTTGATTCAAAAAATACATTTTGCTAGAATTGATTAGAAGATTATTGATAATAGCATTCATGTGTTTCACTTCCTATCACCATGGTCACCCTGTGACAGTGGTCGCATTCTGACGCGTCTGCGCGTCCTAGACCTCTCACTTTATTGTAGTGACGCGTCAGGTTTCAAATTGGAAAGACTTGCGGGTCCAGATCAAAATTGAAGGGACCCCATAAATTTGACGAAGTATGGAAATGGAAACCTTAAGAAATTCTGTAAATTACATCCATCCTTAATTGCTCACAATACAAATTCATTAAAACTGTCCGTAAAAAAGAAAAATTTCAAATACTCAAACTTCAGGACCCCTCAATTTCTTGGGGGCAGTGGCGTAACAGCCGGGGGGGGGGGGGGGCAGGTGAAAATGGGGGGAAGAATGGGGGGAAGGGAAAAGAGGAAAAGAAGGGGGAAAGGGAAAGAAAAGAGAGAGAGAATGGAAAAAGGGAGGAAAAAGAAAAAGGAAAAGGAGAAAAAAGGGAAAGAAAGAAAAGAAGAAAGGGAAAGAAAGAAAGAAAGAAAATTTCGCAGTGCGAAATTTGTGACCTTGCGTAATATTGTGACCGTGCGAATTTTTTTGACCATACCTCCCCCCCCCCCCCCCCCCCCCCCCCCCCCCCCCCCCCCCCCCCCATGGGCGGAAGCCATGAGGGCGGGCATGAGGGGACCATGGATGTAATGCAGGGTCAAATTTCAAAGTCCTTCTAATAAAAGCCCTAACACTAATGTATTCCTTGTATGTTAAGGATTCAGAAAAAGGTATAGTTTATCTTATCTCTGATGTAGTCATACCGTTCTCAAGTTATAAGCAAAAAAAGGTCAAAGGTCGCCCTAACAATGCTCCGATTTTCATGGTGACGGATTACTGAATCTGACCCAACTACTAAAGAACAAACCCGAGAACTAATCCTACTATACTCTATTTGACTTCCTCTAGACAGTGACGTAACTTAACAGGCGCAGCTTTTACGCACGCGTATGTATCTTCCGTCTTTCAACGCTCGTGTGTATACGCCAGCGCCTCAAGTAGGCGCGCGCGTTATGTGCTGCAATTAGTGGAATACGCAGTTACGTCACTGTCTCGTGATGGCCAAATAGACTATAGGACGTATAACCTGCCAAAGTGCTAGACACGTTTTATAGGTTACAATCTCTCCAACCTAAATATGTTTATTTTAATACTAGATATCAAAACACGTGGTGACGATGATTATGTGTGGACCTTGGCTGTTGGACTTGCGCAGTCGAGATTTGCATACTCGTAAGTATCAGGGGTTTATTTCATAATGAAACTTTAAAAGAATGATACGTAGTTGGCTCGACGATATCGACCCATTTCCATAGGTGGTTAAAATCAACCCATTTGTTTAGTTATTTGTATCAAAATATAAACTTCAAATTCTGTCATAGTAGTTGCCTGTTAATAAACCCCAAAAATAGTCAATTTATGTAGTAATTGTGGCGACCCCATCATAATAACAGCATAAACACTGGGACGAATAAGCAGTGGCACACCAGCACAATCATGTACCTCATCCATTTCTACACTCCCCCCCCCCCCACCCCCCCCCCCCCCCCCCCCCCCCCAATCAGGAATGTAAAGATGAACTCGTGTATGATTAAGACTGAACGCGTAAGAAGAAATCCCTTCCTAAGATTAATTAATCTTAGTAAAGAAGAACTTGTGATCTGTGTCTGCTTATAAATATTCGTCTGCCTTGTTGCTGATGTTTAGTGTTCACTCCATTTATGTTTATGTTTACTCCGTAGAGATCCGAAAACTGGAATGGTAAAAGGATTTCAAATAGATCTCTTAAATGCCGGTAAGTCACCGAAACCTTTTTTTTTTAAACCTTTCCAGAGCCGTCAATTCAGTGAACACGCGGCAGACCCGCCAGTCAATTTAAACGGCGTTGGTGTTACCAATTTCCCGAGAAGTAAACATATCATAAACCTCATCGCTGGGGCTCTTAGGGGAGGCGGCCAAACAAATCGTTAATGATTTGCCGATATCTGAAATGAAATCGGAGAGGTCCAATCGGCAATTTATTTGAAGATATCTACACGTTCAGTTGTGTATGTCACGAGCTTAGATGCCATCTAAAGAAACTCTGAACAACTGAAAATTGCCGAGTTGAATTTTCCAATTTATTTAAGATGTTGCCGAAGCATTGCTGTTGTTTGGACGCCTCCCCTTAACACTAACTCTAACCCTCGTCAATCCCTACATTGTCCTATTATCTGTCTACCCTGAATCAAAAGCATACCCTAACTCTGATCCTAATCCTTACCCAACCATAATCGTATATTTAACCCTAAACTTGACGTTATCCCTAATCAACCCCATAATCCTTAACTTAAACCCACTTGACTAACTAGACTTATGTCGGGTGATTTTTCCGAACCACAATGTTTCTCCAAATCTACCTTTCCAACATAGCTGTCTTGATTCCTTCTACCTTCAATCCCGTGTCACGCTTTAGTAGGTCAATGTAAGTGAGGGCTGGTCTACCACGCTTTCTTACTCCATGTTTTGGAATCCAGTGCATGAGTTTGGAGACATGCTCATTGTACCCTCTAAGGCAAATGACCGTCAAATATTGCTCTACGTTCTCTGATCTTATCCAATACCTAGGCATATCCCCGTACAGGTCCTCATTTGTCATATGCTGTCATCGGGTGAATGTTGAACACTATTCTTAGCATTCTAGTGTAACATCCGTTCACTAAGTTAAAACACTGCTTTACGTATTTTAATGTCCAACTTTATCAAGGCGTATGCCTTCATTTGTGATGATTTCGGGTACTTGCTTAAACACAAATCCAAATCATTATCCTTCCAATTACCAAATTTATTCCTAACCCTAAAATTATCTCAAATCCCAACCCTAACCCCTAATACTAACCATAGTGATACCTCCCCATCCCTTTCCCCATACACACCCCTATACCCATTCACCCCGTCCATACTCATCATACCCTTCCCCATCCCCAACTGTACCTTCTCATCCTCACCTTCAACTTCTCAATGCTGATATGAATCTTAAATCTATATAATTTGAATCCAAATATTTAAGTTTCTAGGAATACAATTCTGTGCTCACTTGATGTTATAATGTGTCTTTTTCTTCTTTCTAATCAGTTTGCGGGATAGCGAACAAGAACTGCCGTTTGGTGGCCGATATCCATTCACGTTGTTGGGATTCTGAAGTGGGCGAGACACAGCGTGGCGGAGTTGGCATTCTCGACAAATACTATGATGCATGTGCGGGTAAGCTGGCATACAAGCCCGAGGGATGGGGGTGTACTCAACCAATACGAGGGTTGTAAATATGTAATGAAAGTTATCTTGTTGTGAGACGCATGAATTATTCTATTGAGAGATAGTGTGATCAATACAAACTATGAATCTTTGTCTTTCAAACGATACACTTTCTAAGTATGAACAATTACGTCATAGCATTAGCTTAGAGTAAGCACACTTTGGACACTGCCAAATCAGTTATTTGACATACAGGACCAGGGGTGTGGGGCCCACACCCCTGGTCCTGTATGTGTGGGCGTACTCATTTATACAAGCGGGTACGTGGGCGAGACACAAAACGTGGTGGAATTGGTCTATTCAACAAACACTACGATGCATGTGCGAGTAAGCTGGCATTCAAGCCCGGGGGAGGGGCGTATACTCATGTATACAAGCGGGTAAGTGGGTGAGACACAACGTGGCGGACGAAGTTAGTCCGTTCAACAAATTCTACGATGCATGTGCGGGTAAGCTGGCATTCAAGCCCCTGGAGAGGGGGCGTACTGATG
>CM069457.1:41532866-41640115 GCA_035610835.1 Ophiura sarsii | reverse complement strand
GTGTATACTTTTGACCAACATTTTATCGAAAAGCCACCTCTTCATTTCAATAAATATTTTGTTTTTTTATCAATGCACGAAAGAAGTGGAGCATAACTGATATATTCTTCATTTAAGTATGGTTTTAAAAGCTCGAAGAGGGGAGTCTGAATCTTATGTGCCCCCCCCCCCCTCAGAATTAGATTTTTTTTCAATTTACGAACCCATTTGGTGCGATTTGGTGTGTACTTTTGACCAACATTTTATTGAAAAGCAATCCCTTTCCCCCGTTTTTTTCCCTCTTCTTTTTTTCTTTCTTTGCAAAAAAGTCGAGCGGCCATGGCCGCCCCGGCCGCCCGATTGCGACGCGCCGTTTAGGCCTACATATATAATATCACGACATACAACGTTATTTTATTCACCAATCAGTCACTCAATTAAAGGCTCTTTCTTCTTTTCTCTCCACCTCTCTTTCCCCTTTTTTTTTTTTTTTTTTTGATTTTTTTTTACCGGGGGGGGGGGGGGGGGCGCCCCCTGGATCCGCGCCTGGTTATGTCCACCTTGACGACTCGGTTTCTTCTTCGCTGTTTTTATTGAATGCCTACCATGATAATAAATTGTACATGTCCTCAAATTCTTGTATTACCTACTGGTTCATTGTAAAGTCAGATCTATTGTTTTCTTTTTTTCTTCTTTTCCTCTTTTTTTCCTCTTTCCTTTTTCTCTCATTTCCTTTTCCTCTTTTTTCTCTAGTCCCTTCCTTCCTCTTTTTTCCTCTTATTTTTTCTTCTCAAGGCATTATTTCCTAAATTTTAACTGTCTCTTCCTAGGAGCGGTGCTCCCCGCTCCCGCACTTTTTGCATCCCTGTACAGCATAGGCCTACAGTGCGCTGATACGCCGCCAAATACACACCAGCACACACCATCATAGAGAGAGAGAGAGAGAGAGAGAGAGAGGGGGAGAGAGAGGGGGAGAGAGAGAGAGTTGGTAGTAAAAGGTGACCTGCATAAGTGTTTCTAGATCTTTGATTCAAGATCAACACGGGGTGGGCAAATATGGGGAAATATAAATCTGGGCGATGCAGTAGAGCTATTAGTGATGCTTTCTGTCTTACCACAGCGTCACTGAGGATAAACTGAAATCCGATATATTATGCACCGTACAATCAAATAACACCAAGACGTTGTAAATGTTACAATTACATGAGAAAGGTCATGAGTCTCTTACTATTCGCAATGTCTACACAATGTGTGCCCCACAGGTTGAAATATTACACCTTGTTCTAGAATCCCAGTAACTTTTAACCCCGTCAATTTGACAGAGTTCTAAAGTTTCACATTCATACATATGTTGTATTCACATTCCGCAATCCTTAGCATCTTTATATTTTATTTGCGCGAGTAAAAAAGATAGATCTATAAGGGGGCACAGCACTAAATATACCGCCCATTGGATTACGTGTAAAATAGAGCTAAACAAGTCGCGATTTTGGGTCCTTAGTAACTCTTTTTGGAATGTCTCGAATGCTTCATTCTAACAAACAAGTATTAAAATTTCATAAATCGTCAAGAACAGACACCCATTCCAATTAGATTTTACGATATGATCATTTAAAGAGCGCCACCCCTATTTTCAGCCCGGACTCTCGCCTTCTGACCGCCTCCGAGCATGTGTATTCATCCACGTGATAAATTTTCGGTACAATCGAAAATCTTTATTTTGCAATATCCTGAGCAAAGAACAAGAGATTATCTTTCATTTTAATTATAAAATGCTACCCTCACGTCAAAATTATTCCCAAAGGACCCCATTTATCACAACCTCGGTTTTTGTTTTTGCCGGAACTTACTACCATTACACAAAACGAGGAGTGATTTAGTGCTGTGCGCCCATAAAAGCAGTTGAAACGATTTGACGCCGAACGATAGTGCAATACAGCCCAATTTCCCACTCAACATGTTCAAACGTAAACTAATAAACTTTACGAAGTTAGCTTTCGCTCCACTTAAACACTATGGGTAATTTTGCAGACATAACTATTCATTTTCTATATTCCAAAAACCTTAGAATCCCAAACAAAAGTCACAATGGTTTTCAAATTACGTGCGACCAAAGATAGGTATGTTGAATACAGGGTTAACAGAGTGGACGGAAAATGACTTACGTCACAACTAATGTATAGTAATTCCTTTTAATGAATAATGACTTGGTAACTGGTAACATCTCGAATTCTAGCATTTTTATTTCGATGTCACAAATTAAGGTTTATTAAAAGATTTTTTATGTTGTTACAATTGTCTAGATAATGTTAAGTATAGGCCTATATCTTAACAATAAAAAAAAGAGATATAAAGGAAAATATATTAAGTAAATAACTTGCGTCTAACCTCGATGTTCAAGCGTGATTAGAAAATCAATTCCCCAATTTCAGTTATTTCAAGAGTAAAATGTGGAAATAAAAGGTTTCTAGAAATTGTAAGTTACAATATATGTCGTCGTGTGAAACAGTGAAAGCAAGCCTCCTTTAATATAAGTCACTGATTTTCAGGTTTCTGACTGTGCAAGTAAATATTTAGTTTGGATGTGGTCCCACGCAGTGCATGCTTTATGTGTGAACATATATTTGACCTTTTACCTTTAAATATACAGGGTGAGTAAAAAAAGAACTGTACTCAAAGTCAAGTAAAATAAACATTTAAAGGGGCACTAAGAGATGTGTTGGAGGCTGCGCCCTCAATTATGATAAAAACTGAGATTAGTATATTTTTATAATTGTATTACATGTACGAACTCACACCTATAAGGATTAAGAAAATCAGCTCTCTTTGTACAAGAAACATCGATTCAAAAATGATCGTACAGCCGGGACGCGATTTTATTTTTACTAGTAAACATTTGACAAATTTATTTATTTCGTTTTAATACGGAATAAAGCTAAACTCACTGAATAAAATGATTTTTAAAAAAAATTACAAAAATTCTAACTGATTTTACATGTGAGCCCATACAAATGTTTACTAGTAAAAAAAAAATCGCAGCCGGGACGAGCATTTACGTCCGACAGTATCCCCATGCAGTACGCGGGATACATAACGCGAACCATATTTGCATAGAGGGCGTTTTTCAATAAATAGCGATGATATTGTTTTTAATCAAGTTTTGCTGTGTTTTTGTTAGTAGAAACAACAATAATCGCAATTTTTAATGTTCATCTTGAATTCTGAAGTAAATTTTTAAACATTTAAAATTTTCAACACCACTTAATGTCCCTTTAAAATATTTCGTACCAGCAGAAATGCAGGGAAGCAATGCTTGAATCAATAGCTGCATTTATTTTACTGTTATCAGCAAAAGGAATAGCAGCATTTCGTGGT
The DNA here is from genome assembly GCA_035610835.1 of Ophiura sarsii. NCBI lineage: Eukaryota > Metazoa > Echinodermata > Ophiuroidea > Amphilepidida > Ophiuridae > Ophiura > Ophiura sarsii. The sequence continues at coordinate 41,636,761 of CM069457.1, read as the reverse complement.
ACCTTTATCCAGTTATCACGTTTTTGTGTGTTTTCTTTATCTTATTTATTTATTATCCTCAACACAAATAGGGGAGGACGGGGTAACTGGTCCAGTTAAGGATATTTCATGATATAAAAGATTAAAGCGCGTGTAAATATTTATCGAATTGCTATGAAAATATCACCCATGAAACTGTTTACATATAACATATTTCAAGAAAAAGTCAATTACCACTAATTCATTATTTTTACTTGGCGAGGACCAGTTACCCCATTGGGGCAACTGGTCCAAAATGTTCCAACGGTTAGAATACACAGAAATCATTGAATGACAGCACGGAAACCAGGCAGTATTTTCTTTACAAACACATTTACATAATTATTATTTAACGTGTAAAAACGATCCATGTCTCATGAAACTCATGTTTTATACAGTTTTCGTGGTCAACGTGTAAAATAGCAGTAATACTAATGGTGTACTCTCTAAATGTAAAAGAGTGAAATTCCACCCTAATGGAGTGAATATTCACTCTTCAAAGGAGTGCCTACAGTGATCACTCTAATATAGTGAAAGTCACTCCTTAAAAGAGTGGAACCATTTTCACTCCAAAAAAGAGTGAATTTTGTTCACTCCAGGAACGAGTGAATTTCCACTCTTCGAAGAGTGCCTACAGTGATCACTCCATTAGAGTGAAAAAAGGGTGAATATATAAGGAGTGAATTTCACTCATTTAGAGTGAACTTCACCCTCATTGAGAGTGAACAATAATGGAACATTTTAATTACTTAATCACATTCACATGAATAACTTGCAATTCAATAGAAAATTTGAATAACAAACAAAAAGAGTCATTATCCGAACTATTGCTGTCATTTGCTTATGTTACATTATCACTTCCTTTCGGTAATGAAACGATATCATATATCAACATTATATTTCTCTATGTAAGAGTATCTAAATCTACTTTCTATGGTGTTTTTTATCGATGATGTTTTTACGCGTTTCATTAATGTAATTTATATTTAATCATTATTTGGACTTTAAAATGATTGCAGAAACAATTTACATTGATATCATCATTAATTATCACTTCAATAATGTTTAAATTTAATAAAATAAAGAATATTTTGAGTTTTTGAATATTTTTCTATTTGATTGTGTTCCGGCTCTCAAATTATTTAAATCTGGTACAACTGATCACTCGCACAGAGTGAAAAGTCACTCGACACAGAGTGAAAATCACTCTTTTCGAGTGACAATAATTTCACTCTGAACTCATCAACTGCACAGAGTGAAAAGTCACCCGACACAGAGTGAAAAGTCACTCGACACCGAGTGAAAATCACTCTTTTCGAGTGACAATAATTTCACTCTGAACTCATCAACCGCACAGAGTGAAAAGTCACTCGATACCGAGTGAAAAATCACTCTTTACGAGTGACAATGACTTCACTCTGAACAACGAGTGACATTTTCACTCTTTTACATTAAGAGAGATATAAAGCAAACGAAGTTTACACTTGCACATTTTTTAGATAAAACGGTATGAACCTAGTTAAATGGTTATATAGTTCAGATACCCCATATATTTGTCTATATACCCCTATCTTTAATGAGTTTAATTACTTCATATAATCATCATTTAGTACTTATGATAGACTATCTTGATAATTAGCAAGCTTTTCATGTCACAGGGGAAGTAAGTCAATACGACAATGATGACCCAATGGTTAATATACATAAAAAGCAGTGAATAAAATGCATAAATCATGGTATTTCGTCATTGAAAATATCTTTACAGACACAATTCAAAACTATAGTAAAGATATAATTCATGATACCGAGGTTTTAAACCATTCTAAAGCAATTTTATGTCATATTGTAATCATTCAATAGCAGAAATTGTGGTATTAGGCCCAAAATGCCCCAAAATGTCTAAGAACCAGAGTGTAAATTGTTTCATATTCTATTCACATTTCAATACCGAGTCATGTTTCATTGACACTAACAACTCATTTTGATAACGTTTTTGCAGGCGGACCAGTTGCCCCCTACCCCTTTTGACCACTTGCCCCAACAAATGACTCAACACATTGTCGAGGTGAAAAAATATTCAAGCACGCCTGTGACATAATAAATTTTACGCCAAAATTTTTCAAAACATACCACCATTTGTCATAATAATCAATAACTCCAAAACCTTTCAGAAAAAACTGCATTTTTGTTTTTAGCCACTACTGTTTTCTGTAGCCTGCGAGTATCTTTGAATTCACAATTATTACGGTGTTCAAGTCCTACAAATAGACGAGAGTCTTTAGTTAAAGTAAGAAATAGTATACTTTGTTATTTGCAAATTCATAAACTAATAACTCTACCAAATTAATGATTTATGTAGCATTCTTTAAATGATAATATTGACCGCAAATCCAAACCATCAATGTCCCAAGTTAGCAACATGCGCCATTTTCTGTTCGTTACAACCACAACGTATGGTTTTAATCATATTTCGGAAAGTCCCTGAGCACACCACAAAATAGCACCGATCAAATGCAATATGCACTAAGAATCTTAAGGTGACTGTACTGCATGTATATATTTACTGCTGCATATTTATCAATCATAGTAAAGTTCATTATTAAACATGATCTAAACTCATCTTCATAAATCGCACATACTATCTGTGAATTTTCAATCAGTCACTCAAGGAGGTGGCTGTAAAGATCTGGAGAATATCACATGTGTAAATACCCTAAAGTTGCAAATGTTTTGGCATGTAGAAGGTAAAGATATATGTCAAGTTGCAACATAAGTCGTACTGTTCAAAATATGCAGTATGCCCATACCATTACATAAACCTTCATTGTTGACCAGTTCCCCCATATTCCCCTATATACATAATGTTATTGTCACATACAATCATCATATTACTATTAGCTTTTAATAGCATTACAAATGTTATATCGTCAGCCTGCTTCGATAATTGCCTAACTCATTTTTACTAGTTATGAGAAAACAACAAAAATAGGAAAAGTGAGTTAGGCAGTTATCGAAGCAGGCTGACGAGATGTTGAATAGCACCATGAATAGTACAGGTGAATTCCAACAGGAACAGTACCTGTTGGATATAGAATTAGGTTGGGGATATACCTTAAGTGAAATGTGGCTTGTTATAGGCCTGCAAAAAACTCAATTAAGCTGAAAAGTGAGTTAGGCAATTATCGAAGCAGGCTGACGATAGGCCTATACCTTTTTCTTATCAAATATCTGCATTTCGCATGATAATCCTATAATAGAGAATTCACTTGTATTGGAAATTGATTCAACACAATAGTCGGGGATCTACAGAGGGTTAGTGTGCACCCCCCCCCAAGACTCCCCCAACCAACTTTTTTTACTTCCTATTATGATCCTAAGACATAATCAGGATGTTACCAAAAATATTTTCATATTGCTAAGGGGTTATGCAAGATGGCGTCCAAAATGGCCGCCATAACTGGTCAAATCTCATAAAATGACATATAGCAATCAAATTATATGGTGAAAGTATAGTTTTAATAGTGGGATGTATGTATTAGACCACTAGACACTCATATCTAGAACTTTTGCTTTGTTAACACACCTAAATCCAAGATGGCCGCCAAAATGGCCGCCAAAATGGGTAAAATTCCATATATTGTCATATATGAACCAACATGTATGATCAGAGTGCAGTTTTAACCATGGGATGTATGTGTTAGACCACTAGAAACTCAAATCTAGTATTTTTGCTTTGTTAACATACTATAAAAACAAAATGGCCGCCAAATGAATGGCCAAAAGTGGTCAAAAGTGGTCAAAATTCCATAAAATAGCATAATATCAACCGAAATGTATGATAAAAATATAATTTTAATGATGGGATGTATGTGTTAGACCACAAGTAACTCATATCCAGTATCTGTGCTCTGTTAAAATAGTTCAAAATCCAAAATGGCTGCCAAAATGGACCCCAAAATGGTTCCTAAAGTGGCTGCAAAATTGTCAAATTCCATAAAAATGGGATAATATCAACCTAAATGTATGATGAAAATATAGTTTTAATGATGGGATGTATGTATTAGACCACTAGTAACTCATATCTAGTATTTTTGCTTGTTAACATACTTAGAAATCCACAATGGCCCCCAAAATGGGTCCCAAATTGACTGAACAAATTGTCGAAATTCCATAAAGTGGTATAATATCAACCAAAATGTATGATAAAAGTATGAAAGTATAGTTTTAACATTGGGATGTATGTATTAGAACACTAGTAACTCATATCCAGTATATTTGCATTGTAATAACATACTTTAAATCCAAGATGGCCACCAAAATGGCCGCTGTAAATGTACAAATAGTCTACATGAGTGTATGATAATCCACAATAGATATTGTAAGAGTGTATATTACATCACATTCACCAAATAGTATGTTCGAAACTGCTAAGCTATTGGCTTTTAGATATAAGGCCCACCTCTGTGACAATTTTGACTCTGTATCACTTTCTAAAATGGCTTCCAGAGTGGTTAAGTTGATGTTAAATGACCTAAAATATTTGTTTTGTATTGTAAATGACCATACTATGTAATACCAACACCCCTCTAAATATAATAAGATAGCATTCGATTTATGTCTTGATAAAGCCTAGGGGCTGTTAATCTAGTTTGAGTATTTTAAAATACATCAGATGGCTGCAAAAGGTTAAAATAACTGATAAACAGTTTTAGTTTTATTGTTAGTGTTACATTAAATATGAACAAAAGATTATATCTATAAATTGTAATGCACCCAGTTTAGCGTATCTGTATGTGACAAGGTATGATTAAATGGTATAGACTCCATATTTTGATCAATTGGTGGCCACCGGTGGTAATTATTTTGACCATTTGGAGGTAATTTTATTGACCATTAGGGGGTCATTTTAATGAAATTGTCATTATAATGCCCATTATAATGTCCATCTTAATAACATCACATTGTCAAAATGGAGTCTATACCATTTAATTATACCTTGTCACATATACAAATATGTTTACTGGATGGATTAAAAGCTGTAGATATAATAATTTGGTCATCTAATGTAACACTAACAATAAACTAATACTGTTTTTTCAGTTATTTTAACCTTTTGCAGCCATCTGGGATATTTTAAACTACTCAAAGCTATATAGATCTACTGACAGCCCCTAGGCTTTATCATAGATATAGTGAATACTGTCCCATTAAATTTGGGGATATTGGTATTGTATTACATAGTATGGTAGCAGTTTAGAATAATACTATTTGATGTAATAATACACTCTTACAATATCTATTTTGGATTATCATACACTCATGTACAGTACTGCTCATGTAGACTATTTTCACATTTACAGCGGCCATTTTAGGGGCCATCTTGGTTTTAAAGTATGTTATTACAATGCAAATATACTGGATATGAGTTACTAGTGGTCTACACTCTTAGAAGGTCAGGATCAAATATGAGACGAAAAGGATCAATTTTGATCCAGAAGCGGTATCACATATGATCCTACTCCAGGATCAAACTGAATCAAAGAAAAAGTGAAAACATAGGGGGTCATCGGGTGACAGATTGTAAAAACAAGCATGCATGCAAGGGTCTTTCGGTGACACCGGGCCAAAAAAGGGGGGTATTTTTGATGGAGCCTGGTGTGAAACCTAATATTGATTGAGTGCCCCCACCCCCGGGTGCACACTGCAGACTATATATCGAGTGCAGTAAGCTTACTACATCGTGTAGGCCTAGTACATCGCAGTGATCGTGACATTTTGTGAGGAGCATTTTGACCGAAAATCGTACTGATGGCACTGGTCAGGTACAAGACATTTGTTCACAAGAATAGAGCATGTTCAAACATAAAAAATAAAACTACTTTACCGACAAAATCATGTAACATTTTACAGATTAGACTGGATAACTTACCGCGGTATTTCACCCTTGTTTCAACTGTGGCGACCGAATTCAAAAGATTGTCTGCTTGTCGTCTATCGGTTTGCGAAAGAGTGACGTCAGTCACTCATTGACCAATGAACTGTTTCATCGAATTGATCCGGAAATCAGATCAAAGTTGATCAAGGTGAATTTGATCCGTTTGTTGATATCTATCTGGAAACGGATCAAAACGATCCGAAAACGGATCAAAACGATCCGAAAATGATCCTTAAAGGATCAAAACAAAGTGAGCCGGAAATCTACTCATGTATTTGATCCTGACCTTCTAAGAGTGTAATACATACATCCCAATGTTAAAACTATACTTTCATCATACATTTTGGTTGATATTATCCCATTTTATGGAATTTCAACAATTTGTTCAGTCATTTTGGGACGCATTTTGGGGGCCATTTTGGATTTCTAAATATGTTAACAAAGCACAAATACTAGATATGAGTTACTAGTGGTCTAATACATACATCCCATTATTAAAACTATATTTTCATCATATATTTCGGTTAATATTATGCTATTTTATGGAATTTGACAATTTTGCAGCCACTTTAGGAACCATTTTGGGGGCCATTTTGGCAGCCATTTTGGATTTTGAACTATTTTAACAGAGCACAAATATTGAATATGAGTTACTTGTGGTCTAACACATACATCCCATCATTAAAATTATATTTTTATTATACATTTCGGTTGATATTATGCTATTTTATGGAATTTTGACCACTTTTGACCAGTTTTGGCCATTAATTTGGCGGCCATTTTGTTTTTATAGTTTGTTAACACAGCAAAAATACTAGATTTGAGTTTATAGTGGTCTAACACATACATCCCATTGTTAAAACTGTACTCTGACCATACATGTTGGTTCATATATGACAATATATGGAATTTTACCCATTTTGGCGGCCATTTTGGCGGCCATCTTGGATTTAGGTGTGTTAACAAAGCAAAAGTTCTGGATATGAGTGTCTAGTGGTCTAATACACACATCTCACTATTAAAACTATACTTTAACCATATAATTTGATTGCTATATGTCATTTTATGAGATTTGACCAGTTATGGCGGCCATTTTGGACGCCATCTTGCATAACCCCTTAGCAATATGAAAATATTTTTGGTAACATCCTGATTATGTCTTAGGATCATAATAGGAAGTAAAATAAAGTTGGTTTGGGGGAGTCCTGGGGGGGGGGGGGGGGGGGGGGGGGGTGGGGGGGGGGGGGTGCACACTAACCCTCTGTAGATCCCCGACTAATTCGTGCTTGTAGCATAATGTCATTCGTTCCCGATGATCAGCAGGTATACTATTGGATTTTGCAATCATGTTCAAAACTGTTGGGACACTTCCTGCATGTCCTGTGAAACGGTGGTCTCTCCCCCTAAACTCAATGTTGGTCCATATAAAAGCATCGACCATCAACGGGCTGTGGTGGGGGGGGGGGGGGGGGGGGGGGGGGGGAGGGGGGGGGGTGGGGATGGCAGCTTTACATAAACTAGTTTTGACTAATCATACTTTCAACTGACAGCTTTTTACTCATTTTGGAAGATATTTCATGCGCGCGTGTATAGTGTCCCAACAGGTTTTGAACAAGATTGTGGGTTACAGCCATAGGAATATTGTGTTGAGTGCACCGCCATTAATTATATTTTTAAACGATATTTTAAAACGACATGTGTCTCGGTAGCAGTCTTATCACCTGGCACCATAATCAAAGATAATGTCTTGTGCAGCCCCAGTTAGGGACGCACCATTAGATTTTTAGGGGGGGGGGGTAGGAAGTTGGGTTTGGGGGTGATTTTTTTTTTTTAGCGTCGTAAGGGGTAAATTTTACTTTTTGCGCGATTTTTAAAAAAAATGTATTCATTCATATTGAGTTGGGTGGGGTAGAATATTTTTGTTTTTACTCATCAGGGGGAGATTTTTTTTTTTTTGTTGCCTGCATAGAGGGGGAATTTTTTTCCCCCGAAAACTTCCTACCCCCCTCCCCCCTGAAAATCTAATGGTGCGTCCCTTAGCAATTCCGCTAGTCATTCCAAGGATAACCATGATAAGGCCAAACAAAAAAAGAAAGTTGACTTGCCCTCCAGGGCCAGAGTCTGAGTCGGAAGGTCGGATTTTTTTTTTTAATTTGAAAAGGGAGAAATTACACAAAAACACGTTTCAAAGATTTTTGTTTGAATTCTTTTTGTTTGAATTTTGAATTTTGAATTTTAAACAAGCAGAGACTACTCAAAAACACGTTTTTACCTTATTTTATTGTTATGTGCTTCTTTCAAATGTTGTTACTTTTTTTTAAACTTTTTAAAAAAACCCTTTTGATGCCTTACCATCTAACAAGTTAAAAAAAAGTTAATAAGTCAAAAATTAACAGCTGAAGTTAGTTTGACTTTCACATGGTTAAGATAGGCAGATCTGGCTTCCAGAAGAGGAGGCCATACTCTTGCTGCATTTTTCCATCTGAAATACCTTACAATGTGTCTTGTTTTATACCTATACAGATCGATTTTACCCAGAAGCGGAAGCTAGACTCTTCTCTGATCTAATGAAAGGATACCACAAGGGAATTCTTCCTACGCACGAAGGACTGATTAATGTGACCCTGAGATTCACCCTCATAAACTTTGATTTCATTGTAAGATAATTGTTTTATTTAAAGGAGGTTTCCAGCAAGCAAAACATTGTGCATAGGTTATGCTAGAAATTAAAACAATTATCGAGCCCAAATCGCGTTGTTATATATAGAAAAGAATATCATACTTTATTATAAAAAAACAGCTCTCAACATGCCACTTTTTAAATTTGCGGTGAGTGAAATCGACAGTACACCGGTAGCAACGAAGGGTCATTCAATAAGTTCTACCTCCTCCCTCATAACATTGCTAATATAAAAGTCAGCCTCATGAAATTTGTCATGATTATAGCTCTGTTTCATGGCTACACATTGATAATTGATATCTGTTTCACTTATGTTCTGATGTGGACAAATCCCAGTCAGTATGCAGCCGCACTCAAAGCCGTTGTTTTTCTAACCCACTCACAGCGACCGGAAGTACTCACCCGTAGCGATACCGCTTCGTAGTTACAGTTGACCTCATGATAGCACGATGTAAATGAGCTCTTTTCATTATTATAATCACACATTTCAAAAACATTTGCCATGAAATTGTAAAATTAAAAGGCATGTGATGCATATAATATATCTAATATTATCTGTGAACTTTATGACATGTTGTATTTTCGGTGCAAATTATTGCAATTACACATACCAAATTCAAGAAAAACTTGACGAAAGCCAAATCCACGGTAAAAAAGTCACTTCTGAAGTATCAGGCACCAATTTTATCCATGATATCATAATATTCATAGTCTTTTGTAACTAGAAACATGCTTAAAATATTATAACATTATTTAGTCCGGTCAAGTGAATGGTTATAATATAGCTCCTCGAATCTTGTCTCGAGCTAAATGGCTAAATTCATTTCGTAGCGTCCATGGGTTGTTGATGAAGTGTTTAAAGCTCACGGATATAACTAGTTTCGCTTGATAGCTCAGATGGTAAAGCGTTCGCTTGGAGAACGAGAGGTCCGAGGTTTGAAATCGATCCTTCTGCTCTGCACAATTTCATATGATATTTTTTTCTCGTCAAAATCATTTTTTCACAAATTTCATCACACAAAATGCATGAATTCGGACGTTTTCATTGCAAAAACGGTATTTATTTTCCAAAATTTCAATAATGAATTCAAACGCGGGCATGAAAATGAAGTGCGGGCGGGTTACGGGAAACTAAAAATCAAGTTGGCGAGGCCTAACGGGGGATCGTAAGTTTCGTTTTCTGACCGAAAATCGGTAAAAATCAGACTCGGTTTTTCTTATCAAAAAAGAAGTCGGGCCACAATGTTTTTGATATGAAATTAAAGCCTAAAATTCCGTTAGTACGGAAATTGCTCTTAGAATATCGTACGAATTTTAGTCCGGTCAAGTGAATGGTTACAAGAAGCAAAGTCACGAATGTTGTTAAATTCTAAAATTAGCGATAAAATCACTGTTTGTGGAACAAATATGTCAGATTTGGCATCATATTATAGAGAAAATTACGAACAATCCACATACTTCGCCATCATGGCTGCCAGCTAACCCTGCCTCAATTAATTCAGGGAAAACAAACTTATTGTAAGGTTTTAGCGCAAGGTTGACATCCTGAAATCGATCTTTGCGTGGGTTAGAAATCGGCAAGGTCACTCATTGAAAGCGATACCTGCGTGCTGACTGAATCCAGAGAGAGATTTTAGACAACGGAAACGGATGGTATGGTTAGATATGAGAGCACGATTTCAATACTACTAATGATATCTAAATATAATACGGTATTATCTTGTTTAAATAAGATTTTAAGCAATATTAAGTCTTATGTATGCTTGCAAATATATAGTATATACCACAGTGTTGCCTCGTCGTACAGGGTGAGTCAAAAAAAGTGTACTCAACTTCAGCGATTTTTTTTTAGAACAAGTATTCGTTTGTTTTCAAAACAATATATATTACGGTATAAACACAAATCAATTAGCTTTTATATGAATTTTATCTGGTTTAGATTGGTTGAGGGAAACTTATTTTACGCTGTTTTGAATAAAAGTGACCAATTTAACGTCCGAACACGCTTTCCAGATCTTGACCATTATATTTCATAAGATACGACCAATAAAAAAATTACAATACCGACAGCGAAAGGATCAATTCCTGCATATCGAAGATCTCTCAGTTCTTATGATAAGCAAAATATGACTTTTGCCATGTTCCCTATAGCTAAATGGTTGTCCTGATCTGGTTCTGGCTAATTAGATGGCATATCTTCAGATAAAATCAGTCACTTTTATTGCTAATAGTCTGTTAAAAAGATCTCTGAAATTTAGAACGGTTATATTTGACCAATAGGATCGTTTCGTCTCTCAGAATTGGCAAAATGATAAGCACTTTTGAGATATTTTGCTGTTTTTTATCCGTTTCCGTCACACTAAATAGACATTCAGTTGTCACTGCATCTCCAGAAAAGTACAACCAGTACTCAGAACAATGTATTAAGACTTCGAAGCTGGTATTTAAATCTCCAATTGTGGAATATTTCAGAAGACTGGCTTATACAGGCTGTCCATAACAAAAGGTGCACTGCACCTTTTGTTATGGACAGCCTGTCATTGCCCTAATTTATTACTCAGTATTTGGCTGTAATCTTAACATAATCTAAACAATAATTTAGTTGGCTTTCAAATGCTGTTCATCTGATTGTATTTACTTTTTTCAATCTAAAAATATGTTTGATCAACAACGAACACTCAAAATCGGATTTGTGCCACTCTTAGAAAAAATATGTTTTTTTTGGATTGTGTCATTTTCATCTTTAACATTTCGTATTTGGATTTGGTGATTGGACGAGGGTCGAGATAACTAAATAACAGTCCTTTTATGGCAAAAGAATGTATCTTATATGTAGTTTTCTAACAGTATACTTCCTTTTAACATGATCAAAGTTAGCTTTTTTCTTCATAAATCATGTAGTGGTAAAAGGCAGTATATTACTTTTATTGTCTTTACAAGTTGCAACCTTTTCCCAAGTGAGGATAATTGAACCAATCCATGGTAAAAGGAAGTATATCATTAGGAAAGTACATCCTTTTGCCATAAAAGGGCCGATAAGCTTTCGAATGCAGTTTGTTTTGTCGAATTTGCTTGAGGTTATTCGCAAACAACATCAAAACTGTACCCGTTTTTTGAAAGTAATCATCCATGTGTAAAATTGCCGTTATGTTTAAATAACGCTTTGAAGTATTTCTTCTTAAAAATTAGCTCAAATTTGACTTTCTGTGATCAACTTTAAAGGTACATGTATATGACCCGATCACTTTTTTGGGGCTATGATTTTTTTTTCACATCAAGATATTTTGGTATCAGAAGAATCCCCATATTTTTCTCATTATGTCTGTAAAATATTAGGGGCCAGAAATGTTCCATTTGGAAATTATAGGCTAAAACGTGGTGAATTACTGCCAAAGGGGGTTAACCACCAACCAGTCTTGTGTACTACTTAATGGGCACTTGTCTTTTGACTTGCGCTTCTAAAAATAGAACCATTGGAGTTATGCAACTCACACTTTGGAATGCAATTTTAAGGATGACCTTTCATGTAAAATAGAAAACATCAAGTTGAAAATCGGGTCATCTACCTTTAATCTAGCATATTTTGATAGGATAAAGCAAATGAGATAACACAAACGGCATTTTAAAGGTAATTAACTCATCTTGAGGCTCATATAAACGTCAATTTTACACATCCCCTCCCTCTGTATTGATTGTTACGTATTGGGCTCAAGATTTTTACTTTAAAAAAGTTCACCCGGCTCAGTACGTAACGGTCACAACTTCTTCTTCGGGCATCCCTTTAATTTAGTGCTTGTTCACTATTGGGTTTGTCCTGGCTCTTCAGCCTATTGTTATAAGTAAAAAACACATTTTGTTGTAAATACTGATTACTAAATGAGAAAAATGAATCTTTCCACAAGCATCTTTTTTCCTTTAAAAGTGGAACAACCCGTTTTTAAAGTAGTCGTGATTGATCAAGCATCGTTGGATTGGGAAAAGCAATTACCATCAAACTAACGGCATTAGAAAGCCACCTTAAAAGCATCTTTAAGATTATATAAATATTATAGCCAAATATTGAGTAATCAATGAGGTCAACGTGGAACACGTGCTCATGTTTAATAGCAAGGTTATGAGGTAGGAGGTAGAACTTATTGAATGACCCTCGTACATGTAATTATACAATGTATGTGCGCAAATTTGAGTACCATATGCATAACAACCATGACGCCATTTTTTGTTGTTGACAACCATGACGCCATTGATACCGCGACTTTGGATCATCGCGATTTTTAAAAAAAATGACATGCTGAGAGATTTTGAGAGTTTTTATTTAGAGAATAAAGGTATTGTTTTTATATTGTCTTGACAGGCAGAGTTGTTCTACGCAAAAACATATTACTACCGAACGCATTTATGTCAGACAATATAACACAATACGGTTTAATCTTAAAGGGAAGCGGTCATGGTGAGGATTCTAACGAAAATTGAACAGCGCGCGGCGACTATTTGAATCTAAAAAAGTTGGACATTGGCGCAGTCTGTAATTGTTCTACGTATTTCATGAAATAGTTTCATCAGGAATTCAGAAGAACATGATAATAATTTTCGTTAGAAAATTCCAATTAGGAAACTTACTTTTTCCATACGGGTTTCGACAACACATCGGTTGTCTTCCTCAGTGGATTGTGTTTGATCCAGAGCTAGTGTTTCTAGTCTGTTTATTGATGACGTCATCGGATGATGACGCCCTCTGGATCACTGAGTCGTAAAGATGACTGACGAAAATTATTATCATGTTCTACGTATGTTTACATGCTAGCGGTATTGTGTGCGACTCTACAACAATCTCTTAACCCAATGTGAACGACGCGCTCAATCAACCATCCTTCATTTGATTGAACGCATTTTCTATCGTGTGATATAAGTGATGTATTAGTTATTAGCTAAGGTTTAGCTGGACCAACAATCGCCGTCAGCGGTTCTTTTCCTCACCATGACCGCTTTCCTTTAATCAGTCATACTTTAGACATTTATTCAATCAATGTTGTACATTTAATTGCCCACATCTGTCAGCATTTACCCCTGTTAGCATTGAATAATCCACACACATTCCAAATAACATTGTGCAGTGTGTACGCCATGCGTCGGGGAGTAATGCGCCGCATAAGCACGCAGGAAAAGCGTAGTAAGACGCACTTCAGACGTGCGCGTTATGGAACAAAACTATAGTAAAGCACGCACTACGCGAGGGTGGTTGTCACGCTTATTTCATGTACGCCGTGTAGTTGTCTCATATAATATATGTCGCCGATTTCTCTGAGAACCTGATGGAAATTGCTTAAACATTCTTAGAATCCTTTTTATGATATGTCAGGCCTGATGATGTTTTGTTCTATATAAAAGTACGCGATTTGGGCTAGAAAATTATTTGTCTAACATATTATAATGCACAATGATATGCTTGCTGAACACCTCCTTTAACTAAAGGTGTGCTAACAAGTTCATTAGGGAGCTTTCGATTTGGACGACGGACGCTTCTACGACGGTAAGATGACACCTCGAGTCATGTGGGGGAGCGTCGACTTAGCAATCCGTCGGTCGTCCAATTTCTGGGACCTGTCATCGACCTGTCTTAGGGAGCTTTCGATTTGCACGACGGATGAATCTAGGACGGTTGAATGACACTTTAAGTCATGTGCACATGCTTCAGTTTTGTCATCCGTTGGTCCTCTAAATGCTACAACGCGTAAACATGGTAAAGGGACTAACAACCGTCGTGGTGACGACGGCAACGTTTTGTTTACCGTCGTAAAAGCGTCTGTCGAGCAAATCGAAAGCTGAAGAGAGGTCCCAGAAATTGTACGACCGACGGATTGCTTAGTCGACGCATGCGCACATGACTCGAGGTGTCATCTTACCGTCGGGCGTAGAAGCGTCCGTCGTCCAAATCGAAAGCTCCCTAATAACTATTAACACGACAACGACTTCAAGTCAATTAAAATTATACATGCAACATAATATTCTGTCAATATGAAGAGTTTAAATAACCCGATTACCATGGTTACAATGTCCCCATGATATAAATACAAGCTAAAGCGCTCACCAAAGAAAGTCATACACTTTGTTTATGTCCTATAGAGTGACTTCCAATTATTTTTGACTAATTTAGAGTAGATAGGCATTTGGATGAATCTGTTAGGCACAATTTGGTACCACATTTGCCACAAAATGGTTAGTAAGCACCAGTTAATGACAATACGTGACATTTCCCAATTCGTATACCGTATTCTAAAGACTGAAGGTTACCATGAACACATCCCGTATTTGTCCCGTATTGATCACTGCATATTTCCCCTGCGCGGGCTAATTCAAAATTCAAACTGTCATGCATGCGTGAAATGGTACGGATATTCTTTAAATGGAGCTATATAATCATGGCTTATTCTTGGTGTTTTGTGGCACATTTGGTATCAAATTGTGCCAAAAAAGGTTCATCTATATAATATCTATCTACTCTGTTTGGTCAAAACAAAATTGGGAGTACTATACAGGACATAAACCAACGGCGTGTTTCCACAGAACTGAACTTTCCGGTATTTTCCGTGTCAGACATTGCAATTCCGGTAAGTTCTCCTGTGGAAATACACAATATCGGATTATTGATAAACCGACTACCACCAATAAACGGTTTATTATAGCCATCTCCAGACGTGGTTATTTCCGCTCAAGATTGGCACCACTGCGCCGTGGAAATACACTGGTTTATGATAAACCGTTTTTAAAGCTGAATTTGGAATCATGACGCGCCTGTTAATGCGCCCCCGAACCCGAGTGCACCCTACGTTTCTCTCGCGCATACATTAAACGCCTCACGGCTCGCGCAGTAGTACGCTCGGCTCTACGTAGCCGTTGTTTAGGCCAACAACTTTGTTGTTGTTATGTTGTCCTCCACAACTTTCAGAGAGGAGGGGCGGGCGGGCGGATTTAAAAAAAATAAATATATATATATTTTTCTTTTACCAGCGGAAGCTCAAAGTTCAGCCAACAAGAAGTTAAAATCGCTCTAAGAGTCGCACATATATGTTATAAACACTTTATTTAATATTCAATGCCATTTAAACTGTTAAAAAAAAAATCTGAAAAAATCTATAAAGAAATCGGAGCGGCCCTAAATCTGACGAGCGGGCGGTCGAGGACAACATAACAATTTTTGTTTGCCTTATGGCAGCAGAGATGCGGTGCGTTCGACAAACACCACAAGGTTTAACCGGTTTAAGAGGGGACTCAAGGAAGTTTTTGATTTTATTTTTTGATTTTTGTTAGTGCTGTAATTATTGAAGTATTAATCAAATGCATATAAAAGTATACATTTTTGGAAAGGAAATAGATCAGAGAATCCAAATTTGGTGTCAATTTTGACCAAAAATGTTGAATTTTTGAGAAAATCACAAAATTCACTTTTTGACAAAGCTAACAAAAATAATTTTGAGTAAAAAATGCCCAAATCGCTAGATGATGATGTAAAGACACTAACTTAGGTTGTAATTTTTTTTGTTAACCTAATCGAATATTTTTTGAAATTTTGACCAAAATCATTTTCTACTGGCGGTCACCTTATGAAGAAAGGTCGGTAGCCTATTTCAAGCCTCATCTGCTGTTTAGATTAGCTGTATTGTTATAACTTATAGAGCTATTCTTATGTTGTGTCATTTAGGAATAAAAAGTATTTGTGACGCGATCAAGTGGAATGAGTCGTATGTCGGGAATATTGATTTTGAGTTACAGGTAAAAAGAAGTGACAAATTCTTATGTTTTACTTTGTTTTCTCAGTTGGTAAACTGTTTGTAACTTTAAAACTAGAAGTTCGATTTTAGTGGGGTTAGGACCATACTGTAGCATTTTTCACCTGCTTTTAACGGTGGACAAACATTAAATTTAAAAACTGCCGACATGTGACTCATTTCACTTGATCACGTCACATTTATCAAGAATATTGATACACTCTTTGTAGTTACGAACCACATCAGAAAACAGGAAACTGAAATACGAGTAGTGCATTGAAAGGGTTCTTAACACTTTTCATGTGGCAGGCGTCTGCAGACGACATTCCAAAATTTCACAAAATGTTTCAAAAATGTCAAAATTACTGTATTTCATTACCATATTTGGAATCAATCACCATGAGAAATGCATTGAAATAAGTATAAACATGCCTAGTGTTTGGTCAGTAATCTTTGAGATAGAATTTGAAAATTATGAAAGGTTTCTGAAAAATCTGTTTTGTGTATGGTAAAAATAATAGCCGCGTGGAAAGCGTCAACACTTTCCACGCGGATAATAGTTTTACCATATAAAAACAGATTTTTCAGAAACCTTTCCCAATTTTTAAAGTCTATCTCAAGGATTACTGAACCAATACTAGGCATGTTTGTTCTTATTGCAATGCATTTCTCGTGGTGATTCCAAATATGGTAACGAAATTGAATAATGTTGACATTTTTGAAACATTTTGTGACATTTTGGCAATGTCGTCCGTTAGTACGGGTTCGTAGATTTTTACTGCGGGTAATATACAACTTGTTTACGAGTTTTTGTTCATTATTTAATTAAATAGTTTAAAAGTATGCACACAATTCTAAATCTTGATTGGTATTTGTGTGTATTAATTAGTTCAATACATGCGTATGTGATGTTTCTGGGGAAAAATTAGAAAAATGAATGCACTTGCGCAAATGTTGATATGTTCACAACAGCACTCCCCCTAACGAGATGGTGCCATTATTCAAACATCAGCGCGCGTGCATTTTTGTCTAATTTCTCTCAAAACAAAAAACGTACCGACATATCGGACCTATAATTAATAGGCCTATATAAAAAAAGGAATCTTATTTTTTTTTTTTTTTTTTTTCAAGGACGAGGCCAATTTCCTAGCAAGTGTACACGGATTGATATCTCAGGTGAGTGTCTGCGTCTGAAAGTATAGATGGTGTGACTGGTGACGTAGTGCCCGGCGGTTTGCGTGCGCACCTACAGGGAATGTGCTTTAATTCACACTTGATTGATCATTACTTACCATGCTTACGATGTAATAATGTAGTGCAGTAGTCATGGTATGCATCCCTAAGCACAATGAGAGACCAGGTACTAAATCTGGTTGCCCGGCGGTTTGCGTGCGCACCATAAGGGCATGTGCTTTTAAAATTGGCGCTCAGTGATGTGTGTTTTGCTTTCATATAGTAATGTATGCAGTAGCCATGGACTAGTACCTCTAGCATGTCTTTAGACCAGGCGCTAATCAATTTGTAAACACTACTGATGTAAACAACGGTCACCTCATCTATACGCTTGAGTATTATAGGGCAAATAATAATTTCTTGAGCAACACCATACCAGCATGCTTCACTTTCATCGCATGACAAGTGGTGGTCGGGTGTCTACTGACCCCATTGATATTACGTAACATCGCAATGACAGGACCATTACATTGTTAAATACAAGTCTTCAAGAAAGTCCTGCTGCAACTAGTACCCAATCAGTCCTCTCTTTCTTACGTTTCTTTGAATAACGCATATGTAAGTTTTATTGAGATTCAATCATATAATATCTGTATCAATCTTTTAATCTTTATTTCCATATAAAAATACATCAAATCACATAAAAAAACCACAATATGGAGGAGTAGACTGGAAAGCCAATGAGGCCTGCTTATGGTCTACCCCTTAAAACAAATATTGCATAAAGAACCACTTTATACTAAAATAAACAATAAGATATTGTATATATTATGATACCAATGTATGCCTATGTGCATCATGTATTAGAAGGTGAACGTCCGAATATGAATCGGTATTCATTGTTACAAGAATATTTTCTCGAATTGTTTAAAAAATCGGGTCGGTGGGGCCGTAAAAAGGCAGGTAAAGGCGGTCGATCCTGTAATTCCAGAAGCGGAGTGCCCATCTCTCTTTCAAAGCGATAGGGCTAGACTCACTCCTTTTTAAAATAATATTGCTGTGTGGGGCTCACTACACCTCCTCCACCGCGAGTATATTACCTTCCCAGCACTGAAGAATGCCGGTACCCATTTTAATACACCTGGGTAGAGAGGAGTAATTGCAGTAAAGTGCCTTACTCAAGAGCACAACATGTTGACCACAGTGGGACTCGAACCCACAACCTTTAGATCAAGATTCCGGTGCTCTACCCACTGCGCCACACATGCCGTAGAGCAGGGTATTTCCACACCTGACCGAAAATATATTACGTGGAAGGAAACCAATTATTGGACGGGCTTTATTTTTAGAAATATAAATTATATAACAATAGGCCTGATTTCAGCCATGCGATAGCTTTAAGTATCAGAATTGTAATCGTGATATAATAATAATAATAATAATACACAGCATTTATTCAAGCGCTTGATACGTAAGATCTCCAAGCGCTTTACAATATAAATACAATAGGTAATTACATGATAAAAATACACAATTTTCCACAAAATATGTTATAAAACTTAAAACTACAGACATTGAACCACAAGCCAGTAAAAATCCAGTGAACCAGCAACTGGTCATAATATGGAAAATCCGGCAATGAATCCGGTAGAATACAGATAAAAATTAAAAGGCACAACATATTTAAAAGACATCATTTATAGTATTTAAAAAGTCATCACATTTAAAAAGTCATCACATCGCGAGGTGTCAACAATATGCACTTGTCAAGCAGTAACTGAACATGAGAAACCAATATTGCACTAATCTGTAGGATGTTTAAACATGTATGTTTTTAACAAGCGTTTGAATTCGGCAAGAGACTTGGCATTTCTAATCACGAGAGGAATGGTGTTCCATAGTTTTGGAGCAACCACATTAAACGCCCTACTGCCATAATGAATGGTTGACACCTCGCGATAAGATGGAGGAGCCAGAAGAAACGGCGAAGTTGAGCGAAGTGCACGCCCAGGAGTGTAGTTAATCAGTAGATCAGATATATACACTGGGGCCAGATTGTTGAGGGATTTATAAGTGATGAGGAGGATTTTGAATGCTATACGATCATTTATAGAGAGCCAGTGTAATTTATCACGTCGCACAGCACTGATACTCTCTCCAGCTCTCACTCGCATAACCAATCTAGCAGCACAATTTTGGACCCGCTGAAGTTTTGCGATCTGATTCTTTGGAAGACCATAGAGGAGGCTGTTGTTGGCATCCAGGCGCGAAGTAACAAAGGCGTGCACTAATCGCTCAGCAGTTTGTCTGTCAATGTATTTCCGAATCTGTCCTATCTTATAAATGGCAAAACAAGCAGAACGGCATATCGTCAGCCTGCTTCGATAATTGCCTAACTCATTTTTTCTAGTTCTTAGAAAACAACAAAAGTATGAAACCTGTTACCTGTGTACCTGTTACTCATTTTGCATTATTGATGGATGGATATTCATTATGTGGAATGAGGCCAAGTATTGTTGATGTGATTTGGATTAGTGCATTCATGCACGCCAATTGAGGATTGGCGTGCATGGATGCACTAATCCAAGTCATAGAAACAGATGAACACAGCCATACAATAATTTGATTAATTCCATGGATTTGTCAATGCAAAATTCAATAATGCAAAATGAGTAACATGTTGGAGTGGTCTGGTGGCCCTTTTGCAACACAACTCGGCATTTATCAACACTTTTGATTGGTCAATGACTTAGGTATTATAACAGCATGTGCATAATGTAATGAAGTCATGATTTATGCAAAAAACTCAATTTTGCTGAAAAGTGAGTTAGGCAATTATCGAAGCAGGCTGACGATATGTTGCTGATGTGAGTTGTAAGATTGAAATGACTGTCCATTACAACACCGAGATTACGCACTTCATGAGCAGGTTGAACCTGCGACATCCCGACAGTAAAAGAGGTTAAAGGGTCACGAGCGCTCAAATACTTAGAAGAAAACTGAACAACTTCTGTCTTGGAGTTGTTAAGCAGAAGTCTATTTGAGGTTGTCCAAGCCTTGACATCACGGACACAACTCTCAAGACGTTGGAGCTGCTCAGATTTGTCGGAAGGTCGCAGGGTCAAGTACAGCTGAGTATCGTCTGCATAAATCATTTTCTCAACACCATGATTCGCAATTACATCTTCCAGAGGGGCAGTGTATAACGTAAAAATTAAAGGTCCGCATACGGATCCTTGCGGCACACCGCAGTCCAAACCATGAATGTCAGATTTTTTCCCGCTGATGTTTACCAACTGTTTCCGGTCAGATAAATAGCTGCGCCCAGCTAAGTGCGTTTCCATTGATACCATAGCGTTCACTGAGTCTCTGGAGCAGAATACGATGATTCACGGTAGTATCAAACGCGGCGGAAAGATCTAACAATACCAGCACAACATCATTTCGCTGATCAACTGCACGCAAGATATCATTATGAACACGTAATAGCGCAGATTCAGTGCTGTGAGACTTGCGATAAGCGGACTGCACCTTTCCATACATGTTGTTTTCTGTCATATAGTCCTGAAGCTGACTGGCAGCGGCACGCTCAACAACTTTGGAAATAAATTTCAAGTTGGAGATAGGTCTAAAATTGCTCAATTCTTCAGCGTCAGCACCAGGCTTCTTTATCAACGGTGTGACTTGAGCCATATCTTATATGATGAAGGAAAGATGCCAGAATGAAGAGATTGGTTAACAATCCGTGTGATTGATGGTAACAGCTCATCTACGCAGGACTTAAGAAGCTCCGTTGGAATGGGATCAAGTGAGCAAGTAGAAGTTGGGGATTTCATTATGATCTTGCGAATCGATTCATCTGACATTTCACAGAAAGCATTGAAGCACGAAGATGGTTCTGAATTAGATACGGAAACTCCTGCTTGGGACGAAGGGATATCGTCAAGTTTGTCCATAACACGTCGAATCTTGTCTCGAAAGAACGTGGCGAACTCATTTGCTAGATCTTCAGGGTCATCACGAGTTGGAAGCGAGCCGGACGAACCGGAAGAGCACATTTGATCAACCACGCGAAATAACTGGCGAGGGTCACAACCAACAAGTTTGGATCTATGATAGTCAGATTTTGCAGCTTCAAGAATATTTTTATACTTTTGACAGCTATGTTGATAGATCTCCTTGTGAACTTGAAGACCAGATTTTACTAATCGGCGCTCACATCTCCTCCTTTCGCGTTTCGCGTCACGTATTGTGTCGCTGTACCATGGTGCGTGCGGTCTCAAAGTGATGGACTTAGACTGCATCGGGGCATGTTGATCCAGCAGATCACTAAGGACTTTGTCAAATTGATCAACGAGAGTCTCAATATCATCAGCAGGAGCCGTCACTAAGGATGACGCAGCAATGTCTTTCTTGAAATCTTCCACGTTGATGTTCCTAAGTTTGCGAAAGTGAACAGCACGCTTAGTGGATTTAGGTCGCGAAATGTTCAGAACAGAACAGAGTGCTGAGTGGTCCGAAGGAAGAGCTTGCCAGTGATCAAATTTAACTGCAGACACTACATGATCGGATCCACGGGTAATGATAAGATCAAGCATGTGACCTTTGCGATGAGTGGGTTGTCTGACATGTTGCTTCAAGAAACAAGAATCAAGGAGATCTCGCATGGTCACTGCTTCGCGATCATCTAACACATCCATGTGAAAGTTAAAGTCTCCTGCAATGATGAAAGGTGTAGTTAGAGGAGTTATCATTTCAACGACGGAGTGAAGAAAACTCATCGAAAAATAAATTTGCAGTCAACTTGTTTGCTGTGGATGGTGGTGGTCTGTAGATCGTAAATAAGCGGATGGATGAAGGACCATTAGAGATCGTGACGTCAGTGATCTCAAAAGATCGATAACCAACAGTATCGTTGACAACGACATCAAAACCTCTGCGCAATAGAATACCGACACCACCACCACGCATTCCACGGGGCACATGATGGAAACAGTGGTCAGGAAGAGAGTTTCTTAAGTCAGATAAAAGGTGATTATCACGGTCATCTCCAGTAAGCCATGTCCCCGTAATCGCGAAAATGTCCAGCTGATTAGATATTACAAAATCGATTATAGTTGCTGATTTTGCCTTTCTTCTCATAGACCGCGCATTCCAAATGGCATAGTGTGCACGGGGTACGCGTGAACTTATTTTTCACACATTAATCAAGTTGTTTCTATGGGGGGGGGGGGGGGGGGGGGGGGGGGTGCTCTTTGTGGTAGCTGATTTAGAAGAAAGTGCATAATCGGAACGGTTTGTGATGCGTGTCTTTATAGCTCTTGCTTTATGTCTTCCTGCACGACAACCACGCATTGTCTTCTTAGCAATATTTAATGATTTCGTGACAAGCCATGTCGAGTGGTCGATAATATTGTGAATGGTGTTGATCACACCTTTTCCGATCGACATCAATGAGTCATACTTCAGTGAGTTCATATTGATAAAAAAATACAAGTCCGGTGAATGGTGAAAGTACGTCGAATTATGCAGACATGAACATACGATACTCACTAACGATAATCGCAATATAATGCAAACGTTTGTTAAAACAGGGTAGATACGACCGCAAATGCGGTTAAAAAGTCTTATCAGTGATGACAAAGTACTCACAATACCGATGATAAAAGACATTGATCAAAATATGCACTTTAAACGATAAAAATAATTGTAAATATTGAGAGACTAGGCATACGATGCAGCCACCAAGGGCGCTATCAAAAAAGTATCATTTTATGGAACAAATATTGCATGGTTATTTTGCACTCTCAGAACAGGTATTAAATAATCATGTATTAAAAGAATGTTGATTAAAAAGTATACTACATTGGTTAAAATTAAGCTTTGGTTAAAAATTACTTTTAATACTGCGTTGGTTAAAGAGTAAAAATACAACTCATTTTTAGTTTATTCAACGTTGGTTAAGGCATCATAATGTAACCAACAATAGGTCATAACAAGATTCCCGCCAAAGAATTTCAATGGCGGGAAAATATTTTGTGCATATTATCAAACCAATATTGATATAAAATTGGATGGATTGAGCGTGATACACAAAGATATTGGTCGAGCTATGAGTTTTAAAAAATATTGTGCGAGCCGCAGTCGAGCACAATATTTGTTAAACTCATAGCGAGACCAATATAAAGGGTTCAACAAAAGAAAGTATACCACTTTGTTTATGTCATTTTGAGTAACATTCAATTTCTTTTGACCAAACAGGCTAGATATTTATTTAGATGAATCTTTTAGGCATAATTTGATACCAAATTTGCCCCTAACAACAAAAATAAACCATGATTAGCACCATTTAAAGAAAAAATTCCTATTTTCAAAAGTCTCATTTCCAATACACAGCACGAGAAGAAAGGACCAATTGGGTCTCTCTGTGTGTGTGTTTAGCCAGGATCGCACAGTGCAAATGCGGCATATGTGTGTGTTATCAATTGGTTAAAAATTGAATGTTACTCAAAATGACATAAGCAAAGTGGTATACTTTCTTTTGTTGAACCCTTTATTTGTGTATCATGCGAACAAAATCCGTCCGATTTTATCATTATTATGCAGTGAGAATCTGACTCAATACTCGAGAAATGACTTGAGCCTATCAAATAAATGCATAACACTGTACTAAAAAAGTAAAAGTCTGTAGGCCTACCTTCCAAACTGTTCAACATTTCTGGTACACTAACAGAATGACAGAACAGAAGCTCCAAAACAAATTCCAAACACGTAACAAGTTCACGTTTTACAGTTAGCAATAAATTCAAAAGACATATTTCGGCGATCGTCTGTTTTCAACAGTAAAAAACACACGATTGTGTATAATAAGCTTACATTGACTTACAAGTTACACTACAAAACTTTGACGATCGCCATTTTTAGGCCAGGAACGTCCCCATTTAAACAGATAGACACATTTATCGGTGCTTCTTCGCGTTGCAGAACTGTCAGCCTAATTCCTGGAAATTCTTTTTCATTTAGCGTAACAAAACGTGTGCTCCTGGAACCAGTCGCCATTTTTAACAAATATGACCTGATGACTTATTTCCTACCGTAAAACCAAAAATGAGTATCTTCTACATTTTCTGCACGCTACACGTGCGGTCGCTACAATCGGCGTATTAACACACGCATTTAATGGATTCGTGCGTAGGCTCTAAATGTGTTAAAGAGGCAGGTAACCAAATTGACCAATATCGAAGGATACCGGTATTGGTTTGGCCAAGTTCGCTCCAGTGACATACTGTGCAGAATAATAGGTCTTTACTAATGCATTGCAAGTAAGACGGAAGATTCGAACTGCATAATAATGGACCAATATTGGTTTTACATTGGCGCTCTTCAATTGGCATCATGTTGCCAACTAATATTGGACCAATATTGGTTTTACATTGGCGCTCTTTAATTGGCATCATGTTGGCAACCAATAATGGGCACAATATACCATGGGCGGAAAATGACACCATTGATTTCATATACAAATTCTGACGTGGTCTAAAAAATGCGGCCGCTGTTAAAGTTTAACCAACAGCTGTTGGTTACGGTTTTAACGACCAATCGTGTGGTTCACCTGGTAACCTCCCGTTGGTTAAAATTGTAACCAACATGGTTAAAGATTTTAACCTTTGTTCTGAGAGTGTAGTAAAGCTACGTCTCCCAGTCCAATTGTTATTTTTTAATACACTCGGCATCGCCTCGTGTTAGTCACGTGCGAATCTGAACTCGTGATATAGATTTAACTATCACACTCTCGGGCATGCAATGTTTGTATGTACATTATTTTTTATTGATCAGTCTAATCATTCATTCAAATATTGACTGCTTTCATTCGGGTCATGTTCAAATTATAGGCCCGCTGTGATCTCAAAACCAGACTATGCCCCTCGGCTCCGCCTCGGGGCATACTCTGGTTTTGAGATCACCTTGGCCTATCACTCTAAGAAATTAAAGAACCCTTTTTTGTCCTGCCAGGAGAACCCTTAAAGGTTCTTTAAAGAACCAAAAACAGTTCCCCAAACGTGATACAGAACCATTTTTGGTCGATACAGAACCATTTTTGGTCGATACAGAACCATTTTTGGTTCTATGAAGAACCTTGTTTGGTTCTTCAATTTTCAAGATCCTTTTTTGAAGGTTCAAGAGAGAGGTTCCTTATAGAACCTTCAAAAAAGGTTCTTGAAAATTGAAGAACCCGAAAAGGTTCTTCATAGAACCAAAAATGGTTCTGTATCAACCAAAAATGGTTCTGTATCATGTTTGGGGAACTATTTTTGGTTCTTTAAAGAACCTTTAAGGGTTCTCCTGGCAGGACAACTTTAGAACCATTTTTTCTAAGCGTATATAATTTGAACCATGCCCCTCATTGCGGTCAATGTTTGTATAATATCCCACTCTCAGGCATGCAATGTTTGTGTGTACATTTTTTTATCAGTCTAATCTAATCATTCAGCTTTTCATATTCTATTCAGGAGTGGATTGATCCTCGTTTGCGCTGGGACCCCGCGCGATATAATGGTACAAAACAACTGATTATGGAATCTACGGATCTGTGGGTTCCTGACATACAGCCTTACAACGGGTAACATTTTATTCTATATTCGTCCACGTTTATAATAGCAGTTACGAACTAATGATAAATGCCCTGTCACCGGCACTGGTGCGTACATTATAGAGCTAACGTGTGCCCGACGTTTCGGACATTTGGGTGTACGTTCGTTTTAGTTGTCATTCGTTCGTGACATTTTGGCCTACGTTAGGTGTACGTTGCTCATCCGTCCATATACGGCACTTATTAAAAGAAACTACACCCAGCGTGTTAAACGTTCACGCAGCAAATGCTCAACATATACCGTAGCGTATTGATCATTATGCTACGTTGTCATCCGCTCAGAATTTTGAACGTGCTCAAAATGTTTCATAAACCCCAGCGTACCTCTGCGAACCCCTAGCGAATCACTAACGAATACAACGTATGTCAAATATGTCACGAACGAATGACAACTTACACGAATGCACACCCAAATGTCCAAAACGTCGGGCACACGTTAGCCCCGACGTTAGCTCTATACGCAACAGTGTGACAGGGCCCTAGAGCTCTAAAGCAGGACACTAAAATACGCGGAGTGCCTTGCAAATGTCTAATATTGCACTCCGCCATGTACACGCCGTGTTACGTGCACTTACCCGCTGCTATGTTATTATTCATTGTTCAGGTTTGTGCTACGTGAAAGAAAGTGTAGATTCTTCGATAAAATTCATCTTCAACCATTTCATGTTGTTTATTGTGATCTAACTTTCATTCCCTATTTCACAGTGTATCTTAACGGTTTGTACAATGCATTTCGTTTCAGTGTAAGCGTCACCCACGCCGTTGATACAAAAGTCAACCTGTATAACAGTGGGTTTCTTTACCGTTTACCATCGTATTTGATTACCTTCAAATGTAACATGGACCTGTATCACTTCCCTTACGATAAACATAACTGTGAACTGAAATTCGCATCATGGCACCATCACTCTAAGTACATAAATTTAAACGCAAGCTTCCCGGATATGACGAACGAATATATGGAATCGGCAGATTTCATAGTGAAAGAAATGACGCTTCAAAGGCATGATGTGCACTATCCCTGTTGCCCTGGGGAATCGTGGATTGATGTGACTTACTATCTGACTGTACATCGTAAAACCGGTGCCTACGGTGCCAAGCTTGTTCTGCCATCGGTTCTTACTGGATTCCTGGTGTTAGCAACATTTCTGTTGCCAACTGGATCTCACGAGAAGATCACTCTGTGTTCAATTCTATTCCTGTGTCTTCTTCTCCTGATGACATACCTACATGACATCATCCCAAACAGTGGAGACACCATCCTTGGAGAGTACCTGGCATTTACACTTACTATTGATTTCATTGCTACCATAATAGCAGTGGTGGCTTACAAATTAGACGCGAGTTCATTACCAGGGAAGTCAGAAGCACCAATCGTCAATTGTGAGCTCGATGGCGATGACAATGATCTCAGATTGCAAAAGCCTAAAAATGTAAGTATAAATATGGAAAATATAAAATAAGAGAATACAACACGGTTTTGTTCGTAGCTGTCTTGCAGTATAACCATGATAATGTAGTCTCCTATTAATGTTAAGATGTACCATATTTTGGAGTCGCGAATTGTCGCCGTACACGACGACACAATATGGTACTACAGACTACAAAGAGTAACTTACTAGATAATACGTATGTGTTAAAGGCATATTATGTGATCTTTTCCAGAGGGCGTTCCCTGGAAAGATCACATAATATACCTTTAAAAATATCAATTTTTAAGTTGTCGAGAAATTTGACATTATGCATGTGAAGAATGGTTTGATATCAAGGCAGTTGAGATAAAGATAAAGTACATGCTGACTCAGTTATGGGCACATCATTATTACCCCTGGCACACATAAGACGATCAGGCCAGCGATTGCATCATCATCATCATCCGTCGGCTGCAGAGCAGGCGACTACAAGATTTCTCCATGCACGACGATCAGTGGCAAGTGCGGCAATCTGTTTTTCTTGGATTGCACCTTCTTTGTCCCCGAGTAATTGTCATACATAAGGTATGAAGTGCGCGGTCGACCTGGTCTCCTTTTGCCATGCGTTAGTAGGTATAGAGCATATCTTTTTGCAGGCTCTTCTTCTGGCAGCCGGAGGATGTGACCAAGGAATCTCAACTGCCGTAGCCTTACCAAATGAATAAGTGGCTCAGTGCTGGTCATGGCGTAAACGCTGGTGTTCGGGATGTGGTCAATCCGCCTAATATTCAACATAATTTTGTAGCAGGAGGTGGCAAAGGCATTGATTTTATTTTCCATGTCTTGAGAGATCACCCATGACTCGCAGCCATAGCACAGGATAGTAATGCAGGTGGTGTTAGAACTTAAACAACTTCACTTTAGTTGAGATGGGTATTTTGGGACTCTTCCGCAGGCGTTCCAGCTTCCAAAAAGCACACCAAGCCAGCGATTACACTGCGCTCAAAAAAGTATCAAAATGTGTATAACACGCTGCGAGAGCGCGGAAAACTGTCCGAAATTGTCCATTTTTTAATCAAGGTCACTAAAACCCTTTCACATTCTGCTGCGATCAGGCCGGCGCTTGGATTACGCTAAAACATTATCAAAACGCCAAGCCAAACGCATCAAGATCTCCACAAACCCCTCGGTGACGCAGTGGGAACTGGCTGGGACGTGAGATGGTCGTGAGATGGTCCCCGTGGTCGCCCTTGTGCGCCAGTGCACCGCGTTTGTTTTCAAAATAAGCGCGGTGGTTCGGCGACTTCAGAGCGTTGTCCTGTCCTATCGTTCTATGGAGCTGTTCACTTGTCAATTTCCAAGAACAGACTGAGCATCCTTTAGATAAAGACATGCATGGATGGAGTCCAAGCGCTTGGATTATGTTTAACAGGTGTTTGGAATACTTGTACTTGGGGTGATGATTTGAATAATATTGACCTGTTTTGACAAATTGAATATTATAAAGTTTCATTAATTAATAATACTAGCGGGACACCCTGCTACGCTCGGGTCCCGCTAGACATGGTAGATGAGCAAAGAGATTCTCATGAGTTGTAACTTGAATTCATGAGTTGTAAATAAAACGCGGCGCCCGCCCGATAGACGGTATGCGAAACGTTTCATATCTTACCATACTTTCCCTCCCGTATTCCCATCGCATCCATTTCTTCTTTCAATTCCGTTTGATTCTTCCCATTACAGCTTTGCTCCGTAGCTTATACCATACTTGTTAACACCCATGGTTTATTATAAGAAACCCCATTATTAATAACCGAATCAAACGCGGATTTCTTTAAATTATAGCCAACTAATTTGCCTTTATTTTGTCGATTCAGTTGTTCTATTCTAACTTGTAATTAGGAAGTTACAATCACCTAGTGGAGCGTCACAATTGTTTTGAGACACCCTGAATTATTTCGCTATATCATTTTTATGTATTCAGATTCAACAAAGTTATTGATACACCTGTTCAAAACTCCCGCCAACTGTTCAGGCACGCCACTATTTCCAAAAGTGGCATTATCGCATAACGCTAAGCTAGGATAATGCTCTCTAAATAGGATTGAAATAACAATCAAAGTTAAAGATCGGAATGGTTATTCCTTCTGTATCTATATTGAGCGTGTTTCTACTTGCGAAGAAACCGCTAAGAATCGGTAATACCCCTGTCACACATACGGCGATTAGGCCTTGCGCTCTCATTGCGCTGAAAAAAGCCATGCAAAACACAGTTAGGTCTCTAAGAACCGAATGGGGACGCAGTGGACACCATCTAGAGCGGGGTAGGGTCTCCATGATCGCCCTTGGGGGCCATACAAAGCACCGCGCTTATTTATGCTCTGCTGCGATCAAATTGCGCTTATAAGTCGCTGTCTGCGTTACTAGTACCTTCTCAACACGTTTTCAAATTATATACAGTTCTCAAAATAAGTTACTACCTAGGTTATACATATACAACACATACATTAACACATATCGGCCGAGTGCACCACTTTATAGGGAGGTAAGCTACTTCCCTAGCAGCCCTAACTGTAGCGTAACTTACTAACGATGTAATTCTGAGAGCAAAACTGGCGAGTAACACCAGAATAGTAACTAGCGAGGTAAATGTCCACATTATTCAGCATCGTCCCCTAAAAGATGAGACTAAGCATCCAGTATGGGTTTCACCCTAAAGCCAAGCAAGTGCCGCTCACTCTCCCTATGCAGCGGGAAACCAACTGTAATTAGCTTTAATATTGGGGAAAACATTGTAAAAAAACTGTTGATCAGGACCCAACGTTTCCTTGGTTCGCTGATAACATTCAATGGTAAAGAAAAAGATGTGTATGACATGATTGTGGGACAAACAATAAATTGTACAATATTGAGCAATCACTGGTTCGCAGTGAGTTCAAATTGGCTTTATATACCCGTTATTGTCTTTCTTCCTTAAGATTTTGCCTCACTGTTCATGATCTCACCAAAACCAGCCTCCAATATCGCGACTCGCAAGTTACAACCCTAGCAGCTTACCCCCGGTTTGGTGCTCTCAAATGTTTTGGTTACGCCTCAGTTACTGGCGAGGTAGCGCTATTCTTCAGCTACTCGCCATTGGTGCACTCGGCCGATAGTTTTGAGTTGAAAGCATAATTACCTGGTCAGTTACTTATTTTGAGGACTGTACATTATACTCCTTGTAGTAGATACAGAAGGAATAACAATGACCCATATTTAAAGCTAATCACATTGCCGATACATTGATTGTTATTTGAATCCTATTTAGAGAGCATTATCCTAGCTTAGCGTAATGCGATAATGCTATTGTATAGCCATGGCGGGAGTTTAAACAGGTGTAGGCCTATCAATAACATTTTTGATTAATCTGAATACATTAACATGATATAATAGTGATAATATCATGATGTGTTTGTCTCCTGACAGCAAAGGTTCGTTCACACTAAAACGTTATTTACTGTGCGGTGCGGTACGTTATTGCAATGGAGTTGAAACATATTTAACTGCCATTGCGGCAGTCTGCGACGCATTGCGTTGACGCTGACGCTCTCATATTTTGCCAAACGGCACTGAATGCCATCGCATGCGGTGACCTGCGTTGACCCGGCGTGACCCGCGACGAATAACCGTACATTGCGGTGGAAGTACGGCTACCGCATCGCATCGCACGGCAAACATCACCTAGTGTGAACGAACCTTTACTGCAGTCGCAGAGGACAAGTAGTTTGTATGCGTCCTTGCTACGTCGACGGGACGCTCACTTTTCGCTGCTACTGAGTCATTATAGCGCTCTGAACAGAACGCGGAACCTCCACGCTTGTTTTGTGCATGCACAAAACAAGCGTGGTGCACTGGCGCTCAAGGAAGACCATGGGTACCCTCTCACGACCCTCTGAAGTCCCAGCCAGTTCCCACTGCGTCATTGAGGGGTATGTGGAGATCTTGATGCGTTTTGCTTGGCGTTTTGATAATGTTTCAGCGTAATCCAAGCGCCGGTCTGATCGCAGCAGGTTGTGAAAGGGTTTTGGTGATATTGATTTAAAAATGGACAGTTTTCCGCGCTATCACTGCGTGTTATACACTTTTTATAGCGCAGTGCAATCGCTGGCCTGATCGCCGTATGTGTGACAGGGCGTTAAGTTTGCCCAGTAGAAACGGGCAGAACCCGCTAAGAATCGGTATTTTTGGTAATCCCAAAAACCTTCACAAATCAGGTTTGGAACCGGTAAGAAACGGCAAGAAACCCAATAGAAACAGAAAGGCGATTATTCTTAGCGGTTTGTGCCGTGAACCGTGTCGCGCTGGGTTATACACATTGTGAAGCAATCTTTTTCAGGTGCGGTGGCATTGTTTGGTATTACAAAAGGTCAAATATCGTGGCCCATCGACTAGGATCGATAAACTTAGCGGTAACTTTTCGCGAGTAGAAACAGGGGGGGGGGGGATTAAAAACTTACTGATTAATCTTAAAATCTTGGCGTTTACTTTGCAGTGCCCCAGTAGAAACACGCTCTATTTCTATGTTTGAATCTCGTGCAATCGCTGTGTACTCCCCGCGCACACGCAGAGAACGTTGTGCAAACGTATTGAGAACCGTGCTAGTAACGCAAACAGCAACTTGAACGCACTAAGAATGTTTACAGTGAGTACGGTGTAGTAAGAGCCCGTAAGACTTTAAATTAGAAACACAATGGGTGGGTAATAATAGCGCCGTAAAAATGTGATAAGCGGGATAGGAGCGTACAAAGAAATACCTTGTTTTACAAATTTGACATATTTTGGCAGTTTTCCGCGTTCTTTTCTGTGTGTTACATGGGGTCCCTCTCCCGCTCTAGCCAGTGTGCACTGCGTCCCCAATCAGTTCTTATGCGTTTGCTTGGCGTTTTGATACTTTTTTCAGCGCAACGCAAGCGCAAGGCCTGATCGCCATATGTGTGACAGGGCCTTACTGGTGGTGCTAATACATGCGATGTGGACAATTGGTGATGTATGCCCAGTCAAGGCCCTGTCACACATACGGCGATCAGGCCAGCGACTGCACTGCGCTCAAAAAAGTATCAAAATATGTATAACACCCAGTGAGAGCGCGGACAACTGTCCCAAATTGTCTATTTTTAAGTCAAGGTCACTAAAACCCTTTCACATTCTGCTGCGATCAGGCCGGCGCTTGGATTACGCTTAAACATTATCAAAACGCCAAGACAAACGCATCAAGATCTCTACGAACCCCTCGGTGACGCAGTGGGAACTGGCTAGGACGTGAGAGGGTCGTGAGAGGGTCGCCCTTAAGCGCCAGTGTACTACGCTTGTTTTGTGCATGCACAAAACAAGCGTGTGGTTCGGCGCTTTCAGAGCGCTGTCCTGTCCTGTCAGCCTGTGTAGTTGTTCACTCGTCAAACTCCAAGAAAAGACTGAGCATTTTTTAGACAAAGACATGCATGGATAGAGTCCAATCACTTGGATTATTAGTTTAACAGGTGTTTGGTATTGTACTCGGGGTGATGTCAAAATGTCATTAATGATACGAGGGTCATTCAATAAGTTCTACCTCCTCACTCACAACATCGTCAATATGAATGGTAGCTGCCTCATGAACTTTGTCATAAGTATAGTTCTGAATCATGGCTACACTTTTATAGTAAATGATATTTGGTATCTTTCTCACACTTGTTATGATGCGATCAAAACCAGAGAGATTTTGGACAACGGACACCGAAATTATTCTAAAGATAACTTATGTTTTTTGTGTGTTTTTTCTGAATATAATACTGTAGTATCATGTATAAATCAGATTGTAGGCAATATTAACTTTTGTAAGGCTTGCAAATAGTATAATATCAGCTCGTAGTTTGTATTGCCTTTAGCATACTGGAATACCGCTATTAAGTCAAATCTTCGTTGTTACAAGTCAAGCCACAGTGATGCCTCGGATGTTCAATCTCAACATAATAGTCACTTTGAGTTTTCCTTATGTGTACTCTTATAGTAATAGTCAATCAGGTAGTCAGTGGTAGAAAATGATCTCTTCTATAGACACTTGAAATCTATCCACTTAGTCCTGTATATTAAAGATCTCTTAGTTCCTATAAAAAAGCAAATATGACTTTTGCAGCGGTTCTCTGGAGTAGGGTTTAAAACTAATGGCTGTCCTGGTTTGGTTCTGGCTAATAAGAGGGCATCCTCTCCCCTAAAAATAAATATCAGTCACTTTTATTGTTTGTAGTCTGTTCAAGAGATATCTGTAGAACGGTTTTAATAATACCGATAGGTACGTTTTGAATTCATAGTAGATTGGTCTGAGTACTGGTTGTACTTTTCTGAAGATGCATTCAAACCAAAGGTCCATTTAGTGCAACGGAAACGGATAGAAGAACCAGCCAAATGTTTCATAAGTACTATTCATTTGGCCAATTCTAAGGCACAAAACGTACCTATCGGTATTATTATAACCGTTCTAAATCACATATATCTCTTGAACAGACCAAAAACAATAAAAGTGTCTTTTTTTAGAGGGGGGGGGGGGGGGGGGGGGGGGGTGCCCTATAACTAGCCAGAACCAGACCAGGACAGCCATTAGTTTTAACCCTACCCCAGAGAACCGCTGCAAAAGTCATATTTGCTTTTCATAGGAACTAAGAGATCTTTAATATACAGGACTAAGTGGATAGATTTCAATTGTCTAGAAGAGATCATATTCTACCACTGACTACCTGATTGACTATTACTATAGCTTGATACCTTGATGCCTCCATCACTTCTGATGGTTGGCGACCATATTTGCACTCTTCTTAGTCATGTGTTCTTTCTCCACTTTGTTCTATCTTGTGCTGCACGTTTGGCTTGAACGTAGTTGAGACCAGTCCATTCCCTAATGTTATCAAACCAGTTTTTCTTCTGTCTGCCACGTTTTCGCTTTCCTTCTACTTTTCCCTCAATGAGGTTGAGATTTAGGGGGCTTCCACTTCCCCTGAGCGTATGGCCGAAGTATCCTAGTTTAAGGCTTACAACCTTTCCCAACAGTTGTCTATCTGTTTCCAGCTCTTGCAAAATGCTAACATTTGTTCTTTTCTGCTTCCAGTTGATGTTAAGCATTCTCCTCCACATCCACATTTCAGCCGACATTATTCTGTTCTCATCTGCTTTGCACAATGTCCAACTTTCAGCGCCATAAATGAGTGCACTCCAAACGAGGGTTTTGACCAGTTTCATTTTGAGATGATTAGTAAGGTTTTTGTCATTCCAGATCAACTGCAGGTCTATCATTCTGTTCTTGGCAATGGCAATCATTGATTTGAGCATTAGCTCTCTTTGTAGATCCAAGATACTTGAAGTGGTCTACATGTTCAACTCTCTCACCGTCGATCATGATGTTATACTGTTCTTCTGGATCACCTCCTGCGACAAGTAACTTGGTCTTTTTGACATTTAACCTCAAATTCAGCTCCTTTCCTACGTCATTCACACTGTTGGTTAGGTGTACAATTTCCTCCTTTGAATTGGCAATAAGTGCGGTGTCGTCTGCATATCGTAAGTTTGAAATATGTGTTCCACATACTTTAATTCCATAATTTGAAACCTCTGCATCTCGCATGCCCTTCTCGGTGTAGGTAACAAAAAGGTGTGGCGATATTATGCAACCTTGTCTAGCTCCTTTTCCAATCTCAAATTCTTTTGTCTGCTCACCATTCCATCTTATTGTTGCTCTGTGGTTCACATATAGAGATCTCAAGAGTGCGACAAGATGCTTGGGGAAGCCCATTTCCAGAAACGCCTCAAAAAGTTTGCAGTGACTTACTGAATCAAAACCTTGGAGTAGTCTATGAACATAATGAATACCTTTTGATCAATGGCAATTACTTTCTCCATCAGAATTTGTAAACATACTAGCATGTCTCTTGTTCCTCTTCCTTTCTTGTACGCAGCTTGCTCTTCTGGTTGCTCATATTCCAACTTCCTCTTCAGGCGGTCAACAATTATCAACAGGAGGATTTTGCTGGTATGGCTAATCAGTGCAATAGTTCGGTAGTTTGAACACTGTTTTCGATCTCCTGCTTTAAATAAGACTACGAACTCCTGTATCTTCCAGTCTTGAGGCCAGCGGCAGCTTTTCCAGATGCTGGTACATAGTTTGAGTAGAAGTTTGATACCCGCTGGGCCTGTGGCTTTGATCAGCTCTGCAGGTATGCCATCTAGTCCAGGTGATTTTCCGGTGCTTAGTCTTTTCATAGTATGTTCAACTTCTGACAAGAGAGGTGGCGGTTCTTGATCTTCTGGAGAAATTTATTCCTCAGTCAATGGTTCCTCCTCCTCTGGTCTTTAAAACAGCTGAGCGCCATACTCTTTCCATCTGTTCAAGATGTCTTCCTTATGGTCCAACACATTTCCAGCTTCATCTTTTATGCATGCCTGCTGTGATGGTATTTTGCCGTCACAGCAAAATAAAAATTACTATAAGTGTACACATAAAAAAATTAAAAAAACATTAGTTATCTTTAGAGTAATTTCCGTGTCCGTTGTCCAAAAGCTCTCTGGTTTTGATCGCATCATAACAAAAGGATGTTTTCAGAAAAAGAGCATAACTCCACACACTTAGGCGTCTTGATAGATTAATTCCAAAATGGAAAACGCTTGGCTACCCACACAAAGTTTCCTCTTTTCAATAACATGTTTACTTTTCCCAAAACAGTCACATTTCCCCAAAATGATGTTTTCCGAAAAAGTGGAACTTTTCAACGACACAGGGTTATCGACGATCACCTTTCATGCATGAAAGAAATCATTATATTTTCAAATAAGGACCAGCTAAAGAAAGAAAAGGCTTCTTTTGATTGAAAATAAAGACAATTGAAATGAATTTATAAAAAGCACTGGAGTTTAGTTTGTTTTAAACATGATATTGAAAAGGGAACCTGCGTTTTCCCTTTTCAAGCGTTTTCCCTTTTTTAACGTTTCAATTTTCCAAAACGTCTAATTGTGTGTGGAGTTATGCAAACAAACGTGATCTAATTTTTTAGGGGGGGGGGGGGGGGAACTTACTTACTTTTGGTTAACCCTTAGTTAGCTTTTACTACAATGTGCACTGCTTGTGTTAAACTCTTATGTTTTCCCTTTCTGGTCTTGTTTTGTTTTGCAGCGTGCTAAGGAATGGCTTCGACACCTTGACATCGGCTGTTTTCTCTTGTTTTCTTTTGTGTTCATCATCGGAATAGCAGTCCTTCTCGGTCGTCGTTAATTCACTTTTAAAGTCACATTGGTAAACATGAAGTTCACCATATGTTAGAAAACGCTACTGATGCTTGTTTTTGTATAGAACTTTACGTTTTACGGCAAATAAAAGGGTACTTTTCAAATTCCGGGCGTGGTTTGGGAGAAAACATTTTATCGCGAATTTTGGCTTCAGAGGCAATACGCATTTTAGGGGTGTTTGGAAACTCTTGGGTCACGCATTCTTGGCAATACGCTTTTAAACATGTTTAAGGGGTGTTTAAAAACTCTTTGGTCACACATGATATTAGAATCCCCACCCCCGGGATAGTGTGTTGATAATGCAGGAAGACGACGCTTGAAGAAACAGTGACACTTTATTATGAATCAGGGTATTGGAGATCACTTGTTTTTGGAGTTTTTAATACCTTTTACATGTTCAGAGGGATTGTAAATCCAATTGAAGCTGCGTATAAGCATCTCTGATTGCGGCACTGCTGAGACGAACTGAGTGTTTTTTTAGGTTTTTCACCAGCGTTGGGGGGGGGGGGGGGGGGGGCACTCTGCACCCCACACCCCCCGGGAGATACGCTACTGGGTTCAACCATGTCTGCAGGCTGAATAATCACAAAATTATAACCAAAAGTAGTTTGCCTCATATTGCTAACAACTGGTCAAGTCATGCAAATTTTAAATCATTTTAGCTTAAATAAGCTTTACTTTCATGATGTCCAGTTGCTTGTGTTTGGTTATTTAGACATCAGTGAATACATAACACCCCGCGGTTTCGTACTACTCCGCTGGATTTAAAAGAGGTGAACATGGAGTTTGGCACATATTTTTGCTACACTGCTAATATATTGAGCAAAATACGTTGCTTAATTGCGTTTTAATCATCTGTTGGGTAAATGGTTGATTACATTTTATTCAACATATGTAGAAATCTAGGTCTTGGTGTTGTATATAATAAGTAAAAACGACCCAACGTTGAGCAAAACAATTTAGTAGCAAGTTGGGGAAACCCCGATCAAAAATCATTTTGTTGCTAAAATATTGCGTTAATCGTTTCAATTGGGCAACTGTTGAGTATTTGTCTCAGGCAAATCACGTAACTTATGTTCAGATTTACTCATGTGGTTTTTATTGATCAACTGTTGCTTAAATCCTCGATTCTAATGGAGAAATATTCCACTTCAGCAACTGTTGCATGAGCATTGAGGAAATCACGCAACAGCTGATGTAAGTTACGCACATGTGAATTTTAGGCAACTGTTGTCTAAAAAAAGCCCATTTCGTGATACGCAATCGTCATGCAATCATCATGGCGTCTTGTGCACGAGCTGAGATCTCTGGATCTGAATAAATTATAGTCTGGTAAATAAAACGATGAATCCGCATCAACATCAGAGTGTGACATCTGACAGGCGTTTTGTGAGTCCGGTTTTGAATGTTTGAAGCTTGGCCTGTCAAGAAGATTATTTTCTTCTCTTTTAACCTCATAGAGGTAGTGTAGTTTTATTTTCATCTCAACAAGTGTTAAAGGTAGATGGTCCGATTGCTGGCCCGATTTTCAACATGATGTTTTCTATTTTACATGAAAGGTCATCCTTAAAATTGTCGCATTGAAAAGTTTGAGTTGCATAACTCCAATGGTTATATTTTTAGTAACAAAAGGTCACAAAATATTTGCCCATTGAGTAGTACACATCTGGTTGGTGGTTAACCACCTTTGTAAGTAATTCACCACATTTTAGCCTATAATTTCTAAATGAAACATTTCTGGCTCCTAAGATTGTACAGACATAATGAGAAAAATATGGGGATTCTTGTGATATCAAAATATCTTGATGTGAAAAAAAAATCATAGCCCCAAAAAAGTGATCGGAACATACACCTTTAACTTATAATATCACGTTAAATAATAATACACATATGTTAATATAAACTGCTCACAAAAAGTATCGAAACACTTAGAAATTATCCAATATATAACGGCTCGAAAAGGTATGCGTAAATCGAAGCAAATAACCAAGTGCATAATTTTGTTCTGCGTATTTTGACACCTCGATCGTTGAGATACGATGTTGCGGAGCGGAGTTATTGTCATTTCAATGATCGTGGGTCCAGTTTCAAAGGTGACACTCATCCCTATTGAAAATCACGAATCTGATCATTCTAAACAGTAATGCAAACCTCTTTCTATAGGATGATTGTCACTTTTGAAACTGGACCCACGACCATTGAATTGACAATAACTCCGCTCCGCAACATCGTATCTCATCGATCGAGGTGTCAAAATACGCAGAACAAAATTATGCACTTGGTTATTTGCTTCGATTAATGCATACCTTTTCGAGCCGTTATATATTGGATCATTTCTGAGTGTTTCGATACTTTTTGTGAGCAGTTTAGATATCGTACATTATGAGACATTCTTTTATAATATTAGTACAATGTGATAACATGCTTGTGAAGAAAACTTGATTTAACATAATTTTTATTTCAAGAATAAAAATATCATTTATTTTATATTCCAGTATATTTTGCAATGTTCTAAATAATGGCTGTTCTATTTTTACCTTTCTTTTCGAAAATGCAATAATTTCGTCAATCTTTTTAATTTCCAACATAAACAGAATTGAAATAGGAGTTGTTTTATTTGTATCATAATAAATTATTCTTGATTTATATACGGCATAAGATGCTAGTTTAATTTACATATTTGTCAAATTAAATTTAGAATTACGGATGTTCCAGCCGCATATGATATTTTCCAACGATATATCAAAATCGTATTCCTTCATCAAGAATCGTATATATTTGGGAAATTTTTGTTATAATTGCATTTTACAAAAAAGTGATCATAATTATCTAAACAATTGCATACATTACATGTGTCTGAGACACTTAGTTGCCATTTACATAAATTCCTTTTACAGCAAATAAGATTGGTCATGAGATTATATTTAAAATGGCCTATCTTGTTAACTATTCTGTTTCTAATTTTTTTCTAAAATTAAAATATTTTACTCCAATCATTACTAGATATTTTGTTTTGCCCAATACTGTATACAAAAGGCATCTTCTGAGTGAGTATTTAACATTTTATATATATCTTTAGTCTGTAAAATACTAATGTGTTGGACCTTATTCTTAACATTAAAGAATGTACAACTTTGTTTTATTGTGTGAACACAAATTGTTCTTTTTTACTTCGTGTTTCCATTTTTGTTGGAATTGCAGACATAATCGTGTGCAGCTTAAATATATTTGTTGGACATTTAACTTTTCAAGAAGATGATGTGATAGATCGGTCTAAATATTTGTGGTCGTCCATGGGAATAAGCTTATTTCGTCTTGTCACAAATAAGCAACAATTGGCATTAAAACACCCAACATATGGGTACATTTGATAAATTAAGCAACAGTTGCTATACAAAAAGGCTCAATATAATAAAAACATGTCACAAATAAGCAATAATTGCACTGTTAGAATGTTGGGCAATTATTTAGCGTTGGGTAAACTATGAACAACCCCGTTGTTGGGTAAATAATATTAACCAACTGTTGGTGAAATTTTACCCAACGGTTGGGTAATTAGCCAAAACTTTACCCAACCGTTGGGTAATTAGCCAACATTTTACCAAACGCTGGTAATTATTTACCCAACAACGGGGTTGTTCATAGTTGAACCAACTTTGGGTAAATTGTTTGCCCAACGTTCTCACAGTGTGGTAATCTTGGATTTGTTTGACATAGTTTTTTCTCTCATTACTCGACTTTGGTGGAGGACTATTATTGGTTAAAACCATGATGGACAGTTAACGGATATGGAATCTAGGCTACAACTTAACTACACTGAGCCAAAAAAGAAACTTATAAAAAAAGAAACTTATACAAATTTAACAGAACACCAAATAATATTCTGTGCATGAAAATGTACCAAATTTGGATACAATATTACTGCAATGTATCGCTTCAAATGGCAGTCAATAACCAATTATTTGCTTCAATGACACAAGAGAAATGTGCACTGCCCCTATGGTGATCTGTTAACATTTTATAAGTTTCTTTTTTGGCTCAGTGTATATCCCTTTCAAACCTTAATGGTCCTCTTCAAAATCAGGAAATCAGCTGTACAAATTCTCCGGCGGCAAAATACACGTCTGTCATCAACAGCTTCGTTCACTTACAGGGTGTCTCAAAAAAAACCGTGCACGTGTTTACCCAACTTATTGACCATGAACTTCTAGAATTTGGTGTGACAATTGTATACATATTGATAGACCAAACACTTAGCTTTCATATGCCGTTTATTTCATCTAATTTGATTTTGTCAATCCTGAGATATGATCAATTAACTAAAGCTACCTAAAATCGAAGTTGTGCCACTTTTACGGAAAGAATGCTTAAGATAAGCATCAAAACCCTCGTCCTCTTAAGAGAGGGGGGTCGCCGATTGCGCTAGAACGGAAAACACAGTGACCTAGAGCGTCTAGGTGATCGCTTTTACATTCCCTGCGCTCATTTTGACGAAAGCAAATTGAGGGTGCCACCTTACCCGGGGGTAGGGTAAGCCGTCAAAGTCCGATTGTAGGGGGGTGGTTGCCACCTTACAAACAAACAAAAAATCGCCATTTTGAAAAATATTTTTATTGTATGTTCCAGAAATATTTTAGCATAGGCGTATGTTAGAAACACCATTTCCATCACATTTAAGCAAAAAATCGGGAGAAATTCCGATATTTAGAACTTTTTTGGCGAAGATTTCTATGATATTTCACTGTCCAGCGAATACGACGGGATTTTGAGGTCGGCCATGTTTGGTGACGTCATTGTGACGTCATGCGTGGGATGTTTGTACTTGTTTTAGTATGTATGGATAGAGGGAACCTCTAGCTATAACATGGTACCCAAATAAGCATACTCTGCATTTCGGATTGGATTTTTTAGGGGGTGGTAACAACCCCTCTCTCCGGAGTAACCCTTTCTATCCATTGCAAACTGTAAAGTGGCACAACGTCGACTTTAAGTAGCTTTAGTTAATTGGTCATATCTCAAGATTGACAAATCCAAATCAGATGAAATAAACGGAATATGAAAGCTAACCGTTATGGCTATCACTATGTATACAATTGTTACACCAAATTCTATAAGTTCACGGTCAATGCGCTGGGTAAACACGTGCACGGTTTTTTTTGAGACACCCTGTACAGTGGTTCTGATTGGTTTATTACAAGATGTACTCATATGAATAGCCAATTCAAATGCAGCTTGTAAAATGTTTCATTCCCATCTTAATCAGGGATACAATTATTCTAACAATGTCTCTCATTGGTGCAATAAATGATGTATCCATCTTTCTGACCAATCGGCCGGTACTTCTCAGGGGGTTAAAGGTTATACTCAATAATTTTTTAATACCACTCGAGCTTTGCCCTAGACTTCAATGGTGAACATGGTACCAAAATCACTTGGCCCCCCAAAATAGTATACCTTCTTTTGGGAATTAGCTATATTCCTCGACTTCAAAATCTTTTTTGGAATAATGGGGAAAATGTCCAATATTTTCAAAATGAGGGAAAACAGGTTCAAAAATGTCCATGGAAAATAGTTATTGACCATGTTGACTATTATTCTACAACCTGATTCCCAGAGACAATAATATTTAATAGGTTTACAATCGGAGAAATAGGGAACACTTATTATAATTATAATGGCTAACGGTCATGTTTATAAAGGTCAGTCAAAATGGTAAATTAAGTATGCTTTACTCGATGAAGAAATATAACGTAAACATAATTACTCTTAAATATTGTCCAGGGAAAAAGATATACATAAAACCAATCATTATTGCCAGTGTTTCTTTTTTTAGTTACTACTAGTACTACGTAACTGTCACAGGTTTAGCACGGTAATACTCTATCGATAGGTCTGAACCCTGAACAATCAAAAATTATCAGTGAATGATGAAATGCTATCGACCTATTGAGGTTCCGTGTGCGAGTCTGAGTAACACCTGTGACGTATAGGCCTACAGGTACAGGGACTGGGTATAGAACCTGCCATCGTCAGTATGATACAAATTATTAGCTTAAAACTCTTTATTTTGTTTCCTGTTGGCAATCGGCCGAGTGCACCAATGACGGGTAACTTAATAGGGAGGTACGCTACCTCCCTAGTAGTTATGCTCTAACTGTAGCATAACTTACTAACGATGTAATTCTTAGAGCATAACTGGCGAATAACACCAGAATAGCAACTAGCGAGGTAAATATCCACATTAATCAGCATCGTCCCCTTACAAAATGAATTGGCGCATATGCCAAGAGTTAACCTATAGTTTAATGTTAAATTCTGACGTGAGTATACACTCTTAGAAGGTCAGGATCAAATATGAGACGAAAAGGATCAATTTTGATCCAGAAGCGGTATCACATATGAGCTTACCCTTTCCGGATCAAAGTGATCCGACAAGCAGGATCAAAAAGTTTGATCCGAAATGGGATCAAATATTTCTGTCAAATGATACTGAAACGGATCAAAATAATGATCCTGCTGGTCGGATCACTTTGATCCGGAAAGGGTAAGCTCATATGTGATACCGCTTCTGGATCAAAATTGATCCTTTTCGTCTCATATTTGATCCTGACCTTCTAAGAGACCCACTGCAGACTATATATCGAGTGCAGTAAGCTTACTACATCGTGTAGGCCTAGTACATCGCAGTGATCGTGACATTTTGTGAGGAGCATTTTGACCGAAAATCGTACTGATGGCACTGGTCAGGTACAAGAAATTTGTTCACAAGAATAGAGCATGTTCAAACATAAAAAATAAAACTACTTTACCGACAAAATCATGTAACATTTTACAGATTAGACTGGATAACTTACCGCGGTATTTCACCCTTGTTTCAATGGCGACCGAATTCAAAAGATCGTCTGCTTGTCGTCTATCGGTTTGCGAAAGAGTGACGTCAGTCACCTATTGACCAATGAACTTTTTCATCGAATTGATCCGGAAATCAGATCAAAGTTGATCAAGGTGAATTTGATCCGTTTGTTGATATCTATCTGGAAACGGATCAAAACGATCCGAAAACGGATCAAAACGATCCGAAAATGATCCTTAAAGGATCAAAACAAAGTGAGCCGGAAATCTACTCATGTATTTGATCCTGACCTTCTAAGAGTGTAGTCCTCCGTAATATTAAAAGCGTGTCGTCACTCGCTAGGTCATAGGTGAGTATAAATCAAGAATCACATCGAGTCGGCCGCGATCCGGAAAAATGATGCCATTTTATGGCCAAAAATTTCGAAGTTTGTTCACCGCTTTTTCAAAAATAAGGACTATCATGACATTACAAACATATTTTGGGCGAGGGGCACATACAGACATTGCACCAAAAAGCACAATTTTAATGACAAACACAAGCCTCCGATGGAAACAAGTATTTCAATGGTATATACCATATAACACATCTCTAACGTTAAATACCTCCGTGGCTTGGATACCTAGTCCTTAGAATTGTAATCACAGAACCCGGTTCGATTCCCAAACGTCGCGATATGCTTCTTTTTTTGTTTTGTTCTTTTACCCTTCCACTCACATCAATGTTGAAACTTTGGCTTTATCAGTTTTTAATTAATAAAAACAATAGTAAGTTTATTTA
This sequence comes from Ophiura sarsii, assembly GCA_035610835.1. Lineage (NCBI taxonomy): Eukaryota > Metazoa > Echinodermata > Ophiuroidea > Amphilepidida > Ophiuridae > Ophiura > Ophiura sarsii. The sequence goes on along the minus strand of CM069457.1, from coordinate 41,592,209 downwards.
TTCAGTCATTTATTTATTTAGTCATTTATTTATTTATAGTGAGTCATTTATTGATGTATTTAATTATCTTATCATTTATTTAGTGATTTATTCACCTATTCAACCATTCTACTAGTATACTCTATGCTTTGGTTTTCACAATAACAATTATATCAAGCCACGTATTCAGAACTTTTAGGAGTGAGTCCTACATTAAATAGCCATAGTATTATATAGGGTTATGCAATGGCCAGATATTTCACATTTAGGAATGTTCGTACACTTTTATTTAATTGAATAGAAGAGACTGTTATGTCTTCTTTTCAATAGTGCAGCACCTGTATATTTTATTAAATCCTAAATATTCATAGGCTGGCCTTGTTTTTAGAATAGAGCCAATGCGAGACATGTATTACCTGTCCATGATCCATTTCTCAATACAACGCTTCTCATCACGGGATGCAATATGACCGAGACTAGAAAGCGTGCAAAAATTTTCACCGAATATGAAAAAAACTTACTCGTAGAACTTGTTAAAGTTCATGGAAGTGGAGTTGTTGAGAGTAAAAAGAAAGACACCAAGACAAGCTCTAAAAAGAAGAAGGCGTGGGATCAGATTGAGATAGACTTCAACGCCGACCACAAAGTTCATAAAAGAGACCAGAAACAGTTGCAGATGTTATGGAAAGATCTCAAAGCAAGTGCTAAGAAGGATGTGGCCCGAGTTTCCAAGGAGAGGCACAAGACTGGCGGTGGAAAGCCACCAGAAAATGTTGATTGTATTACCGAAGCAATTGTTGGAATAATCCCGGAGCAGTTTGAAGCGATACAGGCTCCTGATGATGATGAAGGTAATACTTTTTAATTGTAGACATTTTAACACTTTCCACGCGGCAGTCGTCTGCGGACGACAGTTCCAAAATTTTACAAAATGTTTCACAAATGTTAATATTATTGAGTTTCATAACCATATTTGGAATTGCCATGAGAAATGCATTAAAATATGTACAAACATACCTAGTATTGGTTCAGTAATTATTGAAATATAGTAGTTTGAAGCGATACAGGCTCCTGATGATGATGAACGTAATCAGGTAATGCTTTTTAATTGTATACATTTTAACACTTTCCACGCGGCAGTCGTCTACAGACGACAGTTCCAAAATTTTACAAAATGTTTCACAAATGTTAATATTATTGAGTTTCATAACCATATTTGGAATTGCCATGAGAAATGCATTACAATATGTACAAACATGCCTAGTATTGGTTCAGTAATGATTGAAATATACTTTGAAAGTTGGTAAAGGTTTTTTTGAAAAATGTGGTTCGTATAGGATGGTAAAACTAATAGCCGCGTGGTATTGTCTCTTTTATTTTTACTTTTCAAAGGTCAGATTAAATTATTGTAAACGCTTGATTGCTTGATTGCTTGATTTCTTGATTTCTTGATTGCTTGATTGCATGATTGCATGATTGCATGATTGCATGATTGCATGATTGCATGATTGCATGATTGCATGATTGCATGATTGCATGATTGCATGATTGATTGATTGATTGATTGATTGATTGATTGATTGATTGATTGATTGATTGATTGATTGATTGATTGATTGATTGATTGATTGATTGATTGATTGATTGATTGATTGATTGATTGATTGATTGATTGATTGATTGATTGATTGAGCAATCAATAAATAAACCAATGAATCATTCCTTTCATTCACTCGCCTATTCATTCATTCATCTTTTTTTTGTGTGTGTGTTTGTTGGGGTGGGGTATGTTTGATTGTATAGGGGTGTTGGTTGGGGTGTTTGTTGGGTGTTTGTTTGTTTGTTTGACTTATTGTTTGTTTGTTGGGGTATGTGTGTTAGTTTTGTTTGTTGGGGTGTTAGTTTGTTTATTTTGTCGCTTTTAGCATTGATCTTTTCTCTTTATATATTTAATGTAACACACTTATAAAACACGGATAGATACTTAAATCTTGGTTTTTAACATCTTAGTTGATACCAAAAGTACCGTATTATACCGCCCGGCTTCTTACACTAATGTGAACATTCGGTGCGGGATCATACTGACATGCCTTATTTAATATCACTATTCATCATTGCTCATTAACGTACAGTTCACAAAGAGATAATCTTTAAATGAACTAAACAAAAATGGTGATACATTCTAAAAAAAGTTTACCCAACGTTGGTTAAGGAGGGCACATAAGCAGTTGGGCACAAAAATATTGGATCCAAAGTATCCAATATTGTGTAAAAATTACCTAATATTGGGCATCATTTTTACCCAACTGCTTATGTGCCCTCCTTAACCAACGTTGGGTAAAGTATGTTTAGAGTGTACGTATTTTGTTGCAAATTAAATGTATTTAAAGGATGTCAGAGCACGATTAGCATTCTATTTGATTCAATTAATTAATACATTGTTATGTATACCGCATTGTATAATGTTATGAATATGTTTCACGAACATACTCGCCAGGATTCTGTGCAGTTTCAAATAACAGTAAATCAGCAACACTTGGCATTGCTATTCTTCTTATTATAATGGTCGAGAGGATTATTTGATATTAATGTGTTTTTTTAAATTTCAAGCACATTGTTTTAGAGTTTTAGACTCTCTTTATCTCTACACGTTGCTTGGTGTGCATGTTTGCATGACGCCCTGATAAAGTAAATTGTACCAAACATGAAAAAGGTTAAGAAAGCTTTGTCGTGTCAATTATTGTAAACACACACTACACTAATACGGTATACCCCTAAATGTAGAACATTAGTTTAATACTAGACATGACAATGAATTAAACTTTGCTGTAAGTAATGTTGTTTTCCAATATAAACATTACATTTAACATACATAGTTAAATACAGTAGCTTAATAATTGTCATTTGTGGTATTAAAAAGAAACCTCAGGTTTGATCTTTGGTCGGGAATACCGTGTCTTGTATACACGTATCCTTGGTCCAAGTTAAAATTGTGGTGGCAATTATGATCAGTGTTGTAGGACTCGGGACTCGGACTCGCATCAACATGATATGCACTTTTATGACAATATGATATGACACAATAATGTAATGACCCAAGACCCATTATAAGCAGTTAAGGATTAAGTTTAATAAGGTGTGCTTGTCATTGTCAACTGTGCAATGAATACAAAGGTGTGTCATTGTCATATCATATTCAAACATGTTGATGCATTGACAGCTCCCATGGAAAAGCCATTTTACATAGCGAAAATCTTTAAAAAAGATCAGATATTTACCTTTTATTAAAATTGTTGTTCAACGATGGCTCTTCTCACAATATTGCCAGCACGGTGATCTGGAGCATGCACGATTGGCTGGTTAGGTTGTGGTGGTGGTGCCTGGAAATCACGGTCTCCACGCCTTCTGGCAATGTTGTGAAGAATAGCTGCAGCTACAATGGTTGTTGCAGAACGAGCAGGTGAATATCGAACCCTACTGTCAATTGATAGGAGTCTCCACCTTGACTTCAAGACACCGTTGAGTCGTTCAACCACGTTTCTGGTACTTCGATGCGCTATGTTATATGCACGTTCAGATATGTTAGCAGGATGAAGCATCGGTGTCATCAGATATGGCAAGCAAGCGTATCCATTATCACCCAAAAGCAATGCATTTCTTGCGTAAGGGAATCATATGCATTACGGTTTGAACCATATTGGATTGCGTCCCTTATTATATCGGTAACGTACCCAACAGATCCTTTGCTTATTCTAAAACGAGTGAAAAATTCCCCATCTGTAAAAAAATGCCATTGGGTCACGCCGAGGTCGAACAACGCGTTCCACATTTACAGCTCGTTGCACATTCTGGAGATATAACGCGTCATTATTTTCAGCGATATCATCGACGTTTATCATGTAGTCGTCCATTTTGAATCACATGGGCGTAGATGCCGGGGGGATTTTAAGAATATAGGGGATAAATCCACCAAACGTTTGACCAGGGTGGTGGTGTATGTAATCATCCCCCGATGTTATGCCTATTAATTTTATGATCAGTGACCCATTTCAGTAGCGTAGCTAGGATTTTTTTCAGGGGGGGAGGGGCAAGATTTCTAAAATTTTCTTAAAAGGCCCCCCCCCAATTTTCCAGTGTGGGGGTGTGTGTGTGTGTGGGGGGGGAGGGGGGAGGGGGGGGGGGGGGGAGAGGGGGGGGGGGGGGGGGGGAGAGAGAGAAGGTCAAAAAAAATCGCAAGGTAAAACAAATTCGCACAGTCACAAAATTTACCAGTCCAAAAAGCACCACAGTCAACAAATAATGGCCAATCCTCAGTGTTTTAATCAGTTTTTACAAAAACAAATGTCTTTTATTTAAAAAAAAAAAAGCCCAAATGGCCGTAAGCCCTATATTCGAAGAGTGGGGCGGGGGCACAAAGGGGCGGGGCTACAAAAAATTCTGTCGGGTGGGGGGGGGGGGGGGGAGGGGGTCAACAGCCCCCCCCCCCCCCCCCCCCCTGCCCTCCCCCTGAGCTACGCCACTGACCCATTTGTTAAAGCAAAATGTTTTAAACGAATGGTTATTTTTTTTAATTGAATTTACCATCAACAATTGTCAAAGGGAAATGTTGGTCAAAATGTTAGCCAAAATCGGTGCGATAGTGTTTGAATGGGCAAAAGGAGTTGATCTAAAGTTAGACTAAAAATATTCACCAAATTGCATGAATGGAGTTTCAAAAATATCAAATATTTCAGCTTATGTGGGGGTCACATTCCACCTCAAATATACACTGTGTGTGCATGCAAGCGGAAACTGTGCTTCCGTATATCAGCGAATCATCCTCTTCAATGTCAATGTTCACACAAAAATTCCGCTACTGCTAGAATCCGTTGACTTGTGGTATAACACGTTATGCCCCAACTTAATCTTGGGTCCGGTCAGGTATAACATTTAGCGTAAATTACCCGCCAGTTACTAGCCTAGTAGCTTACCCAGCATTGGCGCTCTCAAAATTTTGGGTTATGCCTCAGCTACTAGCGAGGTAGCGCTATTCTTCAGCTACCCGTCATTGGTGCACTCGGCCGATTATACTTTTGTTACACACACGGTGACACATATTGTGAATGTATGAATATAATCATGTCAAAAAACTCAATGGGGATAATCCCATGCTTTGTTCTTTTTACAATGACTAGTCATCCCCTAATGTTACTATCTACTTTTTTAAACGTGCCCAAAAATAAGGAATTTTGCGTATTTTGAGCAAAATATGTGGATTCGTTTAAACAGTCTTATCTCGAGTTAAGGAAATAAATTTAGAATAGTACATGTATGTGGATGTAGCTGAAGTGCAGGGCTATCATTGTATGGTAAAGGCATTTCCATACATGGAATGTAGCACTTGCGGAAAATGCATTTCTTACAGGGGGTGTTTATAAGAAATGAGGCAGCTGACTGGTGTGTGTGCACTCAATAGGACAAGTAGTAGATTTCACGCGCTGTATTAAAACCACTGAAATACAATATGTTATTAAAAATATTTCTAGGAGGGTTAATGAATTGACACTCCCCTACAATTTCAAGAACACAACTAAATTATATAAAGTGAAAAGATCACATTTTTATATACCTTCGTTTGTTTATAAATTAGATTTGAAGTTTACCTAAACAATAGACATGGAAATACCCTTTTCCGATTCCAAGGACCATTTGATATGACACAAGTACTCATCGTTTTAACTAGAATTATAACGTTTATTATTGCTTTAAGTAATGAAGTGGTTAAAACTTTGGTTAAAACTTTGAAATATAAAAGGCCTCCCTTTTTCTTCTTAAATAAACAATCCCTAATTTTAGAAAATCGTGGACATTATATAAAAATCACCCCTTTTCCGCGATTTAAAGAACGATCATGCGTACCCAAAATCACTGTTGCCTGAAGTTCATTTATTGGTATATTATTTAGAATTTGTTCACTGAACTGAGAATATATTTCAATAAACTGTAGAAGAAAAAAACAAGCACAGGATTTGTGATTATACACATTGCGTTTTCAACGCATTCGCGAAGTCAACTTCCTTATAGCTGACATAAATTAAATATAGGAGTATTTATTATCAATAGTGTGTATCTATATCGTATTGCATTAAGCGATAATGATGCCATGATGTTTCCTTCAAGACTATGTTTGACGTTGATGTTGCTGAGCTATGGTCATAACATGGTTACAGGTAAGTGAATACAATAAATTATGTGCATGACATGTGCATGACAGTCTAAACGGAAGTAACGCGTATTATTGTATTCTACAATATTGCACTTATATATATATATCAATATATCACCAAATAATTATAGTGACCAGATACGGTATTATGAAGTTATGAGATTGAAAAGTATTTCTGAAACAACAATTGTACAATGGATTTATGATTTTAGTACCAATAGTGTTGAAAGTATTATCGTTCTTCTTTACTGGCAGGTATTTTTGGCTATGGGAAAACTGCTAGATTTACAATATTAATGTGTATTTCTTACTCAAATCTGCATGGAAAAAAAAAATTGCCTTGGCATTCACAAATACAACTTCTTCTTAATTTTGAATATTAAACATTCCCCTTTCAATTGTGGAGACAACTGTTCGGGCAATTATATAAGGACAGTTTAGTGTTACCAGAAAGCAGTACCATTTAAAAAAAACCCGAATTAGAACGCCACAGTGTTATGAGTAAACCTCCTGGCTCTGTTTTTATAGTCTACCAGAAAACTAGACATTTCAGTGAATGTCTGTGATGGCCTCTGAGAGATTAGATATACCTCGACATAGGGAAACGCAAAACGATTGATATTATACATGGCCCCTTTTAATTCTGGAGAAAACTGCCAAAGAGTTATATAGGGATAAGACAGTATTGCCCATAGATTTAAAAATAGAGATCCAGTATGCCGCCGCCATTTTGAAACCACTATGGGGACCAAATTGGAGGTATGTCGGTATTTTCCGTAAATGCTCGTGAGCATTCGGAAAGTGCCATTATTTCCGCGTATTTCAAACCATGGTCCAACGCGTACGCAGTCACTGCCAAAAATAACGCGGAGATTTATTGAGTTGCGCGATCAACGGTCCGACGCTTCACTTCGGTTTTCTGCACGCACGATAGACCATTTCAAATCCGAAAATATACGATCGGTTCCGAATGTTTCCGATAGCCGAGTGTTTGACACTCGGTTCCATGACCTGTCAGGTCCTGACAGGTCATGGCCATGTGCCGGAGAAAAACAACGTGTTTTTCACCCGTCTGCCCGTGTGGTAGATTGCGCTGGTGTTGGTGATAGATTGTATCCCTCACAAAGTTGATGTTGCGGCATTTCAGTTACAAAAACGAGTGAGATGAAAGAGATTTGGGGTAATATTTTCACTTTTTACCGTCTGCTCGATACATTTGGAATTTGTCCGTCAGCGCCTTTGTTGATAAAAAAACAAAATAGTCTCGTTCCACGTTTTACTTCTCATGCGTGCACGCGTGTATGTAAACATAGGCGGACAATCAACTAGGGCAATGCTGTGAATGCGATCAACTGTTGCGAAGAACGCGCAACGCACCTACTCCACGTGACCTGTTTTTCCGAAGATTTCCGATCTCAATTTGAAATGGTCTATAGGCACGGAAACCGGGAAATTAACTTGCAACGGTGCCAATAGGCCAAGTTTAATATTACGCAGGTCTTAATTAACCTTGCATTATGTCACTACTGAATCTCATACAAGCGAGTAAGCTATCAAATGATTGAAAACCATTGTGCGGCCCAGGACCGTACAATTTATATTACAGTGATGATGAGTGTGAACTTTAGAGAGAAGTACCGTGTTTTCAGATTAGCTGCCATGTGAACTTTAGTATATAAATGTATAGAGGGACACAAAAGAATTTCGGGTCATTCAATACAACATGGTGAATTATCTCCAAATTATTATTAGGCCTACCCGAAATAGTTTCTTCTAAAAACAAGCAGCAAGGGAAATTATGATAAAAGAGCGGCCAAAGTTGCCCATACTGATGGGTCGTTCGGCCAACGAGATTATGATATAAAGAATATACTTTTAGTCCAGTAACCAAATATGTCGTTCTTAACATGACCATAATGACGAACAAATATGTCCTAAGTACATGATGGGTCTTTCTTCAAAAGCGGCCAACGAAATTATGAGGGAAAGACTATTAGTATTAAGAAGCGAACTTTTAGTCCAGTAACCAAAGATAATGATAAGTCCCTTTTTTAAGCTTATCTTACCGAAATAGGCCTACATGATCAGGATGAAGACCCAAGTTGCTAAACACATTATGGGTCTGGATATGGAAAACGTTTTTCTAAATAAAAATATTGAATTTTGCGCCGTCGTAGGAGACCCCAGCCGGAAGGGTGTCTTTGATCTGACCATATAGGATCCATCCTTTCAGTAGAGACACGAAAAACGCCACACACAACAGGGTTAAAGCTAATCAAGGACAAACTGCGCACAAAAAGAAATCGGAATTATTTATCAATCGCCATATGGTTAACTCTCATGAAAACAGTGCAAAATGAACTTTTTGATGTCTTTGGTCCATTTCTGTGTTATGCAATGTTTTCTTGCTTGAAAAACTTCTTTTCTAGATAGATATTGATGTTTTCTACTTGGATCTATATACTTTGATATACTTCTGAACGTGTTTTCACTCAAAAAAATCCCCTCATATACCCCAAATTAGCGAAATTTCCATGTCCGCAGCATAAATGTATATTTTGCCTTTATTAATTACAATACAAATAGGGCACCATTTCCTACAAGATATGTCATAATTTGTAGGGAACATATAGCGATATTCCATGGATAGAAAAAAAATGCACATCTTATACGATGTTTACCTGTTTCAGTTTCATATATGTTGTCCGAGATGTTGATGTTTATTACGTTACCTGCGACATATTGAGGATCAACATTGTTCAAAAGTAACATTTAAACATTTAAATGTACATATTCTGAATCTAAAAGAACATGGGTGTTGGAAAATAATATTATCAAAAATCTATAGCAGCATGTCTGACCTTGAGAAGAAATCAAAATGCTGCAAAGCATGCGACCTTGTTAAGGATGTTTATTACGTTGTTGAGATTTCTCCCGAACTATGTATCAAAACACACTTTTTGGTTAAAAACCAATTTGATACATATACATAGACTATGTGGTTACTTGGAACACTCGCTAGCTCTTTCCAGATCGTCTACATGGTACTTTGAGTACGAAAAACGTTTACTACGTTATCGTTTATTACGTTGTCGAATAAATCGACAGAGAGACAGCTGCTCTCTACGACTGTATTAAACAAAGATACGTGGCAGGCCCTTTTCGCAGGCATGCATGGGAGATACTCGATGAAAGTATAATGCAAAAAAACCACGACGAATGGTAAGAATTCCTCATTTTTTCTTGTAAGTAATATGAACATTAAGCTGAATGACAGTTGAAGTCATTATAGATCTCTTAAGCACATTGAAAATGGACCTATGATATCAGAATGGGGTTAATAATGTGAAGAAATGCAGTAGGTATCGTTAACATCTTCATTGATTGCTTTGTATATACGTTATAAGCCAGCATTAGGCACTGTTGCAGTTGCCAATAACGTAATAAACGGGATAACGTAACCAACCTCATTGTCTAGTCTCATGTCAATGTTGGCGTCAATTCAGTAACTTTCATGATTGATGTACTTGAGTATCATACATTGTATCCAATGTTATAATTGTAATATGTGGACTATTCTATGTGAGGACTGAAACCACCTTATAATGGACAACGTAATAAACTTTCCATCATTTGATAAATATAATTGCACCCTGTTCATAGTGATTCAACATTTATTATGTGTTTATGAATGTTAACTTAGTGTACATACATATTGTCTCACATACTGACACAATCTCATTTGTTTGCATGCTTCAATGATGCATAGTTCTATGGCTATTGGATAACGTAATAAACCAATTCGTATAATTGTGTGAATAAATACGGTATACCTAGCTGAAACAGCTGCAATATATGTCATTAACTTTGTTTTGTTTTTGTTATCTTTATTATACAGAAATATATGCCACACAGTGCAAAAAACCAATGGCGATACCGGCAGAACCAAATGCAACAGTGGAGACAAAAAGGTCATCAGAGTACAATCTTATTAACAATTCTACTACCATCATTTTAAATAAAACAAATCAATATCTTACTAATTTTAAGAGATAAAAGGCTATTCAATATTTAGTGCTATTAAAATGTACATAAAGGTAATAATGTCATGGTCTAACAACATATCTGTAAAGTGCCATGTTACATCTGTCGATTTAGTGACCATGTTTATTACGTTATTCACCATATTTACCCTACATCAAAAGAGCAAGTCGACAATATATAGAACTGTCTTTTAGTGGACTTTAGGCAACCTAACTTTTACTAAAATACCATTTACAAGATATGTCTGTGTACAAAATAAACTGACTTGGTCGATGTTGAATATATTTGTTTACATGTGTTTGTATATGTTTATTACGTTACCCACCCCATAAAGTCCGAATACCAATGCCAGCGTTTTTGGTAAAGCATAATATTTATTGTTTCTGAGCTAACCTTTAAAAACACATTATAACGCTTGGAAAAAGATACGATTAAAGATATATTTTATACTTTGCACAAAGATATTCATTTTGGAAAACCGTGCATTTTTTTAGTTTTAAAGCTGAGGTTCAAACAGTGATGTGAAGACCAAAAACGATTCATAATACTTGCAATTTACAAAATTACATTGCATTTTGTTCGCTGTAATTGGTAGAAGTATGCTTTCGTAACTATAATTTTGTGTTTTTGGCATCACAGTTTGTAAACTCGTTCTGATTTAGAGCTGATAGGAAGTATATAACGTAATAAACATGGAGCAAAAGCTGCAAACAAGTGATATTATAATATAAATTCAACGTTATATTGTACAAAAATGCAATGAGTGTTGTTCACAAGATTTTAAATCTAGTATCCAGTACATGTCTACTATTAAAAAATAGTGTAATAAATAAAATTGGAGACAATTTTTTTCTTCAACTTCTGAAATCTCATTTGCACTATTTTCATGAGAGTTGACCATATGATTTATGTTTCAAAATATCATACACACATTCGAGATGTACCGAAATGCAATCCCAAAATGCAATGACTATTTTACGTTACAACGGGCCAAAGGTTTCATGACAAAGCCCATTAAAATTGTTGATTAGGCCGCCCCTTAATATTACATTTACCTTAAACATTTTATAACCCTTTTAACAATTTCCACGCGGCAGGCGTCTGCAGACGACAATCCAAAATAGCATAAAATGTTTTAAAAATGTCAACATTATTGAATGTCATTTTCCATATTTGGAATAACCATGTGAAATGCATTCAAATAAGTACAAACGTGCCTATAAATGTTCAATTATCCTTGTGATACACATGAAAGTAAGGAAAGGTTTCTGAAAAATCTGTTTTGTAGTAGTTAAACCAATAGCGCGTGGAAAGTGTTCAAACACTGTAGACAACCATCCCGATTATCAATCGCAAAAAATCCCAAGTTCAAAATAATGTCATTCATGTTGTTAACAAAACAGGTATAGACGAGAATGAAATACATTCAGATCTCGAGTCCTACCAAACCCAAATAGGCCTACCATAAATAATTATTTAGAATTTCCAAAGGCGGAAAGACTTGATCCACTGCACTCCTTGCTGATTGGATGTGTAGGCCTTAGCCACTAACTGTATACATTGCCGCTGTCTTATTTTGTTTTAATTGGTGATATCTTACATGTCTAATGCCCCCTGATCTCAGGCCTCCCCTCGCGCCTCGCCCCCCCCCCATTACAATCTAAAAAAGAGAGAAAGGAAGGAGTGGGAGTGGGATGGGGGGGGGGGGAGGGTATATTTGCCCCGAGTAAAGGGGTCTACCGTCTACATGTCACATGGTCATGGGTTGACAAAATAAAACGGCTGTCGGCTTGTCTTCGCGAGATGTCGTGTGTCGCACTTTGGCTATTTTTCAACTGTGTCGCATGCCGACTTACAAATTAGCTATAAGTCGCGTGTCGCAAAATAAGTTTAGAAAGGCCTATAGTATTATTTTCTGCTGTGGTCATATATTCGCGGTAGGCCTACCGTTTGTACAGCGATAATACTATTATGAAATTACTGTGATGAGAAGCCGAATAAATAATAATGATATTATCTACATTTATCATACTCTCCCGCCACGTACGCGCTACACTTTTGCCAATATTCAAATATATTATAAAAAACAATATTTTTTCTTTCTTTGTATTTGTAATACTAGGCCTATATGATATCATTACCAAACGAAAGTACATGAAAGTGTCAAAATGATCTCTCCTAGTGTTAGTGATTAACATGACATTTAAAGTAAAAGGCCTCAGACTCAGAATTTGAAGAGAAAATAGCTAAAAAGAACTTCAGCTAAAAATGTTGGGCCTCCTCCCCTCAAAACGTGATAACGATTTATTTTCAAAACAATCTTCCATTTGCCGTTATCCCGCGACCCGGGGGTAAATGGGGAACCTATTTTTCAACCAACCCATTTATGGAACCTGTTTTTCAGCATAACAAGTTCAACCATCTATAGGCCTACTTAAATCAGGAAAATATCAGTATGCACGAATTATTTCTTACATATAACCAAAAAAACCCTATCTAGCATTCATAAAAAAACAAATATTCAAATATTATTGTGCACCCCCCCCCCCCTCAAAATATAATCCTGGATCAGCGCTTGCTAGTTATATGCTATAATATATCTTTAAAATAACCTTAGCTAGCGATGATAGCTACCTTACTGAAGATTATTATTATGCATGTATATTAACAATTTTTAAACATGATTAAGCCAAAGACAGTTATCGTCATTAAATAAAAATTCAACATAATAGTACCAATGTTTTGACAAAAATGGACTTCAAGTGAGCGCGGCACTTATTTAGTCTGCTTGAGATTAATACAACTTGAGTTATTACGATAATCATGAAACCTATTTTAACGGTATGAATAAGCAAAATGTATTTTGTTTAAAACATATGAAAAATATGCTAAAGCATCAATATTTAAATAATCAAAGCGCAACTATGAGGAGAGTGATTTGAACTACGAAGCGTAAATCGATGAGCCTGAGTGACGGTTTCTCTGCTGGCGGCTTTGGACCGTCAACATTTTAATTTTATACTGCTGCGGTATAATTGAAAATAAACTTTCAAAATGATCATTGTCTGTTGTCTATGTGAAGATTCAACAAAATACGGAACCAATTATTTCAAGCAAGTTACCTTTTGAATAAAACAGCATCGGACCACTGCTCACCGCCCGTGTAGCGCGGTATTTACCCTGGTTCAAATATGGCGTTTTCGGTGTGACGTTCACGAAAAGTACGCAGTGGTACGCGCGAAGTAGCCCGGCGCGAAAACACACGCGACGATTGCGTTTTACGCGGAGAAAGTCACGGCTCATGTACACGCACGATGCTGCATTCGTTCTTTTCCGTGCAGTTCCGAAAAATACCGACATACCTCCAATTTTCCCCCCATGGTGGGAATCCAAAATGGCGACCGTTACACGTAAAGAGATAGGGCAAAAAAAATCGTCTGGTTTCTCCTTTATAATTCTGTGGTATTGCCAGAAACCTTGATTTAGAGAATAATGACTGCGTAACAACTGTTTTCGTGAATTTGGTTTGAAATCAGAGGTTTTTGTTTTGGTCTGAGGAATTGTCCCGACAGCCCCTGAGGGACAATTCCGAATGACCAGAACAACAACCGAGGATTTAAAACAAATTCACGAAAACAGTTGTTAAGCAGTCATTATTCTCATTCATTACTGAAAAAGATGCATATTTATGCAAATCGTTGATTTGTACCGATATAATCTCGCTAATGATTAATTAGTTTTCTGTTTATTTTGTTTGTCCACCCCTGCCCTTCTTAGTTATTGAAACAGTCCGAGTCGGATCATCCCCTCATTCAACCAATCAGAATAAGCTTTAATCGTGTTTCCTCATTACTCATTGAATATTCAGTTTAGGAGTGTGAGGCTTTAATTTGATTGGTCGGTCATTGAGCAAAACAATAGAACACTTTGGCGCAGTACTTCCGGGCAATGCGCGCACTTCACATGAGGTTGAGCTCGCGTAAAGTACGCCTGCTCAACCTCACCCCAAAACGGTCCCCTGGATCTCTGTTGTGCGCACTACGTCATCTCGACCTCAAGGCTCTGATTGGTTGATGCTCAAACGTGAGAACTGAAAAACTCATGAGCTTTTCCACGCGCCATCGCGCCCCACTGCGTCGGTGGTTATGGCGCAGCGGGAGCACTGCGTTGGTGGATACGGCGCAGCGTGACGATCGTTAAAAAGGCTTCAGTTTAAATTTGACCAATCAGGTGCTTTGGTGTTGTTGGTTGGCAGTATTTTGTGAGTTCAAGCATGCGTGCGCAGCCTGATCGAAGTGCGCCCACGTATGTCGAACTGTGGCCAGGAGATTATGTGCCGTAGGTCCATTATTAGTAACCTGCGCTCGGCGTGCGCGTTCACATCTAACGATTCATTTTATTGGAACGCACTTGATACGCAGCTATCGCGATTATTCATGAAGTAATGAAGTTATCATCGACACTTTTAGTTTATTTAAGGAGAGTTTAGTATTATGACAATTCTGTGCTATCATCTCTTCATCTGAAACGTGCAATGTCTACGACATTCAAAACAAACCCAACCAAATGTCAGTGTCTGTGCAAATATGTTTTTAGTGCCACGAGACGCGTAAAACTTCCAGGGTAGCCAAAGCAAATGAAAAAAAAGAGAAAAAGACGAGCTGACATTACCTGTCAGTAAAGAAGAAATGCACTTTTTTGCAACACTAATGTCCTTTATTTGATAAGTCAGTAGCTTGGAAGAACATGGCATATTTTCATATAATTTCCTCTTAAAAATGGGGAAAATAGCTCAACATATTAAACCAATTTGATCGTGCGCTTGACCTGGTTGTATTAAGGTATTATCCGTGTCATATTTTTTTCATGAAATATGAAATTTGAAATGAAGTCGTGAAATAAAATAAAGTAATGTTTCCTTTTTCTGCATCAAAATTTTCAGGGCGAGATTGATTGCCTGAATTTTGTTGTTAGAACCGTTACAATACCAGTGAGGAACCCCCTAACGTAGTGGGAACCCCCTAAAAAACCCCTAGATTGCTCCATTATTCAAGGGGGTGGTGTTTATTTACCTCAGGAGGAAATGACACAAAAATACGAACTCCAAAGTCAAAATATAAACCTTTAGAATAACTTAATATTTACAATTAAATGACAGTTATGAATAACTGGGACATTCACCAGTGACCCAGTTACTTTTTTTTTTGGGGGGGGGGGGGGGGGGGTAACCCCCCCTCGGGGCAATCCCTTGGTACCAAAACAAAGTCAGCGATTTCAAACAAGAACCTTGGAATAGTCCGTACGCAGTCACCAACCTTAAATTAAAAAAATGTGCCAAATTGTCCACATTTTCAGTTTTCTCACAAAATATCAAAAATTCATAATTAAAAAAGTTGAAAAGGTATTTGAATGCGGTTTTCTGTTTTCAATGTGATTTGATATTGTCTTTCAGGTGTACATTATTTGAAAATAAAGATTGCTTGGTAAAGTGGTTTTTGAAAATTGGTCGAAACATTTTTTTTCCAAAAGGCGCTAACTCACTGATTTCCGAAAATAAAGAAAGACATAGGAAATACAATGAAAATCAAAAAATGAAATCAAACCAATTTTTAAGCTTCCACGTATGGTATCTTTCATATGGCAGAAAATTAGCATAATCGAAGAAGTGCAACATACTCATTTTAAAAAACGTTGCTTTTCTCCTATTTCACTTTTAGTGAGTTAGCGCCTTTTGGAAACAAACTCTTCAAATATAGTTCAGCTAATTGTGGGAAATAGTGATCTCACGCGTGTCAAAAATAACCATGAACCCACAACCCTACATGTTCAATTGTTCTCACGGATCGTTGGTTTTGCATGTCAAGTTACAAACAAAATAATTCGTAAATATCTGCATGTATTATAGTTCATTTACACACACACTGACACTGTCGTCGATAATCTTTGTCAATTCATTTACTTCCGTGTAATCGGTCTACTTTTTATACTGAATTGTGTCGTGAAAATATATCAACATTTGTTCAATGGTAATATAAGCATATTCATGTGGCCAAACATCTTATTTTTTGCACTGATACCTGTACAGAGAATTGAAAATATACATATTTTATTCAAGTATCAAAATAAAAATGCGTAGTGTGCTTAGATAGACAAAAAAATCCACAAGTTTGTTTCCGGTAGGTGGTCTGAAAACCAAGATGCGGTTTTCTATTTATTTATTTATTAATATTTTGAGGGGGAGAAGTGCGGTATGACTTTCCAAAGGCAATTTTTGCAATTTACCATACGCCGCGAACCCCGAACTGTGGGAGGTCGCAATCTGAAAGTGCCAAAATCAACACTATTTTGTGCTTAAAAATCAATATCATCACACTACACTGTAGTGGTCAATGTAACACTTCATTGAACAGACGACAAAGATAGTCTTTTGAGCACGAAATAGTGTTGATTTTGGCACATTCAGATTGTGACCTCCCCATGTTCTCAAGCAAGTACCTGCGCACTGGAGCAAGGGATTGCTTCAAATTTGGTATCACTGTAAAGATGAACACATCAGCTTTTAAAATGATATATCACACTAAATGAACATATCTCGATATATTTGAACAAATTTCGATTGAAAAAATAGTCTAATTTTTTTTGAGCAGTTTATATATACATATTGAAGATGACAACGAGACAACCATATGGGCCGTGGCTCTAACTATGGATCTTTTCGTGTGTTACTTATCTTCGAGTTTCGATTTTCGAGTGTCATTTTCGAGTTTCGAGTTTAATATTTCGAGTATCGAGTTTCGAGTTTGAAATTTCGAGTATCGAGTTTCGAGTATCGAGTTTCGAGTATCGAGTTTCGAGTTTAAAATTTCGAGTATCGAGTTTCGAGTATAATATTTCGAGTATCGAGTTTCGAGTTTGAAATTTCGAGTTCCGAGTTTTGGGTATCGAGTTTCGAGTTTAAAATTTCGAGTATCGAGTTTCGAGTATAATATTTCGAGTATCGAGTTTCGAGTTCCGAGTTTTGGGTATCGAGTTTCGAGTTTCGAGTTTCGATTATCGAGTTTCAAGTTTAAATATAAGTTTAAAAATATTGGACCCCTCTAAAGGACCCCATTTAAAGAAACTCGTATTCAAATTCTTAACTTACTCGAAAAAACAGGTAAAAATTTCGAGTTTAGGGGTAGCTTAGTTCTGAGGCATTGTGGGATTTTTTAAAAAAATCTCATTATAATCAATGTTTGATTTCAGAAGACAGAATTTTTAAATAAAATAATTGGACCCCTCTAAGGACCCCATTTAATGAAATTCGTATTCAAATTTTAAACTCGACACTCGATACTCGAAACTCGAAACACGAAATTTCAAATTCGAAACTCGATACTCGAAACTCGAAATTTGAAGTCGAAAAATCGAAATTTTAAACTCGAAACTCGATACTCGAAACACACTATTTATTCCAAGAATATTTGGTACATGTACACCAAATAAATTCAACAACAATCGAGTATTTTCAAATGAATGTGTTGTTGTTTCAATACGCAGCTCAATGTGAACCTTTCGATTTGGAAACCTCTGAAGTCTTATCAACACAACTGACTATTTCATGGAGCTGTTTTGACCGATTTGCTGATGATGAGCTACAGGTGACTTATCAACTTACTAACAGAGGACAATGTGACACAGGGGATGGTAGTCAGGAGCCACCATTTGATAGCCACACTACAGCATGGGGAACATGGAATCGTCAACAAACTATTGGTACTAGTATTACTTATGAACACTCTGGCACATTGATCAATCTGTTACCGTACTCCACATATAGTGTATCTGTGCAATCAAGAGAATCAAATGGTGCAGGTGGTTTTAACTATGGAAGCATTGAGTTTACAGATCCAGATCCAACAACAGGTGAAACAGGTGAGTCAGTGGCTATACACATTCCTATCTGTCATTCTGTACATTATATTATGTGCGCTTGCGATCAACTATTTTATAGATATTCATACATCTGCAACCGTAACCGTCTGAAAAAGACGTGTATGAAAACACTGTTGTGTTTATAGGTTGCATCGTGAGTATTCAGAAATACTGGGGGCAGGGGGGGGGGGGGGGGGGGGGGGGGGGCGGATGGGATCTTTATGGTTTATACGCGCTTTGTCTTTGACCCACTCCTTGTGAACCCTTGACATTGTGACACTTTTTGACAACCCCCTCCCCCTAATTCGAGGTCCAAATCTTGTTTTGACCGTATAGGATGCACTCTCAACATCAATATGTATATTGAATATGGGTGACCCAACATCTTTTACCCATAAAAAATAGAGTTTGACATCAAACGAATACCGTCCTTATTTGTCTTATAATCTATGCAAAAGCCAAGGCCATGAAGATGTTTTAGATGTAATGAGATAAAACAGGGGAATACCCCCCCCCCCCCCCCACACACACACACACACCCCTACACGAAAAAAGGGTGTAACTGCTCTACGTGCAGACGTGCAAATTCAATTTTGGGATAACATTGTTTTCACCATACACCATTACAAAATATTACATTTATTTCCAAGTAAGATAAAAAAGAACTGACACATAAATAAAAGATATTTTATATCATGCATAAAATTATTGGGTTGGGATATTGCCCATTGTAAAGAATCAACGCACACAATGACACAGTGTCCCATCAAAATGACCATATATTTTATACATGCCTTATCATGCTTTTATATGATCATAATTGTTAACTATAGCTCTTCTCCTTATTTTGAGATATTGTTCGCAAATACAATTTGGTCAACAGCAACTTTCCAAAATTTGAGACAAGTCGCACATGGTCGCTATAATACAGGGTGTATCAACAACAAAAAAGACTCTTGATTTCATGGCTTTTTTGTACTTTTTCAAAACCACTGGACCATGACCAATTCACCGTCAGTGCAAAGCCCAATTAATAATGATAATGTTCTGAAAATCTGAGATTAATCCAATGAAAAATAAGACCGCTAGCATAATTTGCGTAAACCATGTCATTTACTGGTCTGTACAATGGGATTTACAAGTACAAATCAGAAAATGACATGGTTTACCTTTCAATACTTTGCATTCATAGATATTGTAAATCATCTATTCTCAATATAACACTAAATGCATATTTGGAAAAAGAATATTGCTTTTGGTTCCAAACATACAATAACACCTGTGTTGTCAAAGTACAGATGAAAGTGTACCGAACTGCATAACTGCACTTTAATAAATAGATGCGTGTCATATGAGCTTAATAAAGTGAAAGGAACGAGAGAGGGAAATACGTGGTGATGAGGAAACAGGTTGTACACGATGATTCCTTTTAATTTCAGATTGAAATGATTCTTAATATGAACGTTAAAATAATTAATGTTAATGATAATGAACATTGACGATAATTATCATAGAGTGTGAACAAAAATGATTGCATGCAGATTACATGCACTGATAATAGTCATGAATTTGGTATTATGATTGTGACCAAATAAGCTAACATTTATGTCTTGCTAACATGTTTACATAACTTGTTGGCCAATCATAGCGCGCCACGCCCGGATCGGGATTTGCCGCTGGTCTGGGGTGCGCGATTCAACTTCAATTCGTCGGACAAGTCCATCGTATAATCATATCAGTGATGTAAAATAATGTCTAAAATTATGTGATTGGATTGTTTGACTGATGATTTATTAGTAACCTATCTTTGGTAACCTATATATAGGTTACCAAAGATAGGTTACCAAAGATGGACTTGGCCCATTAAGCAACATTATACTTTTGGTTTTTAGTTTTTGACTCGCAATCTGCCACCAAATATACAGGATGAGTCAAAATATTCAGATTCAGATTTTGGCGATGTTTGTAAACCAGTCAAAATGAATATATCTAATGAAATGCACAGCAAGAACGCATTGTTAGCTATAACCTAAAGTTTATTTCATTCAAATTGGTTATTCAAAACGGGAGATAAGCGCATTTCCCAAAATTCTGTGATATTCTGTTCCGTTCAAACATTTCCAAAGACCCTCTATTATATGGATGTAAAAGTATAACGCGCGCCTTTTGAATAAGTCAAACAATGTGTAGGCATTCACAACGATAACAATAGGATAACAGTTTCTCTTGTCTTTGCGCTTATGTTTTTGAATAAGCCTAATTCAAAATTTTATCCAAACATGCGTCCGAGTAACATTGAAAAGAAAGATGCAATTGACATTCTTCATTATTTTACAAAAACCTTGATCAACATGGTTCGTAGATATACCATAAATGGGTGTTGCCATGGCAACAACGGTTTTTTGAATTTTTAAAATGCATTTCAATAATATGTTATACCATAAGACCTTTCACCATCTGAACTATAAGGAAAATCCATATTTTGATTATGCACATAACCTGGCGATATCACAAAAATATTGCATCAACTTCAAATTATGTCGCCAACACGAAGTTACCGCGTCAATTTAAACTTATGTCGTCAATTATCACGAAACTATTGCATCAACTTAAACTTATGTCGTCAATTATCACAAAACTATCGCATTAATTTAAAATTAAATTATGTAGCCAACACGAAATTATCGCGTCAACTCGTCATGTCCCTTCAGTGCTTCCGTACCATTCAGCAGAGAACATTTATTTTGATCTAGCTACAAAAGTCAGGAAGTATTCTGCAAGTTCTGTTTATGGTTTTCAAATGTTCAGAAGACCCCGCAGAAGACTCAGTCAATATGCTGGATATCCATAAGAAATGTAATGATCATGGCACTGTTAGAAGAAGAAACAACAAATCATTTTAATCGAATTTAATGAGAGAAGTTGGAGAAAAACACAGCCCTCATCTCTTTAAAGAGTTCTTGCTTTAACTTACAAAGTGCATAACTGTTATGAATATGTTTGTGCAAACCTGAGTTGTAACATTTTATATCACAATACGTTGCACGCAATATCGTTTTATTTATCATAGATTAAATAAACAATAAACATGCAGATATGGTCTATCTATCAAATTTTGCTTTATTCAACATTTCTACAGTTTGTTGTGCTGTGTGAACATGGAGATTAACTAATATTCCAGTAGTGGTTACATCCACCAACTTGGAACTCTTTAGATATCGTGCTTATTTGTAAATATGCTGTAATTCTGGTGTGGAAAATCTTTGTTGCCATGGCAACACTAATTTGTATTTTGGGCTATTTTGCCCATTTCTAAGAACAAATATGTTAAAATTAGCCCTGTTCTTCTAAGCTACTAACTCAAAAGTGTAAAAGATGTTAAATAAGGACTTAAGTGTTGCAAGGTATAATTATCTATCTCCTGTAAAATACAAATGGGTGTTGCCATGGCAACAAAGGTTTTTTGAATTTTAAAAATGCATTTCAATATGTACCATAAGACGTTCCCCCATGCGAATTATAAGGAAAATCCATATGCACAAAACCTGGTGGTATTTAGGTGATATCGGTCTTAAAAATCACCAAATATGAAGAAGTATTTCAACTCTTAAAAACATTTTTGACAAGTATTATTCCGGATTTTTTTGAAAACGGGATTTGAATGTTTTAACACACCCTGTAGTTGCATTTTTTATAGTGTAATCACACCTAAGTCCATGCGTAACTGCACTTCATTTTGTGCTTACATTTTTTTCAGTACCGTCTGCACCACCTGATAATGTAATAGTCACATCTACTAGCCATAATAGTCTAAGTTTCTCTTGGGATGAGGTGCCATGTGGAAGCAGACATGGTGTCATACAGCAGTACCAGTACCAGCTTATGTTAGTTGCTAGTACTAGTCAAACTGCAGCAATAGCCTTTACATTAGACAGAATGGTAACCATCATGTCTAGTCTGTCACCATGTACAGGGGCGGATATTTCTTGTTAGGTGTGGGGGGGATGATAAGTTTTGCCCCTAAAAAATTAAATTGAGCTGGTACCATCCAGGCGGTGCGCAGCACCGCACTCCGAGCTATGCTCGGACAGGGGGGAGTCTGAGGGGGGATGTGGCCCCCTCAGAAGTAGAAAAAAATTCAATTTTCAAACTCATTTGGTGCGATCTGGTGTATACTTTTGACGAATATTGTATTGAAAAGCCATCGCTTCATTTTCAATAATTTTTTTTTTAATTATCAATGAACAAAAGAAGTTGAGCATTTTTTATACTGATATATTCTTGATTTTAGTATAGATGGTTTAAAAGCTCCAACAGGGGGGAGTCTGAGGGGGGATGTGCCCCCCTTTGAAGTAGAAAAAAATTCAATTTTCAAACTCATTTGGTGCGATCTGGTGTATACTTTTGACCAATATTGTATTGAAAAGCCATCGCTTCATTTTCAATAAATATTTTGTTTTTTATCAATGAACAAAAGAAGTTGAGCATTTTTTATACTGATATATTCTTGATTTTAGTATAGATGGTTTAAAAGCTCCAACAGGGGGCGTCTGAGGGTAGGGGGATATGCCCCCCTGAGAAGTAGACATTTTTTAAATTTTCAAACTCATTTCGTGCGATCTGGTATACTTTTGACCAATATTTTATTGAAAAGCAATCACTTTATTTCTGATCAATATTGGCTTTTTAAATAGGCAGATATAGGCCTATACAAGAAAGAAGTTAATTAGTTACCTCCAAAAGATGGATTATTAACGTACATACGCGTATGTATCCTAACCAACGTACAATAAACTCCAAACGTTCTTATGTCCTTCCCTCCCTCTCTTTTTCCTTTTTTTTCTCCTTTTTCCCCTTTTTTTCTTTCTTTTTTTCCTTTCCCCCCCCCCCTTTTTTCCTTTTTTTTTGTGGTAGATGTGAAAAATCAGGGGGGGATGATTACATTGACCATCCCCTCCAGGTCAAAAAGTGGGGGGGATAAATCCCCCCCATCCCCCCCGGGATATCCGCCCTTGACCATGTACAACCTATAGCTTTCGCGTCAGAGCTACAAGCTCCCAGGGTATCGTCTCCAATATATGGAGTGATGGCATTGAAGCTGTAACAGCAGGTGCAGGTGGGTGTTTGTTATCACCATTGAATTAAAAAGAAATAAATAAAACTGTTAGTATATAAGGCCTACAAAAGGTTGGCATGCCCTTTCCCGACCGACCGTAAACATTAAAAAACTCAGTCTAAAATGACCTATAAATGACCTCAATTGACCCGTATGTAGCCCCCATGTGACCCCATACCATGTCCATTATATAACCTCTAACTTGGTTTTCGAAATTAACCAAGAAAGTTTCATTTATTCTAAACAACGGATAATTATATACATTTGTGAATGATTTAACATATGAACGCTATATTGGTGTCTCAATATAATTAAGACATATTTTCCTTTATTCTAAACAACAGAGACATTTTGTAATGCCACCTTGACAGTTGAAACATACCTAAATTCAGTAATTTATCATTTAATATGACATGATAAGTGTTACCTGTTACATGTTATAACAATAGAATAATTTTACAAAAATTGAAATATATTTGAAAATTAAAGTCAGAAAAGAATACTACTTTAGTTCATACGCAAGTGATCTGGTAAGAAGAAAAATGATAAACCTGTACATTAAAGCTATTGAGATCCATCATGCATACATGAATAATCTGTTATTGCAAAGTCACCTGCATACGAACAGAAATTTTTTTAAAAATCAAAATCAAATATAGTAGGCCTATATTTCTTATATTATATAATTTATGAATACATGTAATGCCATATTTAATTAACAACATGCACACAAGTAAAAATGTACTCAGCTTAGATGCTGTTGCTTTCGAAATTAATTGTATTTTTACGGTCATCAAATATCATCCATTTGATCAGAATGAATCAAATAATTTAGTATAGGATCTTAGATTATGAGTTACCATTCCTATGTTGTGGGTCAAAGGATATTATGTGGGTTTATTAAGGGTCAAATATGGGTGATATGGTTCTCCTTTGGACTTTGAAAAATGAAGAAATGTAAAAAATAAATCATCCCAGTGTGATTTGGGCATTCATTCTATGGCAAAAACATCTAAAAACAAAATCGATCCACCGAAAAAAAAGGAAAAGTGAAAGGGCAATTCCAAAACGTCCTGGTTAGTAGGCTACTAAGTCAACATGTTTAACAATGTTTAATGCGCTCTTTCCTCTTGTGCTTATGTATCAAGTGCCATTTTGGGATTATAAGAATGACTTATTCCTATAGGATGGGTTGTTTTAAAAAACTTTAAAATAAAAAACCCATGTGTATGATTTATATGTATTTTGACAGTTGACGCCTTGACCATAGCGCCCAAATCTGCCACCGAGTTGGATGTATCATGGACAGTCCCATCAGAGTCATGCACCACCGATGCAGAGTATACGGTTGAATATCGCCTTAAAAATAAAGACCAGTGCATGGAATTGGGGAATGGTCAGAAAGGATATGGAACTGTGTCAGGAACAAGTTCTGCACTTACAGGTCTGTTGCCATTTTCAACATATGAAGTGTCGGTGAGAGTTGGAATGAGTGTTGCAACAGAATTGGCTACAACACAGGGTTCTAGTAAGTATCATTCATGTAGTTTTAATATAAAGTTGCAAACTAGTCAGGAGATGGAAAGCTAAAATATGAGGAATTGATTGAAAACGGTATAATAAAACTATATTATGCAAGATATGTTTTGCTTATGATGGGGATGGTTTTTTGAGGAGGAAAATGAGTGTCATGATAAGTTCCTATTCCATTTTCTAAATCAAGAAAGAGATTACAAAAATGACGAAAATATTTATATTTTAACTTTTATCCTAAATAAACATGTCATTCTTCAGTTTCAATTTACATTTCTCAAAACAAATGGATGCTCAAAATGCTCAAAATATGCAATTTTATTATAGATAATATCACAGTAGTTGTCATTTGGGTAGAAATTGTTACACTTTAGGCAAACCTCGACAAAGCAGCTTGGCATACTCGTTCGTATGCTTCAGGAATTAATTTCCTTTATTTTGCAGGACCCACAGGTTTCCCTAGAAACATTCGTGCGATGAGTACCACTAATAGCAGTATCACATATTCTTGGACCGAACCTATGTGTGGCGAAAGGAACGGTATCATAGATAAATATACTTACACATTCTTAAAGACTGGAAGCTCTCCTGATCTGCTACATAACAACGTGCCTATATCAGATACAACGTTAGCCTTTAGTGATCTTGAGCCATATACGGAGTACTCTTTTATCATCTCAGCCAACACGGTGGATGGTGTTGGACCCCAGACTACTTTCAAACATCGTACACTTGACGGAGGTATGACTTAGAATAAACGAATCACGATAGAAGATTTATTTTTAATATTGACTATCCTTCACATAAATAATCGTTTTAACACTTGTAAAGCTTATCTTTTATACTATTATAAAGTATACAATACTTTGATGATTACTCAATATTACATTTCTTCATATTTTGTTATTAAAGTTGAAAATAGTGCGTGGCATTTCATAAATGTTACTTATTCTTACAACTATGTCAAATAGATGGCTTTGTGATTGATATCTCGGGATAGAATTTTTAATTGTAATTATTGGTCAGTAGGTCCTATTTTAGAATGTTTTAACCGAAAAACCTGGATTATCAATCAATAATCAAGGTTTTTCGGCGATAATCCAGGTTTATTTAATTATTAGACATTGAGCCTGCCATACACAATACCAATATCGTCATGATTGGTTCATTGCGGTTACTCTTTGGTAAATAGAATAGATCCAAATCAGGGACCAATCAGCCAATATTTACGAATCGACTATAAGTTTATATTCCATAATTTCACATTCCACTCAAACTGTGACCGAGCAATTAACTTTTTATTTCGTAATACTGTGAATACATCGGTATGGGTAAACTAATGATATGGATTAATTTACCGGAGACCTCTTCTTAAGATTCTTGAATTCGAGGATGTTAGAGGACGGGACTAAACTTAAGGCTTAATTAATCATGGTTCTTCCTGAATGCCAAGTTAGGTTTTGACACTGATTAGATTTATTGATGATGTTTGGAGTTAAAGGCATATTATGTGATCTTTTCCAGGGAGCGCCCTCTATTCATGATTTTGTTAGAAAGTAGATTTTCTTGCAGATTTACATTTCGGATCATAAATCATGAATATATTCCAAGTAACAGAGCGACACGATTCCTAATTACCAAAAAATCATGGTTTTAGAGTGAATTTAGACTAGAGAAAAATAAGTTGTTGGATAATCCGACAGTTTATTTTCACTCTAAAACCATGATTTTGAAGTAATTAAGAATCGTATAGCCCTGTAACTTGGAATGTATGTACGATTTATGATCAGAAATGTAAATCTGAAAGAAAATCTGCTTTCAATTTTTTTTCTCGATGTTGAGGGCGTTCCCTGGAAAGATCACATAATATACCCTTAAGTATAATAAATAAATTCTAACTTTTCATTATATTAAAATCTTAATGTATATCATGTTGTCGTCCATCACACAGTACCATCTGCTCCAACTAGTGTTACATTAGAGACAGGAACCAAAGAAGGATCGGTTGACATAAAGTGGGAGACACCAGATGTAACCAATGGCGTTATTACACACTACCGTATTCGTTACTGGAAATCTGGCGAAAACGCTGTGGAAATAATCCTGGCTGCTGACGCAATGGAAATAAGAATGTTTACATTAACTGGACTTGAAGTGAATTCCACTTATAATATTCAGGTAAAGTGTACTTACAGTTTCTGCACATAGATTTTACCAGAATGCGACACATACCCCATCCCACCCATGTATCTTCCACCCTGACAATTTGCCAAACGTCCCATGTAGTAAATATGCGCATGTCCCCCACACCCCCCCCAATTTGTTTTGTTACCGTTCATCATTACAATTGTGTTGCTTCCGTCGCCTTTGGATATTCATTTAGTGTTTAATTTCGCGTAATACTACCTGTTACTTGTACTAAAGTGCTCAACAAAAGAAAGCCATGCACTTTATTTATGTACCATAGAGTAAATTCCAATTATTTTTGACCAAGCTAAATAGACATTTGGATGGAGCTTTTAGGCACAATCTGGTACCAAACTTGCCACCAAGCAACAAAGATAAGCCATGATTAGCACCATTTAATGAAAGTCCGTGCCGTTTCGAAATGTCCAAATTAATATCGTCAACAAACTGCGCGGGGAGAAAAGACCACATGTTACCTGTTCACAATCAAATAGCCCGCTGGCTCAGGCACGAACCAACGCAATTTCACTGTGTGATCAATATTATCTATTTCACTACTGGCATTTTCTTGTCGCTTACGTGCGTTGAAAATGCGAATTTGGAAACGTCACGGATTGTTTTTTGAAATGGTGTTAAAAATGGTTTATCTTTGTTGTATTGTGACATGTTTGGTACCAAAAATAATCAGAAGACACCCTATATGACATGAACAAAGTACATGACTTTCTTTTGTTGAGCACTTTGAATACCAGCGCCTACCCTTTATACATTATTATTACGTATCGTTGACAATTCCTAGGCCTTAAGAACTAAAACACAGCAACAAGTGATTTATTCTTCTTTTGGAGATATGTGCACATTTTCTCATTATAACATTATAGGCTATACTAACGTTTCCAATCATTTTGTTACAGCATATGCACGTCTCATTCAGGCCCACTGGGCCGGCCGGAGAAGTGCTCCCGTGCGGTCACCCTCAAATTATACCGGGAACATTAACATTCAACTTACTAACAAAAAATTGAAACCCCGGCCAAAACACTACCCGAATGCACTTGAACATAACCTGGGTCGTCTCAGTAGCAAATTAGGTAAAACACCCGTTTTAGACCACGGCAGTGTTGTTGTTTTGTGCCTCGGTGCCTGCCTGGCTTATTCCGCTGTTTGATAAATTACGGTTTCGTCAATGTTTATCAACAAACAAATTTCACTCCCAGTTTGAAATTTTAAAAATTGTCAGGTATTAGCTGGCGTAAATCTCGTTATCAAAGATGATCTTCAATAAAATGTTGACCTTTTCAATGTTTGCGAATATATCTTTATAACAGGTTCAAGCACAGACAAGTGCCGGTAAAGGGCCGTGGGGAGATGTGGAAATTGTGTTTGTCCCACCAAAGACGTTCCAACCAAAGACGGTCCCACCAGGTATGGTTTCAATGTTTCATTACAGAGACCAATAATTTGAAAATCTGAATATTGTATAGTCCAATCAATACATCACCAATTATACATAATGTATGTAGCTTAACCCAACACAAATTACAACAGAAAGTTTTTCTTCAGTTTTGTCACAAGGAACGTCTCTGGAATAACATATTCAAAGAGTATTTTTAATCTACGCAGGCGAAAGTCATTTATTGTACAAATCCAAAATGGCCGCCAACAAATCCCATTTTTAACCATATTTTGATCTCTAATCATTATTTGTCAAAATATTCAACTGCAAAAGAATGGTTTTGAATATCAATGAAGCCATAACAACATATATGATACTGTGTGGTATGAATATAGCCAGCTTTTGTATAACAAGACTACTTTTTCTTTCATTCTGAGGAGCTATTGGTTAGTTCACCGTCTAGACATTTTGTAGACACGGCAAAAAACATCCTGTTGTGCGGGTCTGACACAGACTCTTTTTTTTCTTCTTTTTTCTTTTTTTAATTCTATCCACAAAAAAATGAAAAACAAAATGTGGAAGAATTTTTTTTTTCCATATTTTTTGGTTATATTTTTTGGATATATTTTTCATATTTATTTTTCATTTTTTTTATTTTCATTTTTTTGGGTATTTTGTGTGTGTTGGGTATGTGTGTATAAACATTTTTTGTTGGGAAATTTTGAAATAGATAACAAGTTATTTTTTCTTTCAAGACATATTCTTCTACTTCCAAATGTGCCTTTTTGTTTTCTATCAAGACATATTCTACAACTGGCCAATGTGAAAAAAATATGTTTTTTTAATTTCTTTTTAAACTTTTTTATTTTTTTTGAATTTCTTTTCTTCATATTTCTTTTATACTTTTTGGTTAATATATTTTTCATATTTTTGTTTCATTTTTTTCATTTTTTTAATTGAATTTGGATTGTGTGTGGGTATACCGTATGAGCGTATAAAACATTTTTTGGTTTGGGATATAAATATTATTGGTGTTTTTTTTTTAAACCTTTTTTTTTTCCTTTTTTTTTTCTTCATATTTTTATTTTTTTGTTAATATATATACATATTTTTTCTTCACATTTTTAAAAAAAAAAAATCAACTTTTTGTGTGTGTATGTGCATATAAAACAATTTCTTGGTTGGGAATTTTTGAAATAAACGGGTCAGTCGGGCCCTAATAACAATTATTTTTGTTCATTCAAGACATATTCTACTACTTCCCGGTGTGCTCTTTCTCTATACCGTATCATATATGAGATATTGACCTCGATGGCTGCGCCATCTCGGTTCAATATCTATCATATATCATTAGTTTCTACGTGCCTCTATGTTTTGAGCCACTTTGGAATATATTTCTCGACAGTTTGACAGGCCAAGATACTAATAATATAATCGACGCCCCATGGACATAATAATTGTAACTAAATCTCCTATAGAAAAGAGTAGGGGGAAAACCAAGATTAATAACTACGGATATGGTATGAAAGCCGTGGTTACAGTTTGTAAATATTACAGGGAACGGAACCGTAATGTTGAACTATTTGGCAAATCATTTTCAACAGGAAATCCAAATTGGCGCCAAAATACCACCGATTTTACCAATTTTGCATATTTTGACCATATCTTGAATTCCGATTATTATTTTCAATCATTTTAACGGCTAAAGTATTTTTTTGTTAATATCATAGAAGTAGTTGAAACACATTTTGAATTGATTACTCTGTATAATCATATTATTCAAAATTCAAAAATGGCTGCAAAAATGCTCAATTTTGCCTATAGTAGTAGACTCCCTTACGAAAATGCCATGCTCGTTACAAGCTTGAAACATGCTCATTACAAGCTTGAAACATGCTCATTACAAGCTTGAAACATGCTCGTTACAAGCTTGTTACAAGCTCGTTTTTAAAACAAACCGAGCTTGTTACAAGCTCGTTTTTGAAACAAACCGAGCTTGTTACAAGCTCGTTTTTGAAACAAACCGAGCTTGTTACAAGCTCGTTTTTGAAACAAACCGAGCTTGTTACAAGCTCGTTTTTGAAACAAACCGAGCTTGTAACAAGCTCGTATTTGAAACAAACCGAGCTTGTTACAAGCTCGTTTTTGAAACAAACCGAGCTTGTTACAAGCTCGTATTTGAAACAAACCGAGCTTGTAATAAGCTTATTTTTGGCGAGCTAAGACGAGCTCAAAAATTACAAGCTCGTATTTGAAACAAACCGAGCTTATTGCGAGCTACGAGCTCGTATTTGAAACAAACCGAGCTTGTAACGAGCTCATTTTTGGCGAGCTACAAAATACGAGCTCAGAAATGACAAGCTCGTATTTGAAACAAACCGAGCTTATTAAGAGCTACAAGCTCGTATTTGAAACAAACCGAGCTTGTAACAAGCTTATTTTTGGCGAGCTAAAACGAGCTCAGAAATTGGGAGCTCATATTTGAAAGCTCACAATCATACCTGTTACGAAAAAACAAGCACGTATCCGGGAGACAAATACGAGCACAAATCTGCGAGCTCGCGAAGGATGTGCACGTGTTAACGGGATTGCTAACCACAGCGCCGGACTTCACACGCACATGCACGCATTTAATAGCGCGTTCCCATCGCGCCGTAGCAGCGCGATAGATAATGCATTCAGCGTTCGATGCGATATCTCAGCTACAGTGTGTTGATCGTTATTTACCCCATGCCATAACAGAGCGACAATGCAATGTGTTGAACGTACGGTTACGGCTGGCAAATGCAAATCCTGAACCTGCACCTAAGGCTAATGAAATATGATTCCCAGTTTCCCGTTTCCCTACCGACCCAACTTTTCAGTTTTACCAAAACTTTCATTATTTTGTGCAAAATTACATTTTCTGACAAACTTGAATAAAATTAAAAACTTTTAGTGGCTCAAAATACCAGGTATATCTTCCTGTTGATTTTAAGGGATTTTTTATGGCAGTGGTGTCATGGTATATGGTTGATAATGAAATTGTTTGCATTACCTACTCAGATTTCAGATGTAATCGACGTTGCAATATTTCAGACAGATTTGTTGACATTTTCAATAACACATCTACAAATGCTTCCTTAATTGTTTTTCAAAGTGTTAAAGTGTTAATTAAGGTGTAATATATACAAATCAATAGGTAGTTAGTAGTTAACACCCCTTTCAGATGCAATAATGAAATTGAGTGAAATAATGAATAATGAATAATGAAATAGACACCTACCCACTCTTTTAAAAATATGAAACGGGAAACTGGGAATCATATTTCATTAGCCTAAGGATGAGTTGTCCCGGGGATCCAGGGTGCAGGGAACCAGCATACCGGTGTTCATGTTTCTTTTCTCCAAGTTAGAAGTCAATCGGGCAACTTTTACGATTTAACCCCTGGATGACCTTTGACCTCAGATGACCTATGCAAATTAGACCGCCAAAAAAGCAGCCACAATTTTTTACCATGGCCTACCTATCGCTGAAAGTTTGAAGTCAATCCGTCCATCCGTTCAAAAGATACAGTATTCTGGAAAAAAGGCTAACCAAAAATGCTAACCAAAAGGCACACACGGACGGACGTCACGTACATTAATCATGTTTTACTGCCGGCAGGCATTTACTAGTGAGCTTTGCATACAAGAAGAAAAATAAACAGGGGTTCTGTACAACCAAGGAGTTATCATAGTTAATATAATAACTCCTTGGTACAGTTAAGCCCAAGAAGGCAGGGGCAAAGGTGCATGACTGATTGTGTAGCAATTCAGGAGCATACTATAGGCCCTAGCCTAGCTCCAGGCCTGACACTATAGGCCTATCCCTATGCAATATAAAAACCTTCTCAAACTGGTAAACTTCTCCATCTAGGGAGCAAATATTGGTACCATAATATACTGAACAGCCCTTGTAAAGGACTGAAAGGTAGCAAATCAAGAACCTATCACCAGGCCTTATACTATGCAAGTGAAAACCTCTGTATATATAGTCAGTGCAAGGGAGCAGAATTATGCAGTCAAAATACCCTAAGCAAGTAATGTAAGGGTGCAGAATTGTGCAGTTCAATTACCCTGACTGAGTACCAGAGTCTAGGCATGAAAACTGCTCTGATGCCTGAAAGTCCTGACATAACTACTAATAACCCAGTAACTAATACAAAACCTGAAATCAGAGAAAGGCTTCAGTTGCATGATGTACAAAGAGCAAAGAGAATATTCCCACAGGCACAGCCATGAGAAAGTCTTGCAGGACTGGTTGCTATGAATGACACTCAAACAAAAGAGGGCGCTATTTATGAACAACCACCAGAAGGGGTCACACACAAAGCTATATATTCTGTTTAGGGACACCTCTTGGCTAGTATAATACAATCAGTTATTAACCTTCCCATTTGGTGAGAAATAAATTTGATACACATTAATTCTTTGAAATTGATTATAGTTATGTTGCATTGATTAAACTTACAAACTAAGTTTTGAAGTGCAAGATTTGCAAACTCAAAAATGTACGAGCTTGCATGCAGACTATTAATTTAATTCCAAGTCCGAAGTTTATGTGCTCGTAACAAGAAAGCGCGCCAAATGTGTGCAACCTTGCAATATTACATGCTCGTAAAATGGGCATAAAATGATTAAGAGCTCGTAATTGAGAATGTGCTCGTAATTTGTGCTTGTAACAAGAAAGGACGCAAGATGTTTGCAGTTCACAAATATTACATGCTCGTAAAAAGCGCGTAAAATTATTAAGAGCTCGCAATTGAAAAAGGGGTCGTAAGAATCAAGCGCGCAAGATGCTTGTAAAAAATTGTAAGCTCGTAATTGACAATGTAAGCTCACACATGCACGCAACGTGCACGTTTTCCAGCTTTTGATCGTAAATGTGATTACGAGCTTTTGCACATATGAGCTAGTACGAGTTCACATTGCTCTGAGTGAGCTCGTGTGAGCTTTCTACGAGCACATACGAGCTCGTAACATGCTCACCAAGCACTTTACAAGCTCGCTTTGTTGATTGCATTTTCGTAAGGGCTGTTTGACTTACAATACAGGGTGAATCAACAAAAATGGTGCACGGTTTGAAACCATGTGTATTAGATATGTCCCTGCCCCCTCAATTGCCCACCACACCACCCCAATAATCTGATGCTTCCACCTTCACTGGTTGTTCATATTCAAAAGTTACACAGTTCAAGCGTATTGCCTCAGTTTACTGTGTGGAAGTCAAGGAATTGTCAAAAATAGAAGTTTTGGTGGCCATCTTGGATTGCTAAAATTTGTTTTGGTTACATAGATTTCCTAAGACTTTGAACATGTTATTTTACAGACAATAACGCTTCTAAAGAAGAAAAAATAGTAGCAATTTATGGTCTGAGAATTCATCAAGTAATTTAGATAGTAAAAACAGCCTACTACAAAAGCAAAATTAATCATTTTGGCAGCCATTTTGAAATGTTGTATTATATTTTATATGCAAATCCATTCAAAATGTGTTTCAATTGCTTCTGTGATATTGAAAACCATACATTTGCCATTAAAACGTTTGAAAAATAATTAATAAGAATTCAAGATAATGGTCAAAATAAGCAAAATTGATAGAATCTGTGTATTTTTCGGCCGTTCTGGATTTTCTGTAGGAAATTACATGCCAATTAGTTCAATATGTGTTGTTTATTGATATTCAAAACCCTACTTTTGTAAAATTATGTTTAGAACTAAAAATATGGTCAAAAATAGGATTTTAGGCGACCATCTTGGATTTGCGCAAAAAATAATTTTCGCCTACGTAGATTTAAGTAGACTTTTAATTTATTTTAGAGACAAAATTGAAGAGAAACCTGTTGCAATTTGTGGTGGGTCATTTAGTAGATTGATTGGACTAGTATGAGAGTACCATTTGGCTAGCTGCATTTTGATACCTTATAAAAATGCAAAGGCTACGCACGCTCTCATGCACATTACAATAATTTTGATAGCAAAATGAGGTATCAAAATGTAGCTAACAAATATCGTCAAAGTTATTTATATCAATTTATATAAATTGTTTGTTTTATACATATAGGCCTACCTGTTAACAGTGTGAAAAGACCAAACACACGTGACACACTAATGAAGCCTGTAGTATAATATATAGGGCGTACCCGCCTGACTAAAAGATCCTTGCTAGTGTTGGCTATTGCTATATTAGGAGTTTTGCCTGTTTTAAAATAAACATTGCAGTTGTCCGCGGAATGCGTCAAAGACCGGGGTCGAAAAGGGGCCATCAAAGTGAGGAGCACACTGCAAAAAGGTTGCTTAGATATTTACTCAACATTTTACACGACGTTGTTGAAGTACAATTTACCCAACACCGTTGGATAACATGTTTTCACCAACAGTTGAACAATTCCAGTTACTCAGCAGTTGCACAATTTTAATTACACAACAGTTGGTTATTATTAATTAACCATTTGTTGGGCATTTTGTGACTGTTGCTTAATTTGTGAATTGTTTTCATTATATATTGAGCATTTTTGTATAGCAACTGTTGCTTAATTTATCAAATGTAGCCATATGTTGGGTATTTTATTTGTGACAAGTTTTTATTATATATTGAGCATTTTTGTATAGCAACACGGGGTAAGCAAATAATGTGAATTCTGGGCGATGCATCAGAGCTACATACATCACTTCCTCCCGGAGTGAACCGGTAACTTGTAATGGGAATTCTAGGCGATGCAGCAGAGCTACATACACTATTCCCTTTCGGTAGTGAATCTGTAATTTATTTTAACATGTTATTTAACTAGGCCTATATATATAATATTTGACATCTCTTATCATTGGTGTTATTTACTGTGAACGTTTACCAAACGTAGTCTTGCTATCTGGGTATGAAGGTATAAATAGTCCATATTATATAATATATAAACATATTTATGTGATTCTTTTGGTGGAAAATAGATCACATGACATGAACTATTCAGTATATGTCCATGTCGTGTATTTTTGGCTATCAAAATCGACTATTCAATATTCATCGCTAGTGACGTCGCAATAACACCGCTGAAATGATATTTATAAACAAATATATGTCAAACAAGGATGGCAATTTTAAACTATTTTGTCAGTGTATGCGATTTATTCCGTTTTGGATGCCAAGACAGAATAAATCTAATTGTGGTCCTGCGCTGCAAAACGGTTGCTTAAATATTTACTCAACATTTTACACAACGTTGTTCAAGTATGCAACCGCTCAACTGTTAAGTAAAATTTGCCCAACACCGTTAGATAACATGTTTTCACCAACAGTTGAACAATTCTAGTTACTCAAAAGTTAGGCAATTATATTCACTCAACAGTTGTTCAAGTATGCAACACCTCACGAAATTGGCTTTTTGGACAACAGTTGCCTAACATTCACATGTGCGTAACGTGCATCAACTGTTGCGTGATTGTCCTCAATGCTCATGCAACAGTTGCCAAAGTGGAATATTTTACGCAACATATTTTAGCAACAGAAACAGTTTCCACCAACATTTTAAGGACATTGTTTTCGACGAATTGCTCAACGCTGGGGATTTTTTACTTTTATACAACGCCTAACTTTCTACATATATTGAATGAATTTTAAACAACACGTCAACCAACGGATGATAAAAGTACTTTTAGCAACGTATTTTAAGCAACCTTTTTGCAGTGCATTAAATACAAATTTACAGTCAATTAGGCCTATTCATTTTTATATACAAATGAGATTTAAACCCGAGAGTTTCAAACACACAGTAGAATATAATGCACCTTTGAGTCAACACTAGTAATATGTCCTAATTTTTTCACGAATCTGAGACTTTGGATGGATACAAGATGTATCAAAGATCAGAAATAAGAACTTTTGTTATGAATTTGACCTTAAAGCCCGTGCCTCATTTACACATGTTCGGTCACAAACAGTCCTCTATTTTTTTGAAATAATGTCATTCCAAAGTGGATACCACGCACTCTCATGAGCGGGGTGAAACTTGAAGAATAGACAACCGCATTTCAGGGCTTGAAATAAGCATACGCAGGGAGAAAATTTACCCACACTATAATTCAAACATTTCCCCTGGTCATTCCATTGCACGTTGTCGCATTTTATGTACCACCTGTAACTAGTATATCCAGATTGATATTGATTTACAAGTGCTTAAATCATCTTTAATCAATGTATCACTTTCTGTCATGCAGTTGTATCACCAAAAAGTAGTACCGGTTTGATCACGGGTGTGGCCATAGCAGTCATACTAGTAATCATCATCGTGATCGTTATCATTGTAGTATACAGGTAAGTTATAAGTTGCCTTTGGCTTAGCGTGGATAATCATTATGCTACTACGATAGAAAACAACAAATATGACGCCCGACTTGCAGCAACAGCAGTTAGGAGCAACAATTACGGCAACAACAAGTCCAGTACATTAGACAATGAACTTCTTGTGACATCACAATTCTTAACCAGTATTAAATTAGTAGTGGGGTAGCCTCCCACTAATCAAGGCTGTTATCGGATGTATCGAAATAGTTCGGATAAAAAAGGAGATTCATCTTGGCCCTTTTGATAGACAATTTGGAGGATATAAACTACTGAGACTCATCATTATAAGGCGATTAAGTTTATTTATTTATTTTAAATATAATTAAACATGTTTTATAAAAAACTCTCTTTATTGCTGTCGCAACATTATATATGGTCATGTGTTTTAAGCTCGCCTCCTTTCGCGTTACACACGGATTTTGGCTTTTGCGACATGAATTTAACTTTACACATTTATATTTGCTTGTATACCCCCCTGAGGTAGTAAAAGTATACATTTTCTGAAGGGAAATTGCATGAGGAAACCAAATATGTCATTAAAATTATAGTACGACCAAGAACTAAAATGGTATGATCGGAAATGTTCGGAAAATATCAGAGTTTTTTAATTTTTAATTTGAGATCCATATATTTTGTATACCTATCCCTATCATTATTTTGTTTACATATTTAAATTCCTCATGAAATTACCCATTAGATGATATATATTTGTCAAAGTTACTACGTCGGTATGGTAATTATACCGGCTAGTGAATATCTCAAATTTTTATTTTATATATTTTTAGAATTTTCAGAAATATTTGTTTAAGGATGAACCCTTCCATGATATAAACTGCATTTCTAAATTCCTCTAGTTACAAGCTTTCCAAAAATGTATACTTTTGCTATCATAGGTTGAAAACTTTTTCTGTTATAGTCATTTTTATAAATCCGGTAAATTAAGGCTGATTATTCATGTTGACTGTGTAGCGAATAGGAAGAAAGCTGATGATCATTGTCTTATCCATAATTAATTAGTTGTTAATAATAGTTGACAAGTCTATTAAACCACATACTTAATGACTACTAAATATCCTTTGAAATGGGACCAAAATTGTGTTTTTAACATTAGGGGATGACTAGTTATTGTAAAAAGAACAAAGCATGGGATTATCCCCATTGAGTTTGTACAGGCAGCACCCCTTCCAGAAACACCCCTTCCAGCAACACCCCTGGTCCCCAAACATCAAACAGCTGTATCTCCCTTTCTGTATTAGCTATACCAATGCCATTTGGCAGGCAGATAGCTTGTTATTAGGGCTTTAAAATGATACCAAATTTGTTGAGATAGCTTTTGTGGTTTTAAAAATATTTGAGGAAAATGACAGCATGAAGCTAAAAAATGTAACGGCACCACCCTATTGGGAGGCGAGTTCATAACGCGTGACCATATAAAGCATAACACCTTTGAAAATAACGTTTATCATAATTATTTGGAATCTAAACACTGTGCTACCAACACAATCTAACACGATCTTATTGCACACAGAAGGAGAAATGCTTCAATGAAGGAAACCCCTAAGGAAACAACAAAAGACGAGAATGAAATCTACGATGAAATTGATGCCAAGAAGGAGATGATGGCAAGACAACAACAACAACAACAACGCTTACAAACCGTGGAGACAGGATATGAAGTCAACATTGCTATGGAAACCAAGATGTCACCTCGCGCTCCAAGTGACGGATCAGCTTATGAAGATGTCAACAGGAAGCCGAGTACGAAGGTCTTGATTTAGACGCGTTGGATGAAGAGCAGTCCTACCAGGACTTAAAAGGGAATACTGCTGGTGACAAAAGCGCCCCTCAGTACGCAAATATTTAAGTAATGGCATAGCGATGGTAGGAAGGGCCCGGTTCAAACGAAAGGTGCCGGCGTTTCCTGCTTGAAAAATCGGATAACTATAGAAATAAATCATTGTCGAAAATATGATGACTAAAATGTAAATAATTAGATGGATGGATAAAAGAAAGAATCATAAACAATGTGGTAATTGTTTAAATATTAAAAACATGGAAATTTGGTGAATTCCGCGCCAACATACGAAATATATGAATTTCAATTTTTCGCTTTACTTCTATCACTAATTGAACAACGGTGTTTTGCATAGGAAGTACAAATCTTATTTCAAATAAGGCATTTAAATACATTCTTAAACAGCTAAGAAAGTATAAGCAATCTCATTGGTTTTCAGAGAAATCGGCGACAGTTAGGATGACACAATATAATCCGGGAAGGTTGGGGCTTATGATTCACAATGCGTGGATTGCTCCACTATAACGCGCACTTCTGCAGTGCGTCTTTGGCGCCTTTCCTGCGTTTATGCCGGCGCCGCGACGCTTATGCATGGTGTACTCATCGCATGGGATTGGATGGAATGTTTGTGGATTATTCGATCCTAGCAGGGGTAAAAGTTGTCAAATGGAGACAATAAGATGTACTTGTTTTTTATAAATGTCTTAAAGTATGATTGTTTAAGAATAAAATAAAGGTATTGTTTTTAGACCATACCCGTGTTATATTGCCTGACATAAATGCGTTTGGTAGTATTATTTTTTGCGTAGAACAACTCCGCATGCGGCGTCGTTGCTCTACTTAAAATAAACTATCGTCCGAATTTATGTCAGACAATATAACACGGGTACGGTCTAAGACAATACCTTTATTCTCTAATTCTGTGTATACTTATAATGCATACATACATTAAGTATTTGTGATACGCCATTCCCAGGAGGGTCAAATAATCATGTATAACTCAGAACATCACAGTAGTTTAGGGTATATGCAAATATTGCACATGACAAAAAATACAAGTGTTTTCATTTTATGTTTGATATTGGGTAGAATTAAGGCCCCAGCTGCGATTTTAATACGTCAGGCTCCATGATAATCACTATAATACTCATGGTACCGGAACAAGATATTTAGCTGCACCCAGCGTACACTCCCAGCGTACACTCCCAGCGTACACTTCCAGCGTACACTCCCAGCGTACAGATTCTCAAATGTATACTTAATAGTCTGTTTCACTTTCACGAGACTGTGAGAGCATGTAACGGAACGGCGTCATTTACTGATTGAAGTACGTATACCTTTAAGTGAAATTACGTCACTGTCTAGAGGAGTGAAATATCGGACGGATCTTTTCGGACATGGCAATGATTTTTTTTTACATTACCATGGGTCATCCAAATACAGGGTGAGTACAACAAACAAATTGCAATATTGAAAAAGCCAACTTGTTTTCAAAACCAAGTAGAAATTTGGAACTTTTCAAACATAGACTCATCATATAATTTTGGATCAATTTATTCTGAATAATTATTCAGACGATTGCTAACAAAACATAATGCTGTGTTTGTTAAGGTATGCGAATCGGTTTATTTAGAATAAACTACACGTAGTGCGAATTCAATGTTATGGAGTAAGTTTGTTGTTCATTAATTTAATTATGAATTAAACCAGGCAATCTAAAATGAGCAGGGGAAACATGTTTTGTGTGTGTTTGAAGGCCTTTCAGTGTAAATATGTATAATTCTTACACAGCTAAAAAAATTTAAGTAATCTCATTGGTTCTCAGAGAAATCGGCGACATCTAGATGAGACAACTTAACACGGGAGGGGGGGGGGGGGGGGCTTACGTTTTAACAGTGCGTCCGACCTTCACAATGCGTGGTTTGCTCCATAACGCGCACTTCTGCAGTGCGTCTTTAGCGCTTTTCCTGCGTTTATGCCGGCGCCGCGACGCATACGCATGGTTTATTCATCGCATGTGATTGGATGGAATGTTTGTGGGTTATTCGATCCTAGCAGCGATAAAATGTACTTATTTCTTTGATAAATGTCTAAAGTATGATTGTTTAAGAATGAGAATAAAGGTATTGTTTTTAGACCGTACCCGTGTTATATTGTCTGACATAAATGCGTTCGATAGTATTATTTTTGGCGTAGAACAACTCCGCCTGCGGCGTCGTTGTTCTACTTAAAATAATACTATCGTCCGCATTTACTTAAGTATAAGTATGGACAAGTACGGTGTTCTGGTGATTGATACGATTTGATCAAGAAATGAACACAATCATTTTTAGACCAGTTTGTCGAAGAATCACACCCATCCGATTTCAAGCTATTGTTATGAAACTCAAAACTAACCAGATTCGTTTTTAATTTAAACGAACAAATGGTATCAACATTTTTTGAACAATGTATGAAATTGTTGTGCATATAGGGAAAGTTTAAAATTGTGTTCCAGTATCGAGCGATACTGGAACATGTTTCAGGCGATACTGGTACACATGCTACCAGTGTGATTTGTCCCAGTATGGAACAATATTGGTACATAATTGTGTTTCAGTATCGACCGATTCTGGGTGTTCCTGTATCGAAATGATCCATTAAGAAAATCTATAAAGTCACTATTCTACATTAAATTATTTCTGAAATGTTATTCGCATTATTATTGCACCCTCTTCTTATTCTAATTAACTTTTTGATAACAATTGATTGTTGTGTGCATATAAAACAAAGTTTTAATTTAATATGGCAGGATTTGTTAAGCTTCAGTGGTTTTAACCTTCCTTACTTTGGCGGGAGGTTTGAATATAGGTTATGAGGTGTGGGGTTCATTTCTTTTGAAATGCTGGTTTGCTAGAGAGAATAGCTGTACATATGAATTATGTGAGCCAAAATATGAAAATACGTTTTTCATCGATTTTCTATTATGTCTTGCCATCATATCGCAAGTACACAGAAAGAAAAAAAGTGAGTCATCATCGAAAAACGAGTCATTTTGTCCGTGTAGTGACACACTATGGCTCAAAATGAGTCATTTTGTCCGTGTAGTGACTCATCTTACGATAATGACTCACTTATTTTTTTCTGTGTATTTTAATTTGAAGCATTATTTTTTTATTTTTTTTAAATATATTTTTGAATCCCGGTAAAGATCATTGTGTGTCACCCTGTAAATGGCACAGTCTTATATTTTTCCTTCTATGTATATATACTATAACATAACAATATATTTATATTAATGTTTATATTGATACTAGGCTACACGGTGAATATGACATAGTTATACGTGTATCTTTCATCTATTAGTTTGTAAAACTATAACCAATTTGATGCACAAATGGAGGGTAACTTGATTCGAAAAGTCATATTACACATTTGTAGTGTAAAACCGACATTAGAAGTGCATGTAAAGAACGTGATACAATTCCATTCCGTACCATACTTGGGAAACTTATTTTAAATAATGATGAAACATTGGTTTAAGTATAAAATGTAAAAAGATGAATCCAACGGAAACAGGAACAAAACACACCAAGGATCAGAAAACTGATACAAGAGGATATCTCGAAAAGCACGATATACCAACAGGGTGTGGGGAACAGGCAATGATGAAGAATAACGCGATAAAAAGATAAATAACAAAAAAAACAACCAATAATTTGGATGTCCAATAGTCAACATCTATATACTGGCATTGTACAGTGGTGGATTATCTTCTTTATCGTTCTTACCACTTTCGTTTTTATCTTGTCCCTGATGAAGGGTGGTATTGGTTTTATGTTATTTATCTTTTTTATCGCGTTATTCTCCCTCGTCATTGCCTGTTTCCCCATACCACATTCGTTTAAGTTTAATATAATATAGAGTATATGTAATAAATGCAGTAAATAAAGGTTGTGTTGTTTTGTAAAAAATATATAGTATTACTAAGGCCTGAACGTGGATATGACCTGTGTCTTGAAAGTATACTTTGAAATGAGACGGACGTAATTAAATTACAATTTTGTTGTTTGCCACATCATAAATAATTAATGATGACATATAACATATTTCACTTCCAGTAATCAAATCTTACAGAAGTTTACTAATTTGACTAGGTCACAGGTCAATAATAGGTATATCAAACAAGGTGGGATCGTTTCAAAAAATCCTTAAAATCGTGATACGTGTCTCTATTTTAAATAGAAGTTGTCAAAAAAACATAACATTTTTGGTATCATATTAAAGACAATTTATCCAGCTACCGAATAAAAAAAGAATTAAAGCCACATGTTTAGCAACAGTGAAGTTATCAATCTAAACGTCGAGTGAGTCAAGGGTGGGAGCGGTGGATGAGGAGCCGGGGGATGAGGCGCCCATAGGTTTGTACACAAAATAGCGGAAAACTAGAACTTTTGAAATTGATGCCATTTTAAAAGTATACATAGGAAAGTTTTCAAACTTCTCATATGTGTTAATAACATGTGCCTGCTACTATGAATACTAATATTGAATTGTTATCTAGAC
Source organism: Ophiura sarsii (assembly GCA_035610835.1). NCBI lineage: Eukaryota > Metazoa > Echinodermata > Ophiuroidea > Amphilepidida > Ophiuridae > Ophiura > Ophiura sarsii. The sequence goes on along the minus strand of CM069457.1, from coordinate 41,549,137 downwards.
ATTCTCTACTAGAATATGATGTTCAATTCAGGGAGTGTTTTAATGTAAAAAATACACAGTTTTATTCATTTTATTGATTAAACAATGGCCAAATCGCAGTCTCTCTATTTCATTTGTGTGACTCTTCAGTCCTTTTCTACCCCGGGTAGTAAAACATTTAACTAAAAAAGCCAGAAGTGTTTCTTCACAGAATTGTTCATAGATTCATGAAAAATTTGCTATTTAGACCTATTTTGGACCACCCTGTATTCAAAATAAAAGGAACTTTAACGATATCCATGTAGTTCATTTTGATAACCATTTTCTTTTAAATTAAATGGTCCATGGTAACTAAATTTCATAGAATATTATATACAAACATTCATTTTATGCATTATTTCATCATAATTTTAGACACCCTGTACTTTTCCTGTGTACATTTTGGGCAAATGATTCTTAGCAAATTTGGTAGCACCTTTTGCGGTTGTTCTGATTTTGGTGACTATTTTCAGCTAAACCCTAATTGTACAAACTATCAAACTATTTTGTGAGGAGCAAAAACGATCAAATGTTTTATGTTAATTGTACACACCCTGTATAATTTGATTCTTTTTTTGCAAAAATAAAAAACCTTGAATCTTAAGCTTTCTAACAATATCATTAAGTATGTAAAACTTAAGTTTTGTCCCGTTTTATCAGAATTGGTGCATTTCTCAACATTATTAGAAGTAAAACTTTTTTTTTGACCAGTTTGTGACTTCTGACCACTAGGAATAACGTCAAGTTTAGATTTACGGATTAAAGATAGGATTAGGTTGGGTAAGGATTAGGATCATGGTTAGGGTATAGTTTTGATTCAGGGTAGAGGACAATGTAGGGATTTGACATCAGGGTTAGAGTTAGTGTTAAGGGGAGGCGTCCAAACAATTCAGCAATGCTTTGCCAATATTATGAATTAAGAAATTCAACTCGGCAATTTTCTTGAAGATTTCTGCAAGTTAAGTTGTTCAGCGTTTATTTAGATGCCATCTAAGCTCATGACACACACAACTAAACTGGTAGATCTTCATAAATAACCGATTTAACTTTTTCCGATTTCTAGTCAGATATCGGCAAAGCATTGTCGATTTGTTTGGACGCCTCCCCTAAGCACTACCAAAACCCTATTGTATATTTCACGGACATAAATTATGCTAATGAGCTCATTAAATGACGTCACTCACATCATCGGGTTTTGCCGATGATTGAAATCCGTTGATTGAAACTCTAGGTCGAGTAAAATGATGTTCTTATTTGTTGTCTGTGAGCTTTTCTGATTTTTTTTCCCGTATTGGAGTATTTTTTTATTGAAAATAGACAGTTCAAATTAAACGTTGGTTCCAAGTTCAAGTAACAGCACATGTATTAAAGGCGACAGCAAAGGCAATATGCAAGCAACATTTGAGAATAAACGATGCCCGACTTTGCAAGAAAGTGTACGGGGAAGTGTACGGGTGAACATGACAAACCAAAACAGCCTAGTAATAATCACCTCCGTGGCGCAATTGGTTAGCGCGTTCGGCTGTTAACCGAAAGGTTGGTGGTTCGAGTCCAGCCGGGGGCGTTGTTACTTTTTGCATTTAATGCAGATCGACAAATCACAGTAAAAATGGAATATTGACAAAATCACAGACCACTTACACAAAAATCGCATCTGCGCATGCTCCTGTCGCGATCGAAATCTACCACGCAAGCAATGAGAGAGTTTTCATAGTGCTAAGAGCCCCTGCGATGCGGTTAATGATTTGTTTTCTATCTGGGATAATTGGTGACATGAGCCGTTCAAATTCACTGCATGCCCCATGTCCACTGAATTGGTGGCTCTGGAATTAGCTTTTAAAATAAGTTTCGTTTACTTACAGGCGCAGGCATTAACGAGATCTATTTTAAATCCTTTGACCATTCCAGTTTTGGGATCCCTACAGAGTAAACAAGAATGGGGGGGGGGGGGGGGGGGGGGGGGGGGGGAGGGGGCACTAAAACATCAGCATGAAACAAGACAGACGGAGTTATAAGCAGACACGAATCACTTAGGTCTACTTTGTTAATATCACGAGCACAACCTGCTTATCTGAAGACTCGAGTGATTGCGATAATTACAAGACATACTAATTTGAATACTTACTTGGATCATAAGAAATTATGATTAGTTAATCTCGCCGGACGCTCACGGCAGCTGATACATGTGCACGGAATTGTTAATTACGGGCGTGTGTGACCCCCTGGCCGAGTGGACTAAGACACTGTATTCCATGCTTGATGAGGACCCCGGTTCGCATCCCGTCGTCGGCAAGACCGGTTTTTAACACTAAATTCGGCCCATTTCCACGTACGGATAGTTTTTTCAACATTTCCGTCACAAAAGTGTTAGGGTTATTGTACACCCTTTTCTCGCATTACCATAACCCTTACAGCCCCGAACCCCATGCAATCCCACTTGAAAACCATGCTGGCAGCACGTGTCGACTCAGTCTATCTCGCCGGGCGTTCACGGCAGGTGATAAATGCGCACGGAATTTTTAATTACGGGCGTGTGACCCCTGGCAGTGGACTGAAACACTGTATTCTATGCTGGAGGACCCGGGAAACCCTAACCCTAACCTGAGCCGGGTTCGAATCCCATCGTCGGCAAGTCCGTTTTTTCCGCTAAATTTCGCTCATTTCTACCCCGGATAGTTTTTTGAACATTTCCGTCCTAAAAGTGTCTGGGTTAATGTATTTATTTATCTATAAGTATGCTCATTCTTTCATTTGAGATTAGTTCTGAAAGCTAATGCCTATAGAAACACGATATGTTATTCATTAACACTTTTCACGCAGCAGGCACACAGAAAGAAAAAAGTGAGTCATCATCGTAAAATGAGTCACTACACGGACAAAATGACTCATTTTGAGCCATAGTGTGTCACTACATGGATGACTCACTTTTTTTCTTTCTGTGCAGCTGCAGACGACATTCCAAAATTTCACAATATGTTTCAAAAATGTCAAAATTGTTATATTTCATAGGCTTATTTGGAATCATCATATGAAATGCGTTGAAATAAGTACAAACATGCCTAGTATTGATTCAGTATTCCTTTGGATAGACCTTGAAAGTTTGGAAAAGTTGCTGACAAATATGTTTTGTATATGGTAAAACTAATAGCCGCGTGGAAAGTGTTAAACACGAGTCAAACTGTACGGTCTTTTAAGTCGATATGGTATCAAACCAAATGTGATGTACATGAACAATGTTAGGAAACGTGTATATATAGGGTGAGTCGAAAGAAGCCATTTTGTTTTCAAAACCAAAATGAATCTTAAAACTTTTAAAATTTTGCAAGAATGATGTATTTAATCCTAACTTTGTGTGAAAAAATGAAGTCAATATCATTTTCCGTTTGCATTTGGTGAACCTTTTGACCAGTGCACCCATTTCACACGTTTGTCCACGAGATACCCAAAATATGCATCAGATCGCAAAATGTGCCTCTCATTCAAATTTGGAAACTCTAGTTCATTTGTTATGTTATTGGAATTTGATGCATCCTTTCTTGTTTACATATGAGTTGGCATAATCAATTATAATCATACCCATGCTATGAAAGCGTATAATGTTCTAGATTTTAAATAAAAAACTAAAATTTTCCATTATTTTGTTCAAATATGAAAATGCAATGTGTGCTATTTCAAATGAAAATCACTGTGCTCGTGGACAAACAGGTAAATTTGGTTGTGCAGCTAAGAGGGTCACCAAAGACAAACGAAAAATGCGATCGACTTCATTTTTTCACACAAAGTTAGGATTAAATATATACATCATTCTTGCAACGTTTAAAAAGTTTTAAAATTCATTTTGGTTTTGAAAACAAAATGGCTTCTTTCCACTATTGCAGTCTTTTTGACTCACCTTATGTACGACTTTTATAATAATTCAAAAATGTAAGTCGAAAACGCCTTTAAAGCTACACATTGAAATCTGCTCATAGCCCGTAAAGCTTTATACACCATTACACTCACACTTAGGCCAAGTACCGTTAAACTTCATCTATAAGCACCCATTGACTAATAGTTAATAAGCAGAGAATAGATAAAAAGGTATGAGCGCCCTCTTTTGATCTAGAGAAATTAGCACGAATTCGTTTAGTGTATTCGATATTCAATACTATAAGTTGTATTACTATCTAAATAATTTCATGGACAGACGAATTGCTCAATTGGTAAAGCGCCCGGTAAAGCGTCAAATTCACTATCACGAGGTTGGTGGATCAATTCTCAACTACACCTTTTGCAATTTCTTTTGAAATCCAAGTGATATAGAAATTAATGCAAACTTGAATGTAAAATTATTACTCAATTATACTAGCTTTATTGTTATTTTTCAAAAAACAAGCGCATAATTAATTTGATTGTATAAAGTAATGATCTTAATAGTCCAACCTTTTTATAAGCTAAAACACATTTATACTACAAATTAACCACAGCAAAATGTATTCATTGGCTTATTTTAAATGTTTCACACAGTAATCTTAAACGTTTCCTTCATCATGATTTAAGGGCAAATTATGATGATTTGTAGTATAAATGTGTTTTAGCTTATAAAAAGGTTGGACTATTAAGATCATTACTTTATACAATCAAATTAATTATGCGCTTGTTTTTTTGAAAAATCACAATAAAGCTCGTATAATTGAGTAATAATTTTACATTCAAGTTTTCATTAATTTCTATATCACTTGGATTTCAAAAGAAATTGCAAAAGGTGTAGTTGAGAATTGATACACCAACCTCGTGATACTGAAGTTGACGCTTTACCGGGCGCTTTACCAATTGAGCAATTCGTCTGTCCATGAAATTATTTAGATAGTAATACAACTTATAGTATTGAATATCGAATACACTAAACGAATTCGTGCTAATTTCTCTAGATCAAAAGAGGGCGCTCATACCTATTTATCTATTCTCTGCTTATTAATCTGTTACTTTGCGGTCATAATAGCTCTCTCTCTCTATATCGTTCTATAAAAAAAACCATTCATAGACTTTCGGTATTGATTTTAAAAAGTTAATTGAGCTATAAACAGATTGAAAAAGCCAACCCCAGTGAAAATCAATAGCTGTATTGTACTGGTTGTCAACTGAGCCCATTACTTCAAGATGTTCTTGCTCACGCGTGTGACGAGGCACTATCAACCGGTCGTGTTCACCAGAGTGTAACTATTTGACCTCCAATGGTTCTAAATTGAGAAGCACAAGGTCACACGAATTTTGCCCATTGAGTAATACACAAACTGGCTCGTGGTTAACCACCCTTGGCAGTAATTTACCACATTTTAGCCTATTATTTCTAAATGGTACATTTCTGGCCCCTAAGATTTTACAGACATAATGAGAAAAATATGAGGATTCTTCTGATATCAAAATATCATGATGTGAAAAAAATTCATAGCCAAAAAAGTGATCGGATCATGTCACCTTTAATATCATCAATGTGTTGTACAATATCTAAGTGATTTTCGACAAGTATTCGTAGTAAACATAGTAAAGAGTTTAAAGGGTTCGGCAAGTTTAATACTGTCCTACTTAAACGGGTTTGCACACATTTTAAACTTGCCCGTTTTTAAACAGATTCGCCGTCGGACAAGTTTAAAATTGTCAGTTTAAACTTGTCCGACGGCGAACGGTGAACCTGTCTACTTTTCACCTATTAAGGCCCTGTCACACCATAGCGTATGGCCTGAACGTGGCCTGAACGTATGCCGACGTATTCAAAAAATAGCTCGAAAATTGTCAGAGTCCGAGAACGTCCAACTTCCCAACGAATTGCGTCAACATCGGTGATGGAATGGACGTATCCATAGCGTATTAAACGCATACATAGCGTATGACTAACGTATTGATAGCGTATCACTAACTTATAACAAACTTATGACAGCGTATCACAGCGTATGCGATCGGCGAGCGTATGACCAACGTATTCGTAGCGTATGTCTGCCGTGCTCGACGTATCCTCAGCGTATCCTCGGCGTACAACGAACACGTGACTTATGCCGTTGCAGAAATTGAGTTTCGTACACGGCGGGACAAGTGTTGCCAGTTCACGTAAACGCAGCCTAGATGATAACTATTAAAATATCTAGAAGGGTAAATCCATATGTCCAACCTATAACTGAAGACGATTAACGTACCTCTAACGTATGTCAGCGTATGTCTAACGTATGTCAGCGTTTGTAAACGTATGTCTAACGTACCACGAACCTATCGGGAACTTATGCAGAACGTAAGTTAAGCACACGTTGAGTACGTCGAGAAATTTTGAACATGCTCAATAATTTTTCGCGGGCTCGACGTGTTCCAAATTTTCACAACGTATCACAGCGTGCTCTTAACGTATACGACGTATCCCAAACTTACCCCTAACTTGTATCAGCGTACACCAACGTACGCCAACGTACGCCAACGTATTTTTCGATATTTCGCATACGTTGTTATACGTTCAGGCGATACGTCATGGTGTGACAGGGCTACCGTACAGCTAGCGCGCATTCGGCGTTTTGGGAACTTATGGAGGGTTTGAGTATATAAATGGGTCCCTTGAGTATCTCATTCTCACTTCTTCATGGTCTGTCGTGCTGAACACATCAACCCATCATCATACGCTACGAATACGCTACGCTACGTTAAGTATACGTTAAGCATACGTTAGTCATACGCTCGCATGCGCTGTGATACGCTGTCATAAGTATGTTATAAGTTAGTGATACGCTATCAATACGTTAGTCATACGCAATGTATACGTTCAATACGCTATGGATACGTGACAGGGCCTTACACGATCGCCCGGCATGAGGTGAATACGTGAGAATACGTCGAAGTTCGTTGGAAATACGTCAGGCATACGTTAGACATACGGCACATATATGTTATCAACTCGTTATCACTACCATGACTACGTTGGCCGTGCGTTTCCCCGTCAGCCTACGTTCATCAACCTATACCAACTTACGAGTAACGTACGAGTAACGTACCACTAACGTATGTCAGCGTATGTCAACGTATAGTTAACGTACCGCAAACTTACCGGGAACTTATGCAGAACGTATTAAGCACACGTTGAGTACGTCGAGAAATTTTGAGCATGCTCAATATTTTTTCGTGGTCCAAATTGTCACAGCGTATCACAGCGTGCTCTTAACGTAAACGACGTGTCCCCAACGTACCCCTAACTTATATCAGCGTACACCAACGTACACCAACGTATTTTTCGATATTTCGCATACGTTGGCATACGTTGAGGTGATACGTTATGGTGTGACAGGGCCTTTAGTGTCATTAATGACGGTACAAATATAACATAGCGTACATAGGGTGTTATCTTCATGTTCTGTGTAATCAAATGCCTAAGGATTCGTTCACACTAGGCGATGTTTGCCGCCGTGCGATGCGATGTAGTAGCCTGACTTCCGCCGCAATGGATGGCAATTCATCGAAAGTCACGCCGAGTCAACGCAAGTCACCGCATGCGATGGCAGTCAGTGCCGTCCGTGTGGCACATTATATAGAAGCACGTCAGCGTCAACGCAATGCGTCGCAGACTGCTGCGATAACATGTTTTAACTCCATTGCGATACGCATCGCAACGCACGGCAAACAACGTCTAGTGTGAACGAACCTTTAACATCAGGGCCGTCAGCAACTTTTGCCCAAGGGGGGTGCGTTTTCACGATTTTTTACCGGAAGCAGTGGCGTGCGTAGCTAGGTTTTTTTTCTCATAAAAGGTTGCCCCAAAAAATTTCCAAGTCAGTCACCTCGTGAATTTCACGTAAGTGGGGTGGGGGGGGGGGGAGTCAAAAAAATTCGCACGGACACAAAAGTCAATGTTTTATGAGTAGTTTTACTATCATTGAAATTTGAAACTAAGAAAAACGCAATTTTTACCTTTAAAAAAAAAAAAAAATCAAGGGGGGGGGGGGGGGGTGCGTCCGCACCCAACGCACCCCCCTTCTGACGGCCCTGAACATGTAGACTTCATAACTGTTTCAGCCGACAGCCGTATAATCCATTTCATACTTCAGTGTTTTATATTTTCCTATTGCTGGCCTACGCTGCATCGTCTATGCATGCATTTTCTATATTATATATTGGTTGTCATCTGGTTTTAGCGATATCTTCTTGTCTACAGAATACAGATGTCTTCTGGATTCGGTCCTCCGTAGTCTCCTATTAAGAAAGACACAAATAGCTTCATCAGTCGGGCCATCAGTATTTACTGGGCTATTCAATTTAAAATCCCCTATCGAAGACATGACCTTGATCTCCCACACAGTGTGGGGGTGAGTGTGAATTTCAAATGTAATCAACGATGCAGGTCCCTGTGGGGAAGTTTAAGGTGATCTCTTCCTAACTAGCAAGGTGTCGCTACTCACTCGCTAGGCAATTCATCTTGAGGAAATGTTTGGGTAAGAAATATGCAAAGGGGCAAAATGGGACTACTAAATATATCATCTAAAGTGGGATACGAAAATCACGTACCTGCCTCAACATAGGGCGTATAGTGACCATTTGAATAGACTTAAATACCGACGTCACCGCACTGAGTTTGTAGTATAAACTTAAATACCGACGTCACCGCACTGAGTTTGTAGTATAAACTTAAATACCGACGTCACCGCACTGAGTTTGTAAATGGATTCCATTCTTTCACATGTTGTCCATCCTGGGTTCATTGAGACCCTCTTTGAACCTGATTTAGTGCTTGAACAGTTTATGATAAGGCCTAAAGAAAAAAAGGATTGATTGGCGTAACCCGACCGACCCTATTTTTACCGCCGACCCTAAACATTTTTTTTTTGTGCGAGAAAAAGAAGAAAAAAACACAGTGAAATGTGTATTTGTGCCATTTGTTTATGTCTGTATGGTATGTGTGCTGGTATATAAAATTTCATAGACGTTTTATAGATTTAAAAAAATCAAAAAAAAATCCGACCTACCTACCCTATTTTTTTTCTATGTTACGCCAACCAAACCTTTTTTTTAGGCCTTAGTTATGTTACCTACACAGGTATTAACCGCGCAAATGGGTCGCTCTTCTGCGAAAATTCCCTTCCCTATAACATGGGGTATGATTTGTGCTGAAAAAACCCAAAACATGCTAAATAAACACGGGTCCCAGATAAACCCCCCCCCCCCTAAACATGGGTCTCAACTCGCGAAAGAATCAGTTTATGACAGTTACCTATCCCCACTGAAACCATGATGATATTAGGTTTTTTCTCTATTCAGAGCCACATGTTATATTTTTATGTAAGGAATACATTTTTATGTAAGGAATGTTTTATTCTTATTTTTAAGTCCTGTCAGAAAACCTTATCATTGCTCAGGGTACACAGAAACAAACATACCAATGACGGATTGGCATTCTTTGCGTAATGAGTCATGTTTTTCTAAAAAGGACTCATCAAAACATAATCATTCATTTCATTAAAACATCTTGAGCTACACGGCATAGAAACACATACATGCTTAGTTATATTATTCTGATATGCCCGACTCACACCTCCCCTTTATCATACGACCTACTTACCGTGTTGTTCACTCATATCGTTGCATATGGTTCGGTACTCGGTTGTAGCTAATAGTTGCTCTAAAGCAGGATCGAACCATTCCGCTAAACGATTATCTTTTCGCATCATCACAGAACCACCATCTTCTACACAACTTATGTCGTCCATGTCCAACATTTGTACAGCGTCAATTTTTTTATACGACACTTTTGAGCCGTCAAAGCCAGCATCCACCTATTAAGTAAGGGAAATATTAGCACTTAGCACTTTCCACGCGGCTGTTGGTTTTACCATATCCAAAACAGATTTGTCAGAAATCTTTCTCAACTTTCACGATCTATCTCAAGGACTACTGAACCAATATTAGGCATGTTTGTACTTGTTTCATAGCATTTAACATTGGGATTCCAATTATATGATAATGGAATTCAACAATTTTGAAATTTTTGAAACATTTTGTGACATTTTGGAATTGTAAATTAAGGGAAATATTAGGTTATATTCGTCAATTTATTTTTGAGTAACACCACCCCGCCCCCTCACCACGGGCCATGATGCCGGTTATAGGTTAGTGGCTGTGTACATATGGACGAGACCGTCTGCCTTCAGCCCACAACATTACAATCTAATATACCTACCTCTCCCGATAGTATCCCTGCTATGAGAGCATCACGTCCAGTGTAATGAACGATGTTTTCGGCGGGAATATCTGCACCCTAAAGACAAAAATAACATAAAAGACGGTATATCCTATAATTAGCACCTTCCTGGCGCATGGCGTTATGGGTAAACAACATTCAATATCGCGTAACGAAAGCCAACGTAGAACATGTAGACTCGCATTCGTTAATCGATATCGATATTTACCATAGCTTTACATGTATATATCAACGGCAGAAAGGTGCCAATTACAAACAATACGGTCTAAATTATATTGGGAGGTTAAGTTTTATTAACTAATTTTATTGAACAAACCAAGAGGTACACCTAACCTAACAGAGTATTATGTGCCTTGTGTGTGACCCCCTCTGATAAGTGGTAGCATATTAAATAGCGCCCTCGCTTGTTTTGGGATCACTCACTAACTATCATCATGGCTGTGTGCACAGAGCCTCCCTGGGTCTCTTTCCCACCCACTGCCTCCCTATTAGTATTTGTCATTACTCAGCCTCTCTATAGGCTTTCCCATCATTGCTCTATTCTTTCCTTGGGAAAGTAGCTGGATCTGACGATCGGTAACCGTGAGGTCTTTCTCACGTAAGTGGGCGATCGGGTCAGCGTTGGGTCCTTCTCTTAGGCCCCATCACGCTTCCACTTCAGTCTGGTCTTTGGGACAATCAGTCTGTCTGTCGCCATTACATTGTCTCAGCTGATCTGGACTGGGGGTTGGAGCAGCTACTTCCCCCGTTCCGGCAAATTGGTTTCCTTGTATGCTTGTCTCTCGCATTTAGTGGGGGAGAGTCCCTGCTTCGAGTGGATTGGTGTGAGCCCCCTTGGGTTTCACATTAGTGGTCCGTATTGGTGCAGTTCAATAAACGACATTAACTTTAAAAGGGCTATAACATGCAGGATCTTGTAACCCTTGTGTCATAACCTCTCAAGACTTTTCCTTAAAGACAATAAAGGTCAGTTAATACTCCTGTCGTTACGCATCGCCCGACGTACGTCGACGCACGAATTGAAGCAATGTCAACTTTTATCCGGCGACGTCGGCCGATGCCCAACGACGCGAATAGAACGGATCTTAATCAGTTGCGCCGTTCATTGTTTAATACTTACAGTTATTTTACCAGATTCACCGCGTAAACACGCTTCATCAGAAGCCCATCCGTCGACGAAACCAATCTTCTTGCCCGTCAAATCTCGCCAATTAAAATTCCCAGGATTACCGGGCTTAACGGCGAATCCGCTGTAGTACTTCGTCGTAAATGCTTTACTGAATTTGAATGTGCGCATCCGTAACTTATTTGGAAACCAGGCTGCAATTTAAAAGAATGTTGCATATAATTATTCCTGGCAGTCAAACATCATGTTGTAAGCATGCGTAACCAACGGTTTTTCAAACACCCCGTAAACGTGTAGTGCCTCCCTTAAACATGTTGAAGCCAAAGTGTACGGATTTCGCGTGTTTTTTTCGAGTTTCTTTTATAGACGAGAAGCATACAAATGGCAGGCTGCTCTGGGTAAATCACCTCGGGGTCCGGGGGGGGGGGGGGGGGGAGGGGGGGGGGGGGGGTACTCAACTCAAACTATTCTTGACGTATACCACTTGAGGTTTCAAATCCTGTCCCACTTTTAATTTTAGGGGGATTTAACCAAAATAGAATGACTGTAATTAGATTTTTTGAAATTTTTGCGACTTGGGTACCATTTTAGGGAGTCATTCGGCCCGGGTTTTCCATGTTTCAGGGATTTTTAGAGCGGCACACATTATAAGTACGTGTGTACCCCACCATCACCCACTTCCACTCAGCTTATAGGGGCGAGGTGGCGCAGTCGGTTAGAGCGTCGTTACACTGCTGTGCACTGTTAGTTCTATGTAGTTCTGTTGGTGGTGGATCGTTTGAGCGTGAGTTCAATACGATACACCAACACAGCCTCGTCTCCATGCCTCCTTCAGACCGTACAGACTGAAGTAGGCATGTACATATGCGCACCGTGGTTCGGAAGTCACGTAGAAATGTTGGTCTCGTGTATCGGAAAAGCTATCCCCGAGCACGTTAAAAGGTCACAGACTCCTTCGTAAAGAGTAGGGGATCATCCCGGTCTGTGTCTGTACAGCTTATTCTTCGGGCATCCCTTTAATTTAGTGCTTGTTCACTAAATTATGAAACTATTGGGTTTGTCCTGGCTCTTCAGCCTATTGTTATAAATAAATAAAATAAAAAAGCCCTGTATATACTATCTTACCCGCACATGCATCGTAGTATTTGTTGAATCATGGTTGAATATACCAACTCCGCCACGTTGTGTCTCGCCCACTTTCCATGCTTGTATACATGAGTACGCCCCCTCCCCGGGTCTTGCAAGCCAGCTTACACACACATGCATCGTAGTATTTGTTGAATAGACCAACTCCGATACGTTGTGTCTCGCCTACTTACCCGCTTGTATACATGAGTATGCCCCCTCCCTCGGGTATTGTATGCCAACTTACCTATACATGCATCGTAGTATTTGTTGAATAGACCAACTCCGCCACGTTGTGTCTCGCCCTTTTTAGAATCCCAACAACGTGAATGGATATCGGCCACCAAACGGCAGTTCTTGTTCGCTAACCTGCACACTGATTATAGAAAGAAGAAGAAAACGACACATACATCTAACATCAAGCATGAAAGTAACAGAATGGTATTCCTAGAGATTAAGGATGTTTCCATGGTTAGCACAAATTATATTATATTATATAATGATATTTTATAGAGCTTGCTGAGCTCCACAATAATCTGAAATTTGAGCTTGATCGGAGGAGTTGTTCAAGAGATAAGAAAATGTTATTGTCAAAAATAAAGCAAAATTGAAGCGTTCATTTTTTAAAATTTTTACCACTAGCAAAATAAATAATGAATGCAAATATGTTTAATTAATGTTTACAATAAAAGTATAAATGCTACAAAAAGATAGAATTTTAGGAGCTTGCCAATTACAGTTTATACACCTTAATTATACCTCAATCACTGTCAATAACAAGATTTTTTGTCTAGCTAGCTATAGGAACATTCATATTAAATTTAAGATTCATATTAGAATTGAGATTGAAGCTAAGCATGAGGAGATAAAGTTGGGGATGGGGAAGGGTATGTGTATTGACATGTGGAATGGCTATAGGTATAGTGAGTGGATGGTAAAAGAGATGGGGATAGTTATTATTAGGGTTAGGATTAGAGATAATTTTAGGGTTAGGAATAATGATTTGGATTTAGGTGTAAGGTAAGGGTTATGGGTTGTGACTAGGAATAACGTCATGTTTATGTTTACGGATTACAGATAGGATTAGGTTTGGGTAAGGATTAAGATCATGGTTAGGGTATGGTTTTGATTCAGGGTAGAGATAGGACAATGTATGGATTTGTCAAGGGTTAGAGTTAGTGTTAATGGGAGGCGTCCAAACAAATAAGCAATGTTTTGCCAATGTCTTAAATAAAAACCGGGAAATTCAACCCGGCAATCTCCTTGAAGATTTCTGCAAGTTTTAACTTGCAGAAATCTTCAAGTTGTTTAGACTCTCTTTAGATGCCATCTAAGCTCGTGGCACACACAACTGAACTTGTAGATATCTTCAAGAAATTTGCCGATTCAACTATTTCCGATTTCTAGTCAGATATCGGCAAAGCATTGTCGATTCGTTTGGACGCATCCCCTAAGAGCCCCTCCGAGGGAACGGATAAGGTGGCAAACCGATGAGCTGTTCAAATTGACTGTCCCGTGTCCACTGAAGAATGGGTGGCTCTGGAAAGAGCTTTTAAAATAAGTTTCGTTTACTTACCGGCATTTACGAGATCTATTTTAAATCCTTTGACCATTCCAGTTTTGGGATCTCTACGGAGTAAACAAGAATGGGGTGGGGGCACTAAAATATTAGCATGAAACAAGACAGACGGAGTTACTGCATAAATTGGGTATTTTTGGAGTTTATTAACACAAGGCTACTTTGACAATAGATCTGTTTACAGTTTGTGTTTTGATAAAAATAACTAAACAAATGAATTGGGTTTTTAATCACCTATGGGATTCGGTCGATATTTCGAGCCAACAATGTAGGTATAAGTCATATTTGCTCACAATTTCCTACTACAGGGTGGTCCAAAAAACCCACTATACCCAACTTTGGAGGCCATTTTCTCCTAGATGATAAAATATTTTAGTAATTTGGTTTGCATATTATTAAAGCATATATCGTTGAGCATTATTGAATTATTGAAGAAAATAGGGAAGATATTACATTAATATTTCTTGAGATATTGCTATTTTTAGTGAGTATGTGTAAAAATGGCTTTTCCACGGGAGCTGTCAATGCATCAACATGTTTGAATATGATATGACACAATAATGTAAAGAAGCTCTCGCAAAAACATTTGTCAAAGGACTATCGCGTCATTACATTATTGTGTCATAGCAATATCTCAAAAAATATTAATGTAATATCTTCCCTATTTTCACCAATAATGCTCAACGATATATGCTTTAATAATATGCAAACCAAATTACTAAAATATTTTATCATCTAGGAGAAAGTTGGGTATAGTTTTTTTGGGACCACCCTGTATTAACACTTTCCACGCGGCAGGCGTCTGTGAAAAAGGCATTCCAGAATTTCATTTTTTTCTTCTTCAAAATTGTCGCAATTATTGAATTTCATTAACATATTTGGAATCACCGTGAGGAATGCATTGGGATAAGTACAAACATGAATTAGTTCAGATAGACCTTGAAAGTTGGGATAGGTTTCTGAAAAATCTGTTTTGTGATATGGTGATAGTAAAACTAATAGCCACGTGGAAATTGTTGACCCACTGTCGGCACATCTACCTGTACACCCCTGCCTACATTAAGATCCGAATGGATTGGCACACAATTCATTTTAGAACAAATCTTAAATATTCTTTTAAGAAAAGTTAAAGGTGTATCTTTTGGCTATGAGTTTTTGTTCACATCAAGATATTTTGATATCAGAAGAATTCCCATATTTTATTCATTATGTCTGTAAAATCTTGGGGGCCAGAATTGTTCCATTTGGAATTGATAGGCTAAAATGTGGTGAATTACCGCCAAAGGTGGTTAACCACCTGCCAGTTTGTGTATTACTCAATGGGCAAATTTATTGTAACCTTGTGTTTCTAAAATAAGAACCAGAGTTATGCAACTCAAACTTTGGAATGCGACAAGTTTAAGAATAACCTTTCATTTAAAATAGAAAACATCTAGTTGAAAATCGGGCCAGCAATCAGAACACCTACCTGTAAGGTATCACTTCTCACTTTAAGGGGGGACTTAAGAAAGTTTTTGGTTGAATTTTGTTAGTGCTGTAATTATTGAACCATGACTCAAATGTATATAAAAGTATACTTTTTTGGAAAGGAAATGGATCAGAGAATCCAAATTTGGCATCAATTTTGACCAAATTTTTGTTGTTGTTGAGAAAATCACACAAAAAAAAAATCACTTTTTTGACCAAATTTTTTTGAACAAAGCTAACAAACATAATTTTGAGTTAAAAATGCCCAAATCACTTGATGATGATGTAAAGACACTAATGAAGGGACGATTTTTTTTATTTTTAAACCTAATCCGATATTTTTTTTGAAATTTTGACAAAAAAGTGTAAAAAAACCGGAAACTTTTTGGTCAAAATTTCCAAAAATATTAGATGAGGTGTAAAAAAAAAAAAAATCGTCCCTTTATTAGTGTCTCAAAATCATTATCGAGTGATTTGGCCATATTTTACTCAAATTTTGTTGTTGTTAGCTTTGTTCAAAAAAATTTGGGTCAAAAAAGTGAATTTTGTGATTTTCTCAAAAAATCTACTTTTTTGGTCAAATTGACGCCAAATTTGGATTCTCTGGTCCATTTCCTTTCCAAAAATGTATACTTTTATATGCATTTGATTAATAGTTCAATAATTACAGCACTCACAAAATTCAACAAATCAAATCAAAAACTTCCTTAAGTCCCCCTTAAGAATACACTAGTAATCTAAAGTTTCATTAT
>CM069457.1:41431619-41532766 GCA_035610835.1 Ophiura sarsii | reverse complement strand
CGCTTGGAATTCAGACATTTTTCAATAGTCAGGCCTAGGAAATTCAGACAACTTTCATTATCACTATTCCTCTATACCCCTTTCCCATACTATTAACGCTTGGAATTCCAGACGTTTTTTGAAACAAAATATTATTCCTCTATAGGGGGGGTGCGGATTTTATCTGGAATAGCCCATTGAACACTATTCTCAGCATTCTAGTGTAACATCCGTTCACTAAGTTAAAATACTGCTTTGCGTGTTTTATTGTCCTTTTCAGTATTCATCCAGGCTCCAGGTATTTTGAAGTCCAACTTATCGTATGCCTTCATTTGCGATGATTTCGGGTACTTGCTTAAACACAAAATCCAAATCATTATCCTTCCAATTGCCGAATTTATTCCTAACCCTAAAATTATCTATAATCCCAACCCTAACCCCTAATACTAACCATAGTGATACCTCCCATCTCTTTCCCCATGCACATACCTACACTCTTAGAAGGTCAGGATCAAATACATGAGTAGATTTCCGGCTCACTTTGTTTTGATCCTTTAAGGATCATTTTCGGATCGTTTTGATCCGTTTTCGGATCGTTTTGATCCGTTTCCAGATAGATATCAACAAACGGATTCAAATTCACCTTGATCAACTTTGATCTGATATCCGGATCAATTCGATGAAACAGTTCATTGGTCAATGTCTTTCGCAACCCGATAGACGACAAGCAGACGATCTTTTGAATTCGGTCGCCACAGTTGAAACAAGGGTGAAATACCGCGGTAAGTTATCCAGTCTAATCTGTAAAATGTTACATGATTTTGTCGGTAAAGTAGTTTTATTTTTTATGTTTGAACATGCTCTATTCTTGTGAACAAATTTCTTGTACCTGACCAGTGCCATCAGTACGATTTTCGGTCAAAAATGCTCCTCACAAAATGTCACGATCACTGCGATGTACTAGGCCTACACGATGTAGTAAGCTTACTGCACTCGATATATAGTCTGCAGTGTGCACCCGGGGGTGGGGGCACTCAATCAATATTAGGTTTCACACCAGGCTCCATCAAAAATACCCCCCTTTTTTTGGCCCGGTGTCACCGAAAGACCCTTGCATGCATGCTTGTTTTTACAATCTGTCACCCGATGACCCCCTATGTTTTCACTTTTTCTTTGATTCAGTTTGATCCTGGAGTAGGATCATAAGCTACAGGTACATTCCGATTAAGGATCATTATTTGATCCGTTTCAGTATCATTTGACAGAAATATTTGATCCCATTTCGGATCAAACTTTTTGATCCTGCTTGTCGGATCACTTTGATCCGGAAAGGGTAAGCTCATATGTGATACCGCTTCTGGATCAAAATTGATCCTTTTCGTCTCATATTTGATCCTGACCTTCTAAGAGTGTATACCCACCCACCCGTCCATACTTATCATACCCTTCCCCATCCCCAACTGTACTCCTCATGCCTCACTTTCAATCTCAATGCTGATATGAGTCTTAAATCTACGATAATTTGAATCCAAATATTTTAAGTCTCTAGGAATACACTTCTGTGCTCACTTCATGTTATAATGTGTCGTTTTCTTCTTTCTAATCAGTGTGCAGGATAGCGAACAAGAACTGCCGTTTGGTGGCCGATATCCATTCACGTTGTTGGGATTCTGAAGTGGGCGAGACACAGCGTGGCGGAGTTGGCATACTCGACAAATACTACGATGCATGTGCGGGTAAGCTGGCATACAAGCCCGAGGGATGGGGTGTACTCAACAATACGAGGGTTGTTCAATATGCAATGAAAGTTATCTTGTTGTGAGACGCATGAATTATTAAATTGAGAGATAGTGTGACCAATACAAACTATGAATCTTTGTATTGAACAATTACGTCATAGCATTAGCTTAGAGTAAGCACACTTTGGACACTGCCAAATCAGTTATTGACATACAGGACCAGGTGTGTGGGCGTACTCATTTATACAAGCGGGTAAGTGGACGAAACACAAAACGTGGTGGATTTGGTCTATTAAACAAATACTACAAGCGGGTAAGTGGGCGAGACACAACGTGGCGGACGGAGTTAGTCCGTTCAACAAATACTACGATGCATGTGCAAGGTAGGTAAGCTGGCATTCAAGCCCCTGGGGAGGGGGCGTACTGATGTATACAAGCGGGTAAGTGGGCGAGATACAACGTGGTGGAGTTGACATATTCAACAAATACTACGATGCATGTGCGGGTAAGCGGGGAAGGGGTGTACTCATTTATATTAGCGTTAAGTGAGCGAACACAACGTGGCGGAGCTGGTCTATTCAACACAAATACTACGATGCATGTTCGTGTAAACTGGTATTCATGCCCGGGGGAGGGGCGTTCTCATTTATACAAGCGGGTAAGTGGGCGAGATACCACGTGGTTGAGTTGGTCTATTCATCGAATATTATGCATGTGCGGGTAAGCTGGCATTCAAGCCCATGGGAGGGGCGTACTGATGTATACAAGCAGGTGTCTTAAGGGCCGGAAGGCACTACGGGTGTTTGAAAATCGTTGGTCACATATGCTTACAACATGATGATTGACCACCCCCCCCCCCCCTCCCCTCCCCCTCCCCCGGGTAGGAATAATTATTTGCAACATCCTTTCAAATTACAGCTTGGTGGCCGAATAAGTTACGGATGCGCACGTTCAAATTCAGCAACGCATTTACGACGAAGTACTTACACTGGTTTCTCAGTGAAGCTCGGTAATCCCGGGAATTTTAATTGGCGAGATTTGACGGGCAAGAAGATTGGTTTCATCGACGGATGGGCTTCTGATGAAGCGTGTTTACGCGGTGCATCTGATAAATATACTGTAAGTAAACAACAGTCCGTATCATATTCGCTCTTTGCACGGATCCGCAATTTGCGAGATCCTCGAACTGTTAAACGCATTAGATTCATTATATGGGATTATTCTATAACATTACTAGTTCGACTCTCTCTGCAAAGTGTGACTGGTTCACGCACTGAGACACTGTGAAATGATGCAACACTTCAGTCCAGTTCGAGGTTCACCCCGCAAAGGGCGGATCAGTGTAAAGAGCGAACAGTTTAGGAATTCTGGTAAAATACATTGAATCTCGTTTCAAGCAGCCTGGTGCTAAGCATAGATGAAAGGAACCGACAATTTGACCCGGTAGTATATTTTAACGGAATAAATCGTATTGGAAACTGGAAACCAATGCTTAGCCCCAGGCTGCCGAAAACGGGATTACAGGTCAGATAAGCCCTTACATGGTTGAAGTTCACACTTTAAAAGCAGACACATAGTGCCCCCTCCCCCCCCCCCCCCCCCCCCCCCTCCTGGTATTGATATGGGGGTAGGTTAAGTAAGGGTTCTTTTTATACTATACTTCCTAAGAGAGTCTTTGCTTTAATTACTAAAAGAAAAGTCTTTGAGAGTTTGTGTCAGGGGTTACAACATCATGCATATTTTATAGCTCTTTCAAAGTTTAGGCTCGCACGAAAATCAGTATTTTAGCTAAATTAGGGTGTCCGAGCCCAAGTTTTGCTTTATAATCAATGTCTAAACATTATTTTAACTAAAATTAGGGTGGCGTAGCCCAAATTAGTTTTACAGTGTTGAAACATGTGAACGAATGCGCGAAAAATGCGAAACAAATCTGTATTTTAACTATCATTAAGGTGGCCAAGCCCAAATTTGTTTTAAAATGTTGAAACATACATACATACGCTAAAAAGAAATTCAGTATTTAACTTTTTTTTTTTATTTGATCCTCCCCCATACAGGGGGAGTCAAAAAAAAGTTTACCCTAATTGAAAAAATCAAAAAAAATATTTGTGACCACAAAATCAAGCAAACAAAACTTTAATGATTGCGCCATTTCTTTGCTACCATCTGGAAAAAAAATCACGCTATTGATGATACCGTTAAGTAAATATGACTATTTCTGTACAGGAGCTGTTTTTTCACCAAAAACACGGTTTTTAATTTCAAGCGTAACAAGCTTAATAATGTTTAATAGGATTATGATGTAAAGCATTACACATCTTGTTTATTAAAAGACAATAGACTTGTTCAAAATTGTCTCCTAATAGATTAAAACATGAAATATGGATTAAATTGTATCACACTGTCAGTTAATAAATAATAATTGCAAGGATGAAATAGTCCGCAAGGGATATTCATAAACATGATAAAACTAGATGAGGATATTGAATAAAAATTGTCACCAGTGACTATCTGTTATGTGAATAATAAACGATATTTTTTATTTTATAGTATTTTGATAACATCAATAAACATAATATTGCACTTATTTTTCGTAAATATGTTCGATTAGTAAACATTATCCTTGAACCAATCAAAAATTGTCAATGTCCACAGTAAGACTACATGTAGTAAGTAATAGTCTATCCCTCTCTTTCTTTCTCTACATGTAAAATTTATTCCTGTTAATGAATAGAAACCCACTTGATAATCCAGCATCTTGTTTGGTCTTCTCCTGATCTTTGAGAGTGTGCTTAAGATGGTTGCACTGAGGGACAATAGACAGCTTTAAGGCCTATTTATGACACAATTACCACACTTTAATCATTTCATAACAAAGGAATTGATCCTTTCGCTGTCGGTATTGTAATTTTTTATTGGTTGTATCTTATGAAATATAATGGTCAAGATCTGGAAGCGTGTTCGGATGTTAAATTGGTCACTTTCCTTCAAAACAGCGTAAAATGAGTTTCCTCAACTAATCTAAACCAGATAAAATTCATATTAAAGCTAATGAATTTGTCTTTATACCGTAGTAAATTGTCTTGAAAACAAACAAATACTTTTTTCTAAAAAAAAATCGCTGAAGTTGAGTAAACTTTTTTTTGACTCACCCTGTATTACAACAATGGTATTAATTTCATGACCCCCCCCCCAAGAATATTTGGTTCCCCCTTACCGAAGAATATGACAGCCAGCCCCCTTACCCGATTTTATGGCGATATTGATGTTTACCCATCAACGCCAAGAAAGGTGCCAATTTGTTTTTTTAGAGTGTTGATATTTACCCCATCAACGCCAGGAAGGTGTTCATTATAGATACCTTCTTTGATATGTTATTTGTTTCTTCATAGGGTGCAGATATTCCCGTCGACAACATCGTTCATTACGATGGACGTGACGCTCTCATAGCAGGGATACTGTCGGGAGAGGTAGGTGTGATATTGGATCGTAATGTTGTGGGCTGAACTTTGCCTTAAAGAAAATAGTAGGTGAACACTCTTCTATCTTAAAGAAAATAAAAGGATTTCAAACATCAAGTGGCACATCCTCGTCAAAAAATAATTTGAGTACCCGCCACCCCCGTCCCCGGGCCATGATGCCGGTTATAGGTAAGTGTCTGTGTACCTATGGACGATACCATCTGCCTTCAGAAGTTCACCTAATATTTTCTTTAAGGCAGAGTTCACCTAACATTTTTTTTGAGGCAGTGTTCACCTAATATTTTCTTTAGACATAGTTCACCTAATATTTTCTTTAAAGGTGCATGTCAATCTAGTGATAGTTATATATCAAATGAAAGCTTGTGACTTCTAGATTCCAAATTATGTGTTTTTAATTTTTTATAAACTTCTAGTAAGCCTCTATGCCTTTTCAAAGTTTTCATCAACTCCCCTCTCTAAAAAAAGATTGAGTGACCTTGCAAATCCACAGGGTGGTGATGACATCATCTCCTGTACACCACCTTACACTACCAGCACAGACAGCCCCATGCCCCATGCACTTGCACACACTGCATGGAGTGTCAATACATACAATGTACTGGTATAACATGCATGGACCACCACATCCACATAGCATAACATTTATATAATTCTACGATTTAATCATGGAATTATTTGTATTATATAAATTCTACCTGTATTTTAACATATTTTAAATAATCGTGTATAATATAGGCAATTCAATATGGAAAAAAATCACTATGGTCATTGTGGATAATACTAGGCGAGGAACAAAATACAGTTTTTGAATAGATGTATACTATTACACTGTAAATTGGGTGTTTAGATCCTAAACACAAAGCTAAACACTATCTTGAAGACACTTTCTAAACATATTTAATTACTAAACATGTTTAGATGATTATCATCTAAACATGTTTACAACCTAAACACTAATGCTAAACACTAGTTTGACTACACTTTCTAAATATGTTAAAATGCTAAACATGTTTAGTGTCATCATAAATGTTTAGCACTGAAACATGTCCATCACTTCAATGTTTAGAAAGCAAACATTTTAAGATGATCAAATGTTTAGATTCTAAACATGTTCCGTGGCAGTGCATGCAATCAGGCTTTGTCAGTGGTTGCTATGGCCGTCAATATGTTAGGTTGTGGTCAAAAGTTATAAGAAGTTGATGTGATATTGTTGGTAAGATGGTTAGATCCTATACTTAAATTCATCAAACTATTCGCTCATCATAAATGTAGATCACGGCATATGCTGTATTGAAGTTAAGTAAGCTTAAACTATTACACACACACGATGAGCATAACAATTGATAGGCCTACTACATGTATAGGCTCTCACCACCTTACCTCGTAACGTCTCACCAACTCACTGAACAACATTTGTGACCATAACATATTTGAGATGGAAAATCTGATTTTCCATCCCAATTTACTAAATACGATGCCCACTTAGTGAAATCCAAAATGGCGACAGTCGCTAACATGACCCAATACGTTCAACCAATAACATTCAATATTGTTCGTCACGTGTTCAACAGATGTTTAAATGCTAAACGCCTGATAACCTAAACACGTTTAGGTAGTATTTGCTTCATATAACGTGTGTTTAATTACTAAACGTATATGGCCTAATGTGTTTAGCAAGTGTTTCGACTAGCAAACGTTTAGACTTTAAATATGTAATGCTAAAGAATTAAACATGTTTTGTTAAGTCGAGTATGTTTAATTGCTAAGCACCTATCAAGTGCTTAGCAATTGGACACAAGCGCTCAGAAAGTAAACATGTTTAGATGTTTAATTTCAAAACACTCAATTTGCAGTGTAGTGTTTGTGAAAATCCTGTTTGAAGTTGTGTGATATTTGGCTTCGAAATTTGGGAATTTAGGATTATAACATTAAATAAATCCTAAAAAGCAAAAGGCTTATACTTTCTAATTTTTTTTATTACACAGGTTTGGGGCAAGTCACTTTATATCAAAGGCAATTTTCACCAAGGGATATGGTATTTCCAAGAGAACATTTCCTATTTTGGTCTGATGTAGATGTAATTCCATTACCGAAAAGTAAATAAAGTTTTTCTACTGGACTTGTTCTTGCTGAATTATAATGTCATTGTAAATTCTCATCCTTCCCCAATCTACTAAGATTCTCAAACATCAACTTCAGCAATATCTATACTTGTTCTTATCAAAACAGTGGTAACGGAATTACATTTGGTAACAGAATTACATTAAGTTCACAATTACAACTTAGCTTTCTGAAGATATAAAGAAACTATCTAGTAATATCTCTTTACTTATTGTTAAACAATCAATCACAGAATATGTTTATTAGGTTATTTACTTAAAGGTAGATGACCCGATCACATTTTCGTAACACAGAATTATTTCAAACATACGGAGATTTTCATATCATATGAAAGCTCGTATTTTTCTCATCATCATACTGAAATTTGACGGCCTAAATCGGTATAATTACGGAGAAATCGATGAAATAACGTCGAATTACCGCGAATGGTGGTAACCACCGATATAGTTTGTGTACTACTTAATGGGTACAGTTCACAGCATCTTGTGCGTCTAAAATAAGAACCATTAGAGCTATGCAACTCAAACTTTGGAACACGACTTTTTTAAGGATGACCTTTCATGTAGAATAGAAAACTTCAAGTTGAAAATCGGAACATCTACCTTTAAGTCCAATTTTAAACACATTGGTCCAATAGTTTGATATATTGGGTGTTTTATAGTATGTTTTCCCTCCATTTTCTGGTTTTTAAAACAAACACAAATCATCTTTGTGAGCTTAGATTGCATACAGGGATTTCCATTTTAGTTTATAATAGTGGAAGACTTGGAAGTCATGCTGAATGTTAACACACTCATTCAGATAACATGGATAATCTGATATTCAAACAATATACAATGATCTGGTAAATTTATTCACAATTTTGTAATTCTGGGTTTCATTAACAATTAAATTGTTTGCATAATGATTATGTTATAAAATTGAATCCTACATTAATAGTATTTTTAATTCAAACATCACACACTTGTACGGTATTCCATACTTTAACTATGCATTATATCATGGGTTTGTTCACATTTGTTATCAGTGGTGTGTACAGTGTGTGTGTACAGGAGCTGATGTCATCAGCTTGTGCTGTAATATGATCTGGTGAATTTGTTAGATATGAAGGAGGCCCTCTGGAGGTTAAAAGATTGGTGATTTTGATTCTTTTTTACTTATTTTCTGGCACACAGGTTTTCGGGGGAAAATCAGAAAAATATATTTTGAAATCTAAAGATCACCAGCTTTCCATTGATATATAATGATCCATAGAATAACAGCCACCTTTAAGGCAGAGTTCACCTAACATTTTCTTTAAGGCAGCGTTCATCTATACGCTACTTGCACGGTACAGATGGAACCATTGAAAGCGAGGCTCTCCCCTCACCACGCGCACTATCACGCCACACTGCGTCGTGGTTTCACGCAGGTTTGTGCATCGCGTGACGCGGTTTGGTGCGCTCGCGATGAGGGGAGAGCCTCGCTTTCATTCTAAAGTGGCGATTGCGTACAAGTAGCGTATAATGTCCGTAAAGGTAGAGTTCATCTATTATTTCCGTACAGGTAGAGTTCTAAGAATATTTTCTTTACGGTAGAGATCCACGGTAGAGAAGTATTTCCACGCGGCAGACGACAGTTCCAAAAGTTCACAAAATGTTTCAAAAATGTCACCATTATTGAATTTCATATCCATATTTCGAATCGTCGTTAGAAATGCATTAAAATAAATACAAACATGCCTATTATTGGTTCAGTAATTCTTGAGATAGACTTTGAAAGTGAGGAAAGGTTTCTGAAACATCATATTATGTGTAATATGGTAAAAATAACAGCAGTACACTGTAAATTGGGTGTTTAGATCCTAAACACAAAGCTAAACACTATCTTGAAGACACTTTCTAAACATGTTTAATTACTAAACATACAACCTAAACACTAATGCTAAACACTAGTTTGACTACACTTTCTAAATATGTTTAAATGCTAAACATGTTTAGTGTCATCATAAATGTTTAGCACTGAAACATGTCCATCACTTCAATGTTTAGAAAGCAAACATTTTAAGATGATCAAATGTTTAGATTCTAAACATGTTCCGTGGCAGTGCATGCAATCAGGCTTTGTCAGTGGTTGCTATGGCCGTCAACATGTTAGGTTGTGGTCAAAAGTTATAAGAAGTTGATGTGATATTGTTGGTAAGATGGTTAGATCCTATACTTAAATTCATGAAACTATTCGCTCATCATAAATGTAGATCACGGCATATGCTGTATTGAAGTTAAGTAAGCTTAAACTATTACACACACACGATGAGCATAACAATTGATACTACATGTATAGGCTCTCACCACCTTACCTCGTAACGTCTCACCAACTCACTGAACAACATTTGTGACCAATTGTGTTCAATTTGAGATGGAAAATCTGATTTTCCATCCCAATTTACTAAATACGATGCCCACTTAGTGAAATCCAAAATGGCGACAGTCGCTAACATGACCCAATACGTTCAACCAATAACATTCAATATTGTTCGTCACGTGTTCAACAGATGTTTAAATGCTAAACGCCTGATAACCTAAACATGTTTAGGAAGTATTTACTTCATATAACGTGTGTTTAATTACTAAACGTATATGGCCTAATGTGTTTAGCAAGTGTTTCGACTAGCAAACGTTTAGACTTTAAATATGTAATGCTAAAGAATTAAACATGTTTTGTTAAGTCGAGTATGTTTAATTGCTAAGCACCTATCAAGTGCTTAGCAATTGGACACAAGCGCTCAGAAAGTAAACATGTTTAGATGTTTAATTTCAAAACACTCAATTTGCAGTGTAGAGTTCACCTAATATTTTCTTTAAGGCATAGTTCACCTAATATTTTCTTTAAGGCATAGTTCACCTAATATGTTCTTAAAGGCATAGTTCACTTTTTATCATTTAGTAGACATGAATGCTAAAATGTGATTGGTTAATGTCCCAATGATTTTTTCCCGTATCTGATGACTGATATGAGCCCGTATTAGTCTAGTAATTTTATCACAGCTCTGATTGGTTACATCAAGGTTTGGATTGATCCATTATCAATTTGAGGGGTTAGATGTGGAAAGGGTGGCGGTGTTGAGATGGATGTGGGTTGGGGGTTTTAGGTGATAGGGGATGTGGAGTTGGCCTGTCTTTTTGTAGGTTCCCGGTATCATTTATGTGGTTCCCAGTGTTATGGGTTCCAAGTTGTTTAAGTTGTGCTCAGTGTATGTTGGGTTTCGATGAGCGGTGTGGTGAATGACGGCGAGCAAAAATATTCTTTTTGGTGGTTCCCAATGTCATTTTGGTGGTTCCAAGCGTTTAAGGCTCCAAGTTATCTAAGTGCTAGATATCTTGGGGTGAGGAAGCAGTGTGGTGAAATAGGATAGGGGTGAATTGACACTACAATGTTTTTAGTTGTTCCAAGTGTTAAGGTTTCGAGATGTTTAAGTTTAATTATTCCTCATTTACTTTTTAAAATGCATTCATGTCTACTAAATGATAAATTCGTTACCCCCTGTTTGTTCTCATGCAATACGGAAAATATCTATGGTTTGTTTCCAATATCACATTCGGCTATCGCCTCATGTGATATTGGAAACAAACCATAGATATTTTGCCGTATTGCATGAACAAACAGGGGATAACTAATAATATTTTCTATAAATGCCAGAGTTCACCTAATATATTTTTAAAGCAGAGTTTACCTAATATTTTTTTAAGGTAGAGTTCACATAATATTTTATTTCAGGTAGAGTTCACACATAATATTGTTTAAGGCAGCGTTCACCTAGGTTTCTGAAAAATATGGTAAAACTTATGAATCCCGTTTCCGGCAGCCTGGTGCTAAGCATTGGTTTCCAGTTTCCAATACGATTTATTCCGTTAAAATATACTACCGGGTTCCAAATTGTCGGTTCCTTTCATCTATGCTTAGCACCAGGATGCTTGAAACGAGATTCACAACTTATAGCCGCTTTTACGCGGCAGGCGTCTGTAGACGACATTCCAAAATGTCACAAAATGTTTCAAAAATTTCAAAATTGTAAAATTCCATTACCATATTTGGAATCCCAATGTGAAATGCAATGAAATAAGTACAAACATGCCTAATATTTGTTCAGCAATCCTTGCGATAGACCTTGAAAGTTGAGAAAGATTTCTGACAAATCTTGTTTTGGATATGGTAAAACCAATAGCCGCGTGGAAAGTGTTAAGGTAGAGTTAACCGAATATTTATTTTACTTAACAGGTGGATGCTGGCTTTGACGGTTCAAAAGCCTCGTATAAAAACATTGATACTGTACAAATGTTAGACATGGATGACATAAGTTGTGTTGAAGATGGTGGCTCGATGATGATGCGAAAAGATAATCGTTTAGCGGAATGGTTCAATCCTGCTTTAGAGCGACTATTAGCTACATCCGAGTACCGAACCATATGCAACGATATCAGTGAACAACACGGTAAGTAGGTCGTATGATAAAGGGGAGGTGTGAGTCGGGCATATCAAAATGATATTACTAAACATGTGTTTCTTTGCCGTGTAGCTCAAGATGTTTTAATGAAATGAATGATATGTTTTGATGAGTCCTTTTAGAAAAACATGACTCATTACGTAAAGAAAAGCCAATCCGTCATTGGTTTGTTTGTTTCTGTGTACACTTACAGTTACTTAGCAATGATAACTGACAGGACTTATCCAAAACATATAATTCCTTACATAAAAACAAAACATGCTGCTCTCAAAAGATAAAAACACTATCATCATGGTTTCAGGTAACATAACTAATCATAAACTGATCAAGCACTGTTTCTTTCGCGACTTGGGACCCATGTTTAGGGGGGTTTTTTTTACCTGGGACCCGTGTTTATTTAGCATGTTATGTATTTCAGTACAAATCATACCCCTTGTTATAGTTGTTGATGTTTCGCAAAAGAGCGACCCATTTGCGCAGTTCATACCTATGTAAGGTAACATAACTAATCATAAACTGTTCAAGCACTATAAAATCAGATTCAAAGAGGGCCTTAATGAACCCAGGATGCTTAGAACAGGCCCGTAAGAAGAGGGGCGATGGTGGCGATCGCCCCCCCCCCCCCCCTTTTGAAAATCTTCCCCGGAAAATTTGTACACAGATGAAAAAATGTCGCGCGTTACGCGCGCTTGTCTTCCTAAAATGCAATATTCTTTGCTACAAGCTTGTTTAGAGCCAAAATGTACCTCGATCGTGCAAAAAATAGGTGCAAATTCGCATATTTGACTCACAAAAATCTTTCCGTTATTTTTTTTTAAACGCCCCCCCCCCCCCCCCCCCTTTGAAAAAAGTGTCTTACGGCCCTGTAGAAGGACAACATATGAAAGAATGGAATCCATTTACAACCTCAGTGCGGTGACGTCGGTATTTAAGTCTATTCAAGTGGTCACTATACGCCATATGTTGAGGCAGGTTAGGTACGTGATTTTCGTATCCCACTTTAGATGATATATGTAGTAGTATCATGTTACCCCTTTGCACATATCTCAACCAAACATTTCCTTCAAGATGAATGGCCTAGCGACACCTCACTTAAAAAATCCATACACCCTAGTTAGGAAGAGATCACCTTAAACTTCCCCACTGGGAGTGTGCATTTCAAATGGGGTTACCTGCATGGTTGATTACATTTGAAATTCACACTCACATTCACACTGTGTGGAAGATTAAGGTCATGTATTTTCCATAGGGGATTTTAAATTGAATAGCCCAGTAAATACTGATGGAACTGTTTGTGTCTTTCTGAATAGGAGACTATGCGGGACCGAATCCAGAAGACATCTGCATTCTCTAGATAAGAAGATATCGCTAGAATCCGATGACAACCAACAAATAATATAGAACTAGGCCTATGCATGTATAGACGATGCAACGCAAGGCCAGCAATAGGAAAATATAGAACACTGAAGTATGAAATGGATATACGGCTGTCGGCTGTAACAGTTATGAAGTCTTAAGGTTCGTTCACACTAGACGTTGTTTGTCGTGCGTTGCGATGCTGATCGCAATGGAGTTAACTGTCATTACAGCAGTCTGCGACGCATTGCGTTGACGCTGACGTTCTCCTAATTTGCCACACGGCACTGACTGCCATCGCATGCAGTGACCTGCGCTGCGTCGACACAACGTGACTTGCGATGATTTGCCGTACATCGCGGCGGAAGTAAGGCTACCACATCGTACATCGCATCGCACAGCAAACATCGCCTAGTGTAAACGATCGAACCTTCATTTAGGCATTTGATTACAAAGAACATGAAGATAACACCGTATGATATACGAGGGGCGTTCAATAAATACCTGTAACCATTGTTTTTCTCCACTCATGCGCGACGTATGCCAACTAGAATTAGGGTAATTTGAAATATAGGTCTTTATCTTTCCTCGCATGCATGAATGAACACTATCGTTTGTGGGATTACGTAATGGCACATGCGTAAAATCAATACTCTCTGGACACTGCATGAAAAATAGCTGATCAGGGCGGAGAATATTTGCAAGCAATTTGATGCATAGTTACTTTTTTCAAAATATCTCAAGAACCGATGCATGGAATAAGTTGCCGTTTGAAACAGTGATAGACCACTACTATGTGCTCAACATTACTTATTTTCAGATGCAAATTATGGAGAAAAACACTTATTATGTAACATTAAAACGTCATCTTTTTGTCATAGCTTAAAAGAAATTCTTTAATGAATAAACAGTCAAGGTCAAGGTATCCAACCGCAAGATTTATCTTAAACCTCTTGTTCCTCATTGTTACATGTCATAGATTTAAATGGGAGATTACAAAGACACTATCTAAAACCGTTTTCTGCAGAGAAAATGTTTATACAATGAAGCTCTTTTTACCCAATTTGAGTTTATTCACTATACTGACCATAACATTAAATTGAATTGTATTTTCAAATAGATGTTTACATTTTTGAACTTTGTATATGTATTGAAGTTCACCACAGTTCTTGTTTTCTTAAATTAAATTCCTTATCTGTAACTTTTACGTTGGTTGCAGTGATTGTTTAACATTTCTACTCATTATGAGCGCTTTCTGACCACCGTGCGTTCTACGCATGCGCAGATTTTTATTCCAAGTTCAAAAATTCTCGATGTATTTATTGATACCCTGTCATCTATACAATAACGAATCCTGCATTTGCTGTGGTATTTCAGGAAATCCCAATTGTTTGCTATAACTATCATTTTCATTTCTTTGGATTTTCGGCATTTTGGGGCTCACTGTCAAAGCCTAATGTTGACCAATATAAGATGCAGTGTATTTCCAAAAGTTGTCGTTGACAGAACCTCTCCATTTAGGACCGCGTTGAGCATGGTCTCTGGTTTCCTGATACAAAATGTTAGACTTGCACAATTACGTAATTATGAATATTCAGTAAATCCAGATTGTGTTAAATGATAGATTAAGGTTCATACTTTATAATGTACCCACTTAGATTTCACAGAATCACTCAGGTGTGGAGAACAACAATGGTTGCGGATATTTATTGAATGCCCCTCGTATTTGTACCGTCATTAATGACACTAATAGGTGAAAAGTAGACAGATTTAACATTTCTGTTTTCTCACAACTCGAGATTTTAAGCTCACCTTTTTGGAAGTTTTCCTCGGGAATTCTCTCCGAAGTCATCATCCCCAATTTCACACATGGGGGCGCTATTGATGGATGTCTCCCGAGTCATCATGGAAAAGTAGATAGCTAGGTTCACCGTTCGCCTTTGGACAAATTTTAAACTGACAATTTTAAACTTTAAACGCACCTATTTAAAGTCGGTCAAGTTTTAAAAATGTGCGCAAACCCGTTTAAGTAGAGAGTTTTAAACTTGCCGAACCCCTTTAAAAAACCTTTAAAATATGCAAACCCGTTTATGTAGGACAGTTTTAAACTGTCGAACCCCTTTAAACTCTTTATTATGTTTACTATGTATACTTGTCGAAAATCAGTTAGATATTGCATGTGCAACACATTGATATGATATTAATCCATTATTAAATCAGGTAGTTTAACCCTAAGTAATAACTAAAACCCATGAAGGGCTTTTCTGTTCATAAGATATTCCAAGTAGGCCTATAGTGCTGAAGAGGGACGGTGTGATAGGAGCCATGGTCCCCCGGAGCCATAGTCCGGCCTCCATAGACATAGTTGGAATGGAGCGTGAAAAAAACCGGGGAAACTAGTGTTGCGTGTAAAGATGAGTGCCCTAGATACCAACCTATAGTCTACACTACTGAGTGGACTATTGTCACCTACTACACTTGTTGTAATCCAACGCTGATGAAATAAAAACCATAATCACTCAGTTCGTCTCCTAGCACACTGAGATGCTTTTAGCTTCAATTGGATTTACAATCCCTCTGAGCATGTCAAGGGATAAACACCAATCATGCTAGTAATAGAAATTAAAAACAACATTATTATTTTAAAAGTGATTGAAATGATTGAAAAGTTAATCCTACGGATAATGTCTTGAACAGAGAGATCTTGTTTTCTCCTTAAAGGGTTGCTTCGTGAACTTTGACCCAGAATACTTGGCCTGTAATGGTGTATAAAACTTTACGTGCTGTGAGCGGATGTGCAACTTTAAAGGCATTTATTTTTTTGGGGGGGTTGAATTATTATAAAAGTCGTACATACACGTTTCCTAACATTGTACATGTAGGCCTACTGTACTGACAGTCATCACACTAAGTAATCGACCAGGTAATAAACATAAAAGTATAACTCCTACATAAACATGTGTAATTATAAAGTTGTTGAGATATTACACGCTAAGAATGGTTGATTAATGAGGAAGTTACGATCCCAAACGTTAGGGCAAGTCTGATTTTCATTTTAACATTTTATTTTCAACACGGGGAGAGTAAGGCAGATAAGCGTGTGTGCCGTATTGATCAACCGTGACAATGCCACCGGCCGACTATCCAACAATCAGGCCATCGACGGGTGAATTGGCACAACCACTACCAATAATCAATAATTTGTCGGTCTGAGTCCCTGTGTTGAAAATGAAAATGAGAAAATGAAAATCAGACTTGACAGTACACTTGGGATTGTAACTTCCTTAATAATCAGCCATTCTAAGCGTGTAATATCTCAAATTCAAGAAGAGAAATTTCTCAACATGTTTATAATATAATATTTTTATGTGGGAGTTATACTTTTAGAGGTATCAGCACATTTATTACCTGGTCCGTTACTTATTGTGATGACTGTACATTACGTTTGGTTTGATACCATATCTACTTAAAATACAGTTTGACTCGTGTTTTAATGAATAATATATCGTGTTTCTATAGGAATAAGCTTCAAATGAAAGAATGAGCATAAATATAGATAAATAAATACATTAACCCAGACACTTTTAGAACGGAAATGTTCAAAAAACTATCCGGGGTAGAAATGAGGGAAATTTAGCGGAAAAAACCGGAGTTGCCGACGACAGGATTCGAACCCGGAGCAGGTTAGGGTTAGGGTTTCCCGGGCCCTCCAGCATGGAATACAGTGTCTCAGACCACTGACAGGGGTCACGCGCCCGTAATTACAAATTCCGCGCGCATTTATCACCTGCCGTGAACGCCCGGCGAGATTACATGGGGTTCGGGGCTGTAAGGGTTATGGTAATGCGAGAAAAAAGTGCACAATAACCCTAACACTTTTGGGACGGAAATGTTGAAAAACTATCCGTAGGTGGAAATGGGCCGAATTTAGTGTTGAAAACCGGACTTGCCGACGACGGGATGCGAACCGGGGTCCTCATCCAGCATGGAATACAGTGTATTAGTCCACTCGCCCAGGGGGTCACACGCGCCCGTAATTAACAATTCCGTGCACATGCATCAGCTGCCGTGAGCGTCCGGCGAGATTGACGAATTATAATTACACATGATTGAAGTAAATAAATGAACCTTAAGAAAGACAAATCTGCGTGAAAAAGATCCAGGGGCAGTTTTTTTTATTAATTAGTTCACGAAATTAGCAGTTTTCTGCCCTGGGACTGGTTATTATAAAGAAGGACGAACTCATTCTTGGTAAATCATGTTTAAAAGATAATTCACTAAATCATAATCACCGCGGCGTTTAATTATTGATCGTGCCGTTTTAAAAATAAAGGAATTTATTTATTTATTTATTTATTTAATTAAGCATTAATTAGTGGATAAATTGTCGTTGGGTAAATATTTTTGCAATTTTTTTAATTTGTAGTTAGGCCTATGTTTAATTCATTTTTACACTAAAAAAAGTACACATTATTGCCAAAATCTATGTAATAATCAAGCTTGTAGTGTTTGATAAATCAGACCATCATATGCAAATCATTGATTTCCAGATCAGGCAATCGATTTCCAGATAAAGCACATTTCCAGATTTGGTCATTTGCCTGAACTGTTAGTATTACACACTAAAGACCATGAGGCCATAATTGTCTGCTTTTCAAACTTTTAATCTTCTATCATTGTTTTGTGGGATTTACAGCCTGCCTAGTCAGGCAACTGGAGGATTTATGACCGGCAATAGCTAAATTGCCGGTTTGAAGTAATTAAGACAGTGGAAAATAATGGAATCAAGATCTATTAAAATACAATATTATAAAATCTATCAAGCGCTGTCACTTTTTTGACCAAAAAGTGTACTTTAGGTCCCAGATCCTAGTATACCAGTATCGTTCAATACTATAACATACAAGTTGCAAGTATCGGTCGATACTGGTACGATTTTACTGTTCCAGTACGTATCGGGCGAGCGATACTGGTACGATTTTACTGTTCCAATATCGGGCGATTACGATTTTACTGTTCCAGTATCGGGCGATACTGGTACACGTAATACCAGTAGGATTAATCCCAGTATTGAACGATATTGGTAACATTTTATATATGTGCCAGTATCGGTCGATACTGGAACACTAACTTTGTACCAGTATCGGACGATATTGGGGTCACGCCACTAAATAGAGTTCCATAGGATATGTACAAAAACACTGATATAAAACTCTATATTAGACCACTAAATTGCGAAATTGGACCCCGTAGAGTCATTTTTTCTTAAAGATGATCACATTTCCCCACCAAAAAATGAAGAAATAGGTAGGTGAACCAGCTCGATTTTCCAAAATATGCCCATGGAGTTGACTACCTATCTGACGAGCTTGGAAATGTCGCCGTAGTCGCCAATGTTTCCATTAAAAAGCACAAATTTGAAAGATCTCTCAAAATTTACCTAGATTATATTCACAGTTTATAATCGGGGTGCATGTAGGTGATGTCCCATTTATCATAATTAATAAAGAATCATAGGCATGTACGCAATGGTATTACTGTCAAGTCTTTTTAATTGAGGATTTTGTGATGCATACTTTCCGATTTTAGTTTTAAACACCGTCCTTAAGGGTAGGGGATACCCCATTTAATAGTGCACCCTTGAGGAAATTGATTTTGTGCTGAATGTACTTAAAATGTTCCGGAATAGTTACCTTGAATAATTTGGAACATTTTATGACCATTTTAATGATATTTCCATGTTGTTATAATTATTTATGAGTGGAAATTGTCATGCATTGATATCCTGCTATCTACTGAAGATAGCAAAATTAACAGAGCCATATTACATTTTGTGAGAACAGCTACCATCCTTTTTAAAGAAATATTTGTCAGGACAGCAGTCATCCTATTGAAAGAAATTCTTATTGTTTTTAATGTATAGATAGTTTGTTTGTTTTTACTAAAAGGGCGGGGAGTTATAATTGATATATAATTATATAATTTCTTTTCGCTTTTTTTTCTTCTTTTTTTTTCTAAGAAAAGATTCCTATATAGGCTACCCAAAAAAAAAAAGTTAATTTTTTTTTTTGTATCGGGCGAGCGATACTGGTACGATTTTACTGTTCCAATATCGGGCGATTACGATTTCACTGTTCCAGTATCGGGCGATACTGGTACACGTAATACCAGTAGGATTAATCCCAGTATTGAACGATATTGGTAACATTTTATATATGTGCCAGTATCGGTCGATACTGGAACACTAACTTTGTACCAGTATCGGACGATATTGGGGTCACGCCACTAAATAGAGCTCCATAGGGATATGTACAAAAACACTGATATAAAACTCTGTTTTAGACCACTAAATTGCGAAATTGGACCCCGTAGAGTCATTTTTTCTTAAAGATGATCACATTTCCCCACCAAAAAGTGAAAAAATAGGTAGGTGAACCGGCTCGATTTTCCAAAATATGCCCATGGAGTTTACTACCTCTAGCTCTCTGACGAGCTTAGAAATGTCGCCGTAATCGCCAATGTTTCCATTAAAAAGCACAAATTTGAAAGATCTCTCAACATTTACCTAGATGATATTCACAGTTTATAGTCGGGGTGCATGTAGGCGATGTCCCATTTATCATAATTAAGAAAAAAATCATAGGCATGTACGCAATGGTATTACTGTCAAGTCTTTTTAATAGAGGATTTTGTGATGCATACTTTCCGATTTTAGTTTTAAACACCGTCCTTAAGGGTAGGGGATACTCCATTTAGTGTAGTGCACCCTATTGGGTGTTCCAGTATCGGACGATACTACATTAGTACATTCCAGAATCTTGGACTTAAATTTCTCTTTTTCCAAAAGGTTTTACCTCTGGTCAAACATTTTAGAAATATTTATGAACAAATAAGAAACGGTATCTTAAGTATCTTAAGATGATTTTGGTGGAATTTCGGCATTTTTTACCAAAAACTGATTTATTTTTTACTTCTCCTTTTGGTCAAAAAATAAATAAAATCGGCCTTTTTAGTGAAATTTGATACTAAAAATGGATTTTCTGTAGATAACAACGTCAAAATATAAATAAATGGAAACACATTTGGAGGTCTGGTTAGCACCTAAACAACAAACCCGAGAAAGGAAAAACATAGCTATATCAAGAGAACCTATAGTGGGGATGGATAAATGGCGAGTTACCGGATGGGCGAGTTGTTGACAAGGGCGAAAGGCGAGTTATTGACAAGGGCGAAAGGCCATGAAAGTTTCATGAAAATCCAACCATCTGGGTTAACCTTGGATGACTGAAAATGACATTGAAAATGTAGGTTTGGGTAATTTGGGTAAAATGACATTGAAAATGTTCTCTCATGATGAACACTGGTCTACTTGAACTAGGGTAACACATTTCTACATACCAATCTACATTTTGGAGACCCTTTGAACAAACAAATCTTGCTGTCTTTATACTTAAAATTGTCATATGTGTCAAATATGCAAACAAGAAGAATCTTCAAAAAGACAAACAGCGCTTAGGAGGGGTTGAGTTTGAATGCAAGCGGACATAACATGAAGAGTTGAGTGAATTGTATTTTATCAAAACGAGCACTTTCAATTTTTCATCATAATCAAGTTTTAAGTTTTAAATTTAACATATCAAAAAGTCATAATCAAGTTGTACATTATTGTTATCTTCATTTATACATAAACAAACGCCCTGAAAATATTGGTTGTGAAAGGACCCATACTTAACCAAAATTGAATTTTTGTATAATTATATGATATAAATGAAGGTGTTCCGATTGCTGGCCCGATTTTCAATATGATTTGATATATAATACATGAAGGATCATTCTTAAAATAGTCAAAGTTTGAGTTGCACAAGGCATAACAAAGAAGTTTGTTTGCCCAAACAAGAGTTGAAAAAGTGGGTCAGTAGGTAAATTACCTTTTTTTTTCTCTTTTTCTTTTTTGGCTATAGACACATTTAGTGAAGAAAAATACTATACAATTTGATTTTAATACACTTTAATGTTCTTTAAAACCCTAACCTTCCTACACTACGATTCACTACAGCAAAAAAACAATGTCCACGCGCATGCTACAGCATTCGATTCGATGTTGTCATCAACCAAGCTGATATGTGTGTACGAAATCGCTGTCTGGGTGAGCGTTGGCAGGTTAGCCGAGTGGTTAGGGACGCGGCGCGGTGATCGGAGGGTTCGGGGTCGAATCCCGTCGTTACGCGGCGATTATTTGGTTAACAAATTCAATTCAATCTTGGAAAGTATGGGTGTATAAATTGTGACCCATGGTTCTTCTTGGTTGTTCTTGTGCATTTTGTGATCGAAACATTGTTAGAAGTAGATTTAGTAGATTACTTCACATAATTTATATATTTTTTTATTAATTTTAAATATGCAAATAAACAATACCGGTATCTAAAGATTAATCTTTTTTTAACCAAATTGATAAAACTTGGAGTTTGTGTGCTTTTGTGACTGTGTGTTTTTTAAAAATATTTAGTGAATAAAAGATGGAAAGAGTGTTTTTGTTGCCGGAATAATGGATGGGCGGGTCTATATTTTGAGTATAATCCAATTAATTGAATGCACAAAGTATGAAATAGCATCTTGCGTGAACAAGTCCATGTGCTGTGTATAATGCATCTTACCTGTTCAAATTAATCAGATTATATAAGTAATGTCAGTATCAAATAATGGACGACTACAAATATGAAAATGCCAGTTTCTCTCATTAGTTTTGAAGTTACCCATAATGTTCAAACTTGCCCATGCTCAACCACCTCAACATTTGGAAAATCTCTTACTTAACAACTTGCCAACAACTCGCTTTTTACCCTTGTCAACAACTCGCCTTACGCCCCTGTCAACAACTCGCCTTTTGCCCTTGTCAATAACTCGCCTTTCGCCCTTGTCAATAACTCGCCTTTCGCCCTTGTCTATAACTCGCCGTAACTCATCCATCCGCTAACTCGCCTTTCGCCCTTGTCAACAACTCGCCGTAACTCGCCCATTCGCTAACTCGCCTTTCGCCCTTGTCGATAACTCTCCGTAACTCACCCATCCGGTAACTCGCCAATTACCCAAACCCCCTATAGTTGGGTCAAATCTAGTAATTCCGTGACCATGAAGAGCGAAATGGATCATGTATGGCCCTAAGATTTTACAAACATAATGAGGAAAATATAGAATTTCCGATATCAAAATACCTTGATGTGAAAAAAAATCATAGCCAAAAATAGGTGATCAGAACATACCCCTTTAATTTTTCTTATAAGAATATTTTTTCTCAAATTCATTTTGTGCCAATCTATTCGGATCTTAATGAGACTATACATTGTAAACCCGGCCGGTACTTGACAAAGTGTGCCGCCATTGGGTCAACACTGTCCACGTGGCTATTAGTTTTTACCATCACATAACAGATTTTTCAGAAACCTTTCCCAACTTTCAAGGTCCATCTCAAGGATT
Organism: Ophiura sarsii; assembly: GCA_035610835.1. Classification (NCBI taxonomy): domain Eukaryota; kingdom Metazoa; phylum Echinodermata; class Ophiuroidea; order Amphilepidida; family Ophiuridae; genus Ophiura; species Ophiura sarsii. Next base: position 41,510,132 of record CM069457.1, on the reverse strand, counting down.
ACTGAACCAATTCTAGGCATGTTGGGGGGGGGGGGGGGGGGGGGGGGGGGAGGTGTCAACAAATTTCGCACAATCCAAAAAAAATCGCACAGTCAAAAAAAAATCGCACAGTCAAAATTTCTCGTCCCCATTTTTTAGCTTCTCCGTCCCCATTTTAGCAAAAAATTGCGCACAGTTCAAAAAAAAATCGCACGGTCCAAAAAAAATCGCGCAGTAAATATACTACATGAACAATTTCTCGTCCCCATTTCTCTTCTCTTTCCCTTCTCCTTCCCCTTTCCCTTCTCTTTCTCCCGCTCCTTCCCCTTTCCCTTCTCTTTCTCCCTCTCCTCCCTCTTTCTCCCTCGCCTTCCCCCTTCTTTCTCTCTTTTCTCCCCTTCTTCTCGTCCCCATTTTTCTGCTTCGCAGTCTCCATTTTAGATGTCCGCCCCCCCCCCCCCCCCCCGCTGGCTACGCTACTGGCTGTCGCCTACTGGTAGGCGATTCAGCATCTCTTGTCTTGTTGAAGGCGGGGAATATCGCATACTCATCATCCCTGATCATCCCTGGTCGGGATCCAAAATGTAAATTGTGCAAGTTTGAACAAGATTTCAGCCGATTTTGAAAAAATTGTGGTGTTATGTAGTTGGGAAGAGGTTGGGTCGGGAGCTGTCTTCTGTGCGACTGAACCTTGACTAAAATTCGGAAAAGTTAAATCAGCAATTTTCTTGACGATCAGTTGTGTGTGGCATGAGCTTAGATGGCATCTAAAGAAACTCTGAACAACTTAACTTGCAGAAATCGTCCTGAAAATTGCCGAGAATTTCCCGATTCATATATTGGCAAAGCATTGCTGATTTGTTTGGACGCCTCCCCACTAACTCTAACCCTTGTCCTATCTCTACCCGTAATCAAAACCATGATCCTAATCCTTACCCAACCCTAATCCTATCTTTAATCCGTAAATCTAAATATGACGTTATTCCCAGTCAAATTAGTAAACTTCTGTAAGATTTGATTACTGCATGTCATCATTGATTATTTATGGTGTGACAAACAACAAAAATCGTTATTAAATTACGTCCGTCTCATTGCAAATGATCTTCAAAGTATATTTTACAAGACACAGGCCATATCCACGTTCAGGGAGTAATACCATTTTTTTTTACAAAACAACCCATCTTTTATTTACTGCATTTATTACATATACACTATAATTATATTAAACTTAAACAAATGTGGTGTGGGGAAGTAGGCAATGACGAGGGAGAATAACGCGATAAAAAGATAAATAACAAAAAAACCAATAACACACGGAAATGCACTGGGACAAGCAAAAAAAAATATAACGTAACAATAAAGATCGACGTTTCAAGTGGATATACTACCCTTCATCAGGGAAAAAATATAAAAACAAAAGTGTGAAGAACTATAAAGAAGATAATGAACTAAAGAAGTCCACCACTGTAATTATAGCACAATGCCAGTAATATATGTTGACTATTAGACATCCAAGTTATTGTTTCTTTGTTATTTATGTTTTTATCGCGTTATTTTCCATCGTCATTTCCAGTGGCGTAGCTAAGTTATTCATATTGGTGGGGCGAGAAATGAAAATGAACCGACAAGATTTTTTTAAGTAAAGAAATGCGCGCGCAGCGCGCGAAAAACTTCGACTTTACAACTATTTTTAGCACCAGATACAGTTTGGCTCTAAACAAGCGTGTACCAAAGAATATTGCATTTTCAGAAGACATATGCGCGCGTAGCGCGCGAAATCTTTTCATCTGTGTTCTTCTGACCATCATAATTCCATGATTCCTTTGGTCAAATTAACCGACAGTGCCAACCTCAACCGACACGGCGTCAATATTGGGGGGCTACGCCACTAGTCATTGCCTGTTCCCCACACCCTGTGGAATATCTTGCTTTTACTCTTTGCATTTTTACATTTTTGAGATATCCTCTTGTATCAGTTTTCTGATCCTTGGTGTGTTTTGTTCCTGGTTCCGTTGGATTCATCTTTTTACATTTTATACTTAAACCAATGTTTCATCATTATTTAAAATAAGTTTCCCAAGTATGGTAGGGAATGGAATTGTATCACGTTCTTTACATAATTTCGTGTTATATAATGCACTTCTAATGACAGTGTTGCACTGTAAATGTGTAATATGAATTTTCAAATCAAGTTGCCCTCCATTTGTGCATCAAATTGGTTATAGTTTTACAAACTAATAGATGTCATATTCACCGTGTAGCCTAGTATCAATATAGAAGAACAAATATAAGACTGTGCTACCCCCATGTACAGGGTGTCTCACAATGATCTATACCGGGTTTCAAAAATATATTTAAAATAAATTAAAACACTTGCGATATGATGGCAAGACATAATAGAAAATCGATGAAAATCGTATTTTCATATTTTGGCTCACATATTCATATTCACAGCTTTTCTCTCTAACACTACCAGCATTTCAAACAATGAACCCCACACCTCATAAGTTATATTTAAAACTCCCGCCAAAAAAGAAAGGTTAAAACCACTCATGCTTAACAAATCCTGCAATATATTAAATCAAAGCTTTGTTTTATATGCACACAACAATCAATTGTTATCAAAAAACTAATTAAAATAAGAAGAGGGTGCAATAATAATGCGAATAACATTTCAGAAATAATTTAATGTAGAATAGTGACTTTATAGATTCTCATAATGGGTCAATTCGACAAAAACTTGAAATCTACTATCAAAAAAGTATGTATTTTCCATCAGAAATGTCCGATTTTCAAAATCTAAAATTCCTAAGAAAGCTGGGCGTTTGCGCAAGATATATATGAAAACAGTTTGGACAATTTCGAAAAATCGTATTACCTCGGTATGGATCATTCTGAGACACCCTGTATCAGCCATCACACGTGTAACAAAGCAGGACGGAGGCGAATCCATCGTATACAGGGCCCAAAAGGTAATGTACCAGGTAAATAATACTAGTATGCTCATAGCTCCAAATACATATTGAATAATAAAATTGTAACACAATTTCTTTTCTTTAGTTTGATATAGTACATATGAAGATTAGCTGCATACTAACATAGCTATTTGCCCAAAAACAAAACAAAGATTTTTAGTTTTTTATTTTAGAGTTGGGTTCTTCTCCACTCAGCCTCGATATAGAAATAGGTAGATTATTGATTAACGTTACGTACTACATGTAGTAGCAACAATTAAGTAAGAAAATTAAAATGGCACTTTGTCTCATTCGTATCTCGGTGTAGCGTTATTAACTATTAATCTACCTTCGTGAACAATACGTGAAATTTAAGATGGAAATTAACTAATAATGTTGTAATTTGATATGATTAATTTGGAACTATCATAATATATATTTGTAATTGTGAGCGTATTTATTACTTGAGTCTAAATCCATACATTTATTCCAATTTCAGTTTTAATATCGCTTTCTCTGTGTACATGCCAAATGTTGTTCAAACCGGTAATTTAATAAGTCCCTATACATCTCATACTACTTCATCTTAATGTAACGATAATTACGTACCTATACATATCCCGTTTATCATACACAACAAAGATTTATCAAAACGATAATGTAATCTTGTTTATATAGAACTTTTAAAAAGTGATGACCTACACCTAGGGTTATAAGACCAAGTCAGTTATACATGTCATTGACGTTAAATTTCCAAAGGTTTTTGTTCAATAGACAACCTAGAATCTAGTACCGTCATAGATTATTCATTTACATATATAAATCTGAGTATTAAACCATAGAATGGTGTAAATATATTTGGCATATATGCAGGGAAAAAGTGTACTTTAGGTCCCAGATTCTGGACTGTACTAGTATCGTCCGATACTGGAACACCCAGAATCGGTCGATACTGGTACAAAGTCGGTGTTCCAGTATCGTCCGATACTGAGATATATCAAATGTTCCAGTATCGGGCGATACTGGAACACAATTATGTAACAATATTGTTCAATGCTGGGACAAATTACACTGGTAGCATGTGTACCAGTATCGCCCGAAACATGAACACAATTTGGTTTTACTGTTCCAGTATCGACCGATACTGGAACAGTAAAATCGTACCAGTATCGAGCGATACTGGCAACTTCTATGTTCCAGTATTGCACGATACTGGTATGCCAGTATCTGGGACTAAAGTACACTTTCCCTATATGCTCAACAAATTCATACATTGTTCAAAAAATGTTGATACCATTTGAAGTCATTCGTTTAAGGGCTGATATCCAAACTCTCAGCGGTGTTACACCGGTATTACACCGATGTTATACCGGTAATTACACCGATATTCTATACAAATATCGGTGTAATACCGGTATAACATCGGTGTAATACCGGTGTAACACCGCTGAGAGTTTGGATATCAGCCCTATGTTAAAAAAATCTGATTAGTTTTGAGATTCATAACATGGGATGGATGTGATTCTTCGACTAACTATTGTTTTTTCCTACGTACGATTCTAAAAACTGTTATTATCATACTTATCGGATATCGAGATAATCGATAATTATATGACACATCTGTAAACTAGCTTTCCTCTCGTAAAATGACAATAATTAAAAAGAGAAACTCTAAGCGCACAGTTTCTGAAACGTTTTAAGGGATCGGTAGGTCCCGGGTACAATTTCTGGTCGAAAAAATGATTGTGTTCATTTCTTGACCAAATCGTATCAATCACTAATCGGTTTTTTCTTTGTATTCTGAACACTGATACTTTCTATTACAGAAATCGTCTTAAAAACATAAAGTTATCATGGTTATAGGCTGTTCCACAAAATTGGGAACAATTGGCTTTTTTTTCTTCGTTCTTTGACCCGCGAAATAATACATATCGACACTATTTATTGATACATGTATTATGCCAAAATCTTGGCGGGTTCTACATATACTTAGAACACCATATTTGTCTATACTTTGAACGTTCATTAATACACTGAAAGGCCTTCAAACACACACAAAACACGTTTCCCCTGCTCATTTTAGATTGCAAGGTTTAATTCATGATTACATTTAAATGAACAACAAACTTATTCGAAAACATTGAATTCGCACTAAGTGTAGTTTATTCTCGCATACCTTAACAAACACAGCATTATTGTATGTTTGTTAGAAATCGTCTTAATAATTATTCAGAATAGATTGATCCAAAATTATATGATGAGTCTGTTTTTCTTACCATGTTTGAAAAGTTCAAAATTTCTACATGTTTTTGAAAATATGATGGCTTCTTTTCAATATTGCAAGTTGTTTGTTGTAATCACCCTGTATTTTGATGACCCATGGTACGCCTACCAATATATCCGTCCGATATTTCATTCCTCTAGACAGTGACGTAATTTCACAGGTGCAATATTTACGTTCGCGTTATATCTTAAAGAAAGGTACGTACATGTACTTCAATCAGTAAATGACGCAGTTCCGTTACATGCCCGGACGCCAACGCCTGGAGTACATGTAGGCGTGCACGTTATGTAATGCAATTGGTAGAATACATGTACTAGTAGTAAGTATCATAAGGCAAGGGCGGACTTGAGTTATTTTTAGCAAATTTACTTGGCAACTAGTGATGCACGCACTCAACACTTGATTCGCAGAAGTCGCAATGTGCGGTTGCCTTAATTCTGCGCAAGTTGTTTTCACCGGCATTTGATTATTTTCACCGGCATGACGTAGGTCCGCCCCGACCTATACATGCTTACATACATCACTACAGCCAAATATAAACTTAGTAAGTACTAGGCCCTATCATTACATTGTCATCCCCTAGGGCAGGCTAGTATTAGTACAACAAATCATACTTTAAGGGATATTTCATATTTGTCATCAGTTGGTATTATTCATCATAAAAAATAGGGTATTTTGCATGTTTCACTATCTGTCCCCATACTATGGGAAGAAGAAAAAAAAACACCAACGTATGGGTTTCCTGTACTAGGCTAGTATAGTATTGGCATTCATTGGACTTGCATTTGCAATGTTTGCAAATTGTCATACAAATTGTTACCAAATTTTAAATTAAAACCTAAGCTTATTTATATTATTATTAGGGGCCTATATCAAATTGAAGCCCGATCTGTTGATTATGTATGTCAGATCTTCTTTGTCTGATTCGAATTTGAAGCCAATCTTCCCATACAATACCATTACTATTATTAAACTCCCTGATAATACAATGTACTACTTACGGTATTCATGGTTAAATATAAAGTCCGCATCGCTCACATTCATAACGCCAACACACGCGATGATGCCAAGAAACTGGATACGAGCTGTCTTTAGAAAAGAATTACACAGTGTATACGGTTGAAACTCACACAATTTTGCGCCCAAAGATACTATCCCAGGAAGATAGCATTCTTGCTCAATACACCGGGGCTACATGCTCTCACAGTCTCGTGAACGTGAAACAAACTATTAAGTATACGTTTGAGGATCTGTACGCTGAGAGTGTACGCTGGATGCAGTCAAATATCTTGTTCCGGTACCATGAGTATTATAGTGATTACCCTGGAGTCTGACGTATTAAAATCGCAGTTGTGGCCTTAATTCTACCCAATATCAAACATAAATCGAAAACAATTGTATTTATATGCCATGTGCAATAGTTGCATAATACCCTATCTAATGTGATTTTCTGAGTATACATGATTATTGGACCCTCCTCCTGGGAATGGCGTATCACAAATATTTAATGTTAATTATGTATGCATTATAAGTACACCCAGAATTAGAGAATAAAGGTATTGTTTTTAGACCGTACCCGTGTTATGTTGTCTGACATAAATGCGGACGATAGTTTTATTTTAAGGAGAACAACGACGCCGCAGGCAAATAATAATACCAAACGCATTTATGTTAGGCTATATTTAATATAACACGTGCACGGTCTAAAACAATATCTTTATTCTCATTCTTAAACAATCATACTTAAGACATAAAAAATAAAACTGTTTTTTTTTTGTATTTGATTTTTTTTTAAAGAAAATTAGTTTCCAGTACTTTGTGTCATCATCTTTCATGAAATTTCACCTTCAAAAACTTACTTAAGTCACTTTTATTATTTATCTTATAATGTTATTATATTGAATTATCTATCTTTTTGGCATGTTTTCATGATTTCTTGTAGCTTTTGATGACATCACAATCATCATTCAATCATAACTTTTTTGTAGTTATCATAGAAAAATGATCGAAACAGTTCTGCAATCAGCACAGCTTTCTTATGACATGAATATCTCCAACATTTTCCCGCGGCATGTTTGAAAAAGAAATGGCAGTAGCGTAGCGAGTGTGTGTGTGGGGGGGGGGGGGGGGGGGGGGGGGGGGGGTTCATGTGGCGGGTTTTCACAGATCGCATCATATTTATCAAAGGAACAAGTATATACATTTTATTGTCCACATTTGACAACTTTTACCCCTGCTAGGATCGATTAACCCACAAACATTCCATCCAATCCCATGCGATGAGTGACTGTACACCATGCGCAAGCGTCGCGGCGCCGGCATAAGCGAGGGAAAGGCGCCAAAGACGCACTGCAGAAGTGCGCGTTATGGAGCAAACTACGCATTGTGACGGTCGGACGCACTGTTAAAACGTAAGCCCCACTTCCCCGTGTTAAGTTGTGTCATCTAAATGTCGCCGATTTCTCTGAAAACCAATGAGATTGATTAAACTTTCTTAGCTGTTTAAGAATGTATTTTAATGCGTTATTTGAAATAAGATTTGTACTTTCTATTCAAAACATTGTTGTTCAATTAGTGATTTTAGTAAAGCAAAAAACTGAAATTAATATATTACCTATGTTGGCGCGGAATTCACCAAATCCATGTTTTTTTAAATATTTAAACAATTACTACTGAACAAAACAAATCAAATAAACTATAAACCTACCAACCGTAATTATAAATGTTCGCTTTCCGATTATACAAACTATATAGTTATGGGCAGAGTTAGGCGCTTGCTCAAATTGACGCCAACATTGTTTATGATTATTTTTTTTAAATCAAGCCATCTAATTATTTACATATTAGTCCTCATATTTTCGAAAGGGGTTCTCCTATGATTTGTTTCTTCTATAGTTATCCGATTTTCAAGCCGGAATCCCCGGCACCTATCGTTTGAACCGGGCCCATCCTACCATCGCTATATGCCATTAGTTATATATTTGAGTACTGAGGGGCGCTTTTGTCAGCAGCTGTATTCCCTTTTAAGTCCTGGTAGGACTGCTCTTCATCCACCGCATCTAAATCAAGACCTTGATACTCGGCTTCCTTCTAGATGTTGACATCTTCATAAGCTGATCCATCAATTTCAGCTCGAGGTGACGTCTTGGTTTCCATAGCTATGTTGACTTCATATCCTGTCTCCTTGGGTTGGAAGCCTTGTTGTTGTTGCTGTTGTTTTGCCATCATCTCCTTCTTGGCATCAATTTCATCGTATATTTCATTCTCATCAATTGTTGTTTCCTTAGGTGTTTCCTTCATTGAAGCATTTCTCCTTCTGTGGGTAATAAGATCGTGTTAGATTGTGTAATATGATAAACGTAATTTTCAAAGGTGTTATGCATTATAATATTGCGACAGCAATAAACAGAGGTGTGTTTTTTATTTAACTTGTTTAATTATATTTCAAAAAATAAATAAACGTAATTGCCTTACATGACATAGATTGCCCGCTTAGGAGCGCTATTAATTCGGTCTGGTACACCTATTGTTATCAATTACTACGACAGGATTGCCTGGTTGTATATTTAATTTCGAGCGGTACTTCTTGCTAACTGCATGAGTGAGTTTCCATTATGTTGCAAATTACATCCACGCTCATGCGTTTAAACTACTCAATGGGCGTTGCAATACAGCCGGTTGCAACACGAGAATTATGTCATATAGCAACCAGCTTTGATGGATGGCGAATATTTAAATTTGGTGCCGGTTTTTAGGGCAACAATTTATAGCGCTCCTAAGCGGGCCTTGTAGCATAATGTTATGATGAGTCTCAGTAGTTTATATCCTCCAACTTGTCTATCAAAATGGCCAGGATGAATCTCCTTTTTTATCCGAACTATTTTGATACATCCGATAACAGCTTTGATTAGTGGGAGTCTACCCCATACTACTAATGTAATACTGGTTAAGAATTGTGATGTCACACGAAGTTTATTGTCTAATGTACTATTCTTGTTGTTGCCGTAATTTTTGCTGCTGACTGCTGTTGTTGCGTCATTTTTGTTAATGATTATCCACGCTAAGCTTTGAAAACACTAATGTTTCCAAAGGCATCTTATAAGGGGAGACGTCAAAACTCGACCGCCCGTTGACTGCCGGTTACGGGCGGTTCCGCCCGGTTCTTTCAGGTCAAATGTTTTACTGGTATATGAATATTCGCGCATGCAACACTGAACAACCGCCGGTTGACTTAATGCTGTAATCTGACCAATTTACACTATCAATCTGTTACTTTGCGGTCATAATAGCTCTCTCTATAATCGTTCTATAAAAAAAACCATTCATAGACTTTCGGTATTGATTTTAAAAAGTTAATTGAGCTATAAACAGATTGAAAAAGCCAACCCCAGCGAAAATCAATAGCTGTATTGTACTGGTTGTTTAACTGAGACTTTTAAGTCTTAAAAGAGCCCATTACTTCAGATGTTATTGCTCACGTGTGTGACGAGGCACTTTCAACCGGTCGTGTTCACCAGAGTGTTACTATTTGACCTCATTATGTGTGTATATTATAACAGACGACACGTTTTGTGAGAACCGAACGGAACCGGCCGTAACCGGCAGTTGCCGGGCGGTCGAGTTTTGACGTGATCCCTAACCTACCTGTATACTACAATGATAGCGATCACGATGATGATGACCAGTATGACTGCTATGGCCACACCGGCGATCAAACCGGTACTACTTCTTGGTGATACAACTGCATGACAGAAAGTAACACATTGATTAAAGATAGCGCACTTAAATCAATATCAATCTAGATATACAAGTTACAGGTGGTACAGGAAATGCAACAACGTGCAAAGGAATAACAAGGGGACATTCTCAATGTTTGAATGTTAGTGTGGGTAAATTTTCTCCCGGCTCCTGCTTATTTCAAGCCCTGAAATGCGTTGTCTATTCTTCATGTTGGCAAACCGCATTTTTTAAGAGAGTGCGTGGTATCCACTTTTGAATGACATTATTTCAAAAAGTATTAAACTGCTTGTGACCGAACATGTGTAAATGAGGCACGGGCTGTAAGGTCATAATAAGTCAAATTCATTAAAAAAAAGTTCTTATTTCTGATATATGACACATCTTGTATCCAACCAAAGTCTCAAATTCATGAAAAAAGAGGAAATATTTCAGTTTTGACTTAAAGGTGCATTATATTCTACTGTGCGTTTAAAACTCTCGGATTTAAATCTCATTTGTATATAACAATGACTAACTGACTGTAAACTCGTATTTAATGCTCCTCACTTTGAATGTTTAGTGACGGCCCTTTTTCCACCCCTGTTTTTTGACGCATTTCGCGGAAAACTGCAATGTTTATGTTAAAACAGGCAAAACTCCTAATATAGCAATCGCCAACAATAGCAACTTAGTCAGGCGGGTACGCCCTATACTATACTACAGGCTTCATTAGAGTGTCACGTGCGTTTGGTCTTTTTCACACTGTTAACAGGTAGGCCTATAATGTATAAAACAAACCATTTATATACATGTACCGTATGAATAACTTTGACGATATTAATTTTGTTAGCTACATTTTGATTCCTCATTTTGCTATATTGTGTTAAGTTTGATAAATATATAATATGACATATTAAGATATCAAGATACAACAACCACAAACAGTCCTTCAAGAATGTGAAACACCAGTACAGCACGGAGCTTTCCAAATACGTTTGGGAGCTCAAAAGGGAGAACAAACCATTCACTATCACATGGTCCAATCATCTCTAGGGCACGCGCATATGACAACGGTACCAAACGCTGTGCCTGTGTCTATCGGAGAAACTAACTATCATCAACGCCGACAAGCAGTTTCTCCTTAACAAAAGATCGGAACTTGTATCTAAATGCCGTCATGAGAACAAATTTTATCTCTCAAACCACTCCTGACTAACACAACGCCTATGAATGAGCACTCCGCGCCAAGAGCGTAGAGCAAGGCGCGCGCATACTACCGCGATCTTCGCCGAACCTTCGACGCCCGCGTATTGTGTTTGTTTCTTCAGCACGGAATAACAAAAAATCAGTTACCTGATGAATGCAGTAGCATGAAACTCTGAGTAGTAACTCTTCCATTTGACTTTAATTTAATATGACATATCATGTAGTTCTAACTGTACTACTTGTTATGACTACGCACAATACAACAGTATAGATCGGAATTCTGTTGAATTTTAAATGCACGAGATGTTTAGGCGGGCTATTCAATTCGAATATCGGTGTTCGCTGCGTGAGAGCGTGCGTAGCCTTGTCATTTTTATCAGATATCAAAATGAAGCTAGCCAAATGGTACTCTCATACTAGTCCAATCAATCTACTAAATGACCCACCACAAATTGCAACGGAACGTTTCTCTTTAGTTTTGTCTCTAAAATCAATTAAAAAGTCTACTTAAATCTACGTAAGCGAAAATCATTTTTAGCGCAATTCCAAAATGGCCGCCAAAAATCATATTTTTGACCACAGTATTTTTAGTTCTAAACATTATTTTTCTAAAATGTTAACTACAAAAGTATGGTTTTGAATATCAATAAAGCCATAACAAGTTATATTGAACTAATTGGCATGTAATTTCCTACAAAAAAATCCAAAATGACCGCAAAAATACAGATTATATCAATTTTGCTTATTTTGACCATTATCTTGAATTCTGATTAATGATTTTTCAAACGTTTAACGACAAAGGTATGGTTTTCAATATTACAGAAGCACATTTTGAATTGATTAGGCTATAAAATATAATACAACATTTCAAAATGGCTGCCAAAATTATTTAAATTTTGCTTTTATAATAGGCTGGTTTTACTATTTAAATTAATTGATGAATTCTCAGACCACTGTGTTATTGTCTGTAAAATAACATGTTCAAATTCTTAGGAAATCTATGTAGGCAAAACAAATTTTAGCAATCCAAGATGGCCACCAAGACTTCTATTTTTGACAATTCCTTAACTTCCACACAGTAAACTGAGGCAATACGCTTGAACAACCAGTGAAAAGAAGCATCCGAATTTGGGGGTGGGGTGGGGGAAATTGAGGGGGCAGGGACATATTTAATACACATGCTTTATGTGGCATTTGGGAACTTTTAAAGGGGGTACTGGGGTAACGGGGAATGTCCTGGAATCTAGGAGGAGGCATGTTTATGGCATCGGACACCGTCCAGCCCCACTTCCACCACATATGTGAACAACAAAAGCCATATTTATTCATGGAAGTCAATACGGAACCTACACAGTAAAAATAATGGAGTAGACTGAGCGGAGTACACGGGATTTTGACTCGGAAAGAGTAATTTTGTACTCCACGGCGAGTAAAAGCTCGCAATTCCTGTTACTCCTCGCCAAAGTAAAACTAATGGAGTAAACTGAGCGGAGTACACGGGATTTTGACTCGGAAAGAGTAATTTTGTACTCCACGACGAGTAAAAGCTCGCAATTCCTGTTACTCCTCGCCAAAGTAAAACTAATGGAGTAAACTGAGCGGAGTACACGAGATTTTGACTCGGAAAGAGTAATTTTGTACTCCACGACGAGCCTAAAAGCTCGCAATTCCTGTTACTCCTCGCCAAAGTAAAACTAATGGAGTAAACTAAGCGGAGTACACGGGATTTTGACTCGGAAAGTGTAATTTTGTACTCCACGACGAGTAAAAGCTCGCAATTCCTGTTACTCCTCGCCAAAGTAAAACTAATGGAGTAAACTGAGCGGAGTACACGGGATTTTGACTCGGAAAGAGTAATTTTGTACTCCACGACGAGTAAAAGCCCGCAATTCCTGTTACTCCTCGCCAAAGTAAAACTACTATTGCATGCTAAATCAAATTAATCAACAAATGAGTTTAATTTACTCCCGAGCAGAGTCTCTTGAATTCATGACTCCAGTTGCGAGTAATTTTAAATCAATGCGCGCGTAGATTTTACGCCGACAAGGAGGAAAGAAGCGGGTCACATGACATTGTATCATGCATGCAGCATAATGGCGGACGAAAACGTGATCGCTACGCTGACAAGCTGGGGGGTTTGAGGACCTAATTCCTCAGTTTTCTGGTAAGTAGACAATATTATTATTAGCAATCTTTAGAGACCAGCATGCATGGGAATGAAACAAAAAATATAGCGCCAACAGGACTCTTTGACCAAGTGTAAATCTTTTTTCGTTACCATTGCAAGCTATAGATAGGCCTACATGCCTACTGTAGCTCTGGTTCCATAGCTTGTCTTCAGCACGTCTGACAGAACGCTATGGATTCTACTATTCGACTGCTGCGTCGTATTTATAAATCAAAATTTCCCAACTTTTTTGACATAATTTTTTTCTTACTTCGCTTCAGATATTATCTTTAATGTTCTAATAATGTGTAGCCGTTGGTTAAATGGCTAAAACGTCTTTAATTTCCAAGAAAAACTGATTTGGAAATATTATCGTCGTATATTTTTTTGTTTCATTCCCATGCATGCTGGTCTCTAAAGATTGCTAATAATAATATTGTCTACTTACCAGAAAACTGAGGAATTAGGTCCATGTTGTGGATTAAAAAAGGGGATCGCTCTTTTTTAGAGTAAATTATTTTACTCCAGGCTAATGAGTAACTTTTACTCCATGATGTGGATTAAAAAAGGGGATCACCCTTTTTTGGAGTAAATTATTTTACTCCATGTTATTAACTTTTACTCCATGAGGAGTAAAAAAGGGGATCACCCTTTTTTGGAGTAACTTATTTTACTCCATGCTAATGAGTAAGTTTTACTCCATGATGTGGATTAAAAAAGGGGATCACCCTTTTTTGGAGTAAATTATTTTACTCCATGTTAATGATTAATTTTTACTCCATGTTGTGGAGTAAAAAGGGGGATCGCCGTTTATAGGAGTAATTCTTACTCCATGTAATGATCAATTTGTTACTCTAACATGTAAGAGTAAAAATTACTCTGCTTAGGGGTGATCACCTTTTGAATACCAAATGGAGTAAAATTTTAATCTATATTGAGTAAATTGTTTTTACTGTGTAGATCTAAAATGATGGTGAAGTTGTACATCAAGTCCCACCTGCGAGTGGAGTGAATGTCAAAGAAGTGTCAAAAATAGTGGTTTTCGGTGGCCATCTTGGATTTAAATAAATCATATTGCCAACATAAGATTTTGAAAGATTTTAAGCATGTTATTGTAGATACCTTGACTATCATAAAGAAAACAAATTGTTGCTATTTGTGGTTTGAGAACTCATCACTTACTTTAAACATGTTATACAGGGTGAATCAAAACAAATTGTGCACGATTTCAAACGACCATTTTAACCTTGATACGTGCATTGAACCATACAATTGTTGTTGTTTGTATAAAGCGTTATTAATCTAGTTTATCCTTCCAAAAATGAAAGCAATCGACTGACAAATAAGCAAACTGTGACACTTTTGTAAACTGTCGGCGTTTTTCGCCATTCCAATAGGATGATCTAAAGGTGGTAAAACATTGTAGAAATAAATAGTTCATATGATAATACCTCACATACTAAAAATATGGCACAAAAATATTGACTTTTATGCAATTAATGTGTCTTGATAATGGCATACAAGTCATTCACTATTGTGAAGGAATATATTTGCCATAATTAGGTTCATAAAATTAAACCGTCTGAGATACGGTCTTCATTTATTGTAAGACATGAAATAAAATGTTAGTTTCCTTGCAATTTAAAATATAAATCAGTTTAGTTGTTTGCTGATATTAAGCTTCTTTTAATGAAGCCTTCCTTCGACATGGCCACCATGTCGCTGCTCGTCTAACCATTCCCCTGTTGCGGCGTACATGTAGGGATGTCACTTCGGGTCTGACACGTGCCTCCACTTCTTGATGCAGATATTCAGATTTGTCTTTTTGTTTGACACTTTGGTATTAAAAGATTAACTGCTTATCCCAGAGTTAAGGAATTAATATTTCAGGAACATTTTGACAATTGGTGTGATTATGATGACCATTTTAGTAAAACCAATTTACTGCGTGTAAATCACATTGGAATGGCGAAAATCGCGGACAACTTACAAAACTTATCACAGTTTACTTATGTATCAGTCGATTACTTTCATCTTTCATGAGAATAAACTAGAGTGATAACGCATTACACAAACAGCAAACATTGCATTGTTCAATGCAAGAATCAAGGTCAAATTGCCGTTTCAAATCGTGCACAATTTTTTTGATTCACCTGTATTGTAAATCCAACAGTCTACTTCTATAAGCAAAGCATTTTTGCAGCCATTTTTTTAATTTTAAATAATAATATTTTACATGTTAATTAATTCAAAATGTGTTTCATCTGTATTAGACAATCATCATCTACAAGTGTGTTCAAAAAAGCTCTTAAAACTCATTTGTTCCCTTAAACAGTTTTTCTGTTTATATTTTGTTTCTAATCTATTTTGTAATTACTATAACATATTGTACTAAGCTCAAGTTACACTCACATTTTGTAGTTTAAGTTGTAATTTTAAGGTTTTTATCTTGTAAGCGCTCTGAGCCTTTTGGAAATTGCGCAATTAATGCTTTCTGTATTGTATTGTATTCAACTGCTTCTATGATATTAATAATAATACTGTACTGAGCCGTTAAAATGTTTGAAAATAATAATCAGAATTCAAGATATGGTCAAAATATGCAAAATTGGTAAAAATCTGTGTATTTTGGCGGCCATTTTGGATTTCCTGTTGAAAATAACATGCCAAATAGTTCAATATAATGATATTGTTATGGCTTCATTCAAAACCCTACCTTTGCAGTTGAATATTTTGACAAATAATGATTATAGGTCAAAATATGGGTAAAAATGGGATTTGTTGGCGGCCATTTTGGATTTGCACAATAAATGACTTTCGCTTGCGTAGATTAAAAATACACTTTGAATATGTTATTCCAGAGACAATCCGTATGGCAAAACTGAAGAAAAACCTTATGTTGCAATTGTGGTGGGTTAAGTTATAATTGCTGATGTATTGATTGGACTATAAAATATTCTATAAACAGATTTTCAAATTTATGGTCTCTGTAATGAAACATTGAAACCATACCTGGTGGGACCGTCTTTGGTTGGAACGTCTTTGGTGGGACAAACACAATTTCCACATCTGCCCATGGCCCCTTACCGGCACTTGTCTGTGCTTGAACCTGTTATAAAGAAATATTTGCAAACATTGAAAAGGTCAACATTTTATTGAACATTTCAAACTGGGAGTGAAATTTGTTTGTTGATAAACATTGACGACTCCGTAATTCATCAAACAGCGGAATAAGCCAGGCAGGCAGTGAGGCACGGAATAACAACACTGCCGTGGTCTAAAACGAGTGTTTTACCTAATTCGCTACTGAGACGACCCAGGTTATGATCCAACGGTCCTCCGAACGATGACCGGGCGCTGGTGAAGTCAGTAAAGGATCGTTCCCTAACAGTCCCCCACCAAATTTAACCTAGAATATTCGTCACACGAACCTATGTCCGGCATCGTCTGAAAATCGAAAAGGCCCTCTGGACTGAGAGGGGACTCGATTTCTTTTCTACGCATGCGAACGATCGCTTTGGATTTGTCCACCAAAACCGTTGACTGTACTGTACTGCAATGCAAGTGCCACAAGGCCTAAAAAAAAGTTTGATGGGCGTAACCCGACCGACCCTATTTTTACCGCCGACCCTATTTTTTTCTTCCTTTTTTAATTTTTTTTTATTTAATTTTTTTATTTTTTATTTTTTGTGTGTGTGAGAAAACAAACAAAAACAGTGAAAATGTGTATTGTTTGTTTATGTCTGTATGGTATAAGTGTGCTGGTATATACAATTTCATAGACGTTTTATAGATTTTTAAAAAAAATCCGACCTACCTACGCTATTTTTTTCGATGTTACGCCAATCAAACATTTTTTTATAGGCCTAATCAACCGTAGATCTGATCATCCGGACGCGGATCATTCTTAGAGCGTGTTCACACTATAGCTTTTCCTCAACCCGGGTCGGACCCGGGTCGAACCCGGATTAATCGATATTTCATTTTCTGTTCACACTAGCGCGCTATGCATGTGTTGTATCCGCACTGGCAAATAGGTTTATTGAACCCGGAAGTTCAAATTCTTGTATCAATGACCTATGACCTAGCTTGCTCATCATGGTGAGTATAAACAACAAGCAACAAATTGGCTGGTATTGAAATACCGTCGAAAATATCGGCGACAACGTGCCAGAGGCCGTAGAAAGATGGCATGAATAAAGCTGGCAACCATTAACATTCTTTTCACTTCCGGCAACCATGGACGAAACAGCGATTTATGTTCACACTACAGTCGATGCTGGTTGAATCCGGGTTCAACCCGAGTTCTACCCTTCACTTTCGCAGGGTTGTAATTTTCGACCCGGGTCGGTTTTTAGAGCCTATTTTTCTGTTCACACCAGACTTCAACCCGGGTTCGACCCGGGTCCGACCCGAGTCGTGGAGAAAACTAGCTATAGTGTGAACACGCCCTTAGTTTGGTGTTCCATGGTATGGTATTTGATTTTGACTAAAGCAGGCCGACACGGCATTGATATTTACAAAAATACCTTTTTTGTGTACCACTTTACCTTTTTCAGAGGCATAGGTAGGTTCCGTCGGTACATTTGCCACTTGTACCATGCGATTTTTTTGCCGGTTCTGGGACAACCACATGCCGCCCCCCCCCCCCCCCCCCCCCGGCTTCATTTTTTGTTAGTAAGTTTATAAATGTTAATGTTCCCGGTATAATTTGAGGGTGACCGCACGGGAGCACTTCTCCGGCCGGCCGAGTAAAATTTCGAAACGGCACGGACTTTCATTAAATGGTGCTAATCATGGCTTATCTTTGTTGCTTGGTGGCAAGTTTGGTACCAGATTGTGCCTAAAAGCTCCATCCAAATGTCTATTTAGCTTGGTCAAAAATAATTGGAATTTACTCTATGGTACATAAATAAAGTGCATGGCTTTCTTTTGTTGAGCACTTTAGTACAAGTAACAGGTAGTATCACGCGAAATTGAACACTAACTGAATATCCAATGGCGATGGAAGCAACACAATTTTAATAATGAACGGTAACAAAACAAAGTGGGGGGACATGCGCATATTTACCACATGGGACGTTTGGCAAATTGTCAGGGTGGGAGATTGGGACCCCATTGGAAATAAGTTTGCTTTTTTAGCAGACTTTATGGGTTATCCTGGCATCTCGGCATTTTGGTGTCTGTGTTCTTGATTATATGTATATCTTTTGTGTCATGCATTTATTGTATGTTGTATTTTGTATATTGTCGTTTTTGCCTAATAAACAACAAACAAACAAACAAACATAGATGGATGTGGATGGGATAGGTGTCGCCATTCTGGTAAAATGTATGTGCAGAAACCTTAAGTATACTAACCTGAATGTTATAAGTGGAATTCACTTCAAGTCCAGTTAATGTAAACATTCCTATGTCCATGGCGTCAGCAGCCAGGATTATTTCCACAGCGTTTTCGCCAGATTTCCAGTAACGAATACGGTAGTGTGTAATAACACCATTGGTTACATCTGGTGTCTCCCATTCTATGTCAATCGATCCTTCTTTGGTTCCTGTCTCTAAAGTAACACTAGTTGGAGCAGATGGAACTGTGTGATGGAAGAAAAATGATATCAATTACGATTTAAATAAATGTAAAAGTTAATGTAATGAAAAGGTAGAATGTAACACCAAACATCATCAATAAATCTAGCCAGTGTCAAAACCTAGCTTAGCATTCAGGATCGACCCGAGACTTCCGGAACCGGGTTCGACCAATTGAGCTGATTATGATAAATCAGAAGAACCATGATTCATTTTGCTATAAGATTTTATCTGTAAAACGTGAATAACATTTTATGCTCATTTGATAATATATTAGTCTTTAGTTTTATTGGTTTAACTATATTACTCTTAGTTTTTAGTGGTTTAACTATCAAGTTGAAACACCGATTTCTACCAAGAGTTTAGGCCTACATGTTTACGGAATAAATCTGTTTCACTACTCCACTTTATCATCCAATAAACCTAAAAGTAGCATTATACTTTGTACCGTAACATTTAAATATTTCATCCGAGCTCGCCTTATCCCCTAATCATGATTTGCTCAATGTGTATTTGTGTCTGCATGTTGCAGTGTCTTTAGTTACTTGGCTGACCTTGGTCGTCTTATAGCTGTATTCCTGAACAGTCCCTTTTATTATTATATAGTCCCATTCTAACATCTTCGAATTCAAGAATTTTAGGAGGAGGTTTCCGGGAAATTAATCCATATCATCAGTTTACCCATATCGATGTACCCACAGTATTACGAAATAAAAAGTTAATTGCTCGGTCACAGTTTGAGTGGAATGTGAAATTATGGAATATGAAATTATAGTCGATTCGTAAATATTGGCTGATCGGTCCCTGATTTGGATCTATTCCATTAACCAAAGAGTAACCGCAATGAACCAATCATGACGATATTGGTATCGTGTATGGCAGGCTCAATGTCTAATAATTAAATAAACCTGGTTTATCGCCGAAAAACCTGGATTATTGATTGATAATCCAGGTATTTCGACCGATAATCCAAGTTTATCAGAGAACTTGGATTTCGATTTTTGGGTTAGGGTTAGGGTTAGGGTTAGGGTTAGGAACATTACATTACATTTATTCTCATTCTTAAACAGTCATACTAAAGACATTTATTTAATAAAATTAGTACCTTTTAAAATTGACCACATTTATCCACTTTTACCATTGTTAGTATCGAATGACCCTCAAACACCCATTCAATCCCGTGCGGTAATTACGCCATGCGTCGGCGTATTGCGCCGCATCGCACGGAATGCAGAAATAGTTACGACACACACAGCGCGAAAGAAATGCTTTAGTCAGAAATGGTCAGACGTGTTCAGCTATTACCAAACAGTTATTTGACTTTATAAGGGCCGTATTCTCGTACGTAGTTAAACACGGTTTTAAGCTAAACACGCGTCTAACTTTGACTTTAGACACAGCGTTTAACTAAACGCGATTCTCGTACATTTGCTTTACTTAAACACGCGTCTAACTCGCCGAAATGTGTCTAACTTTAAACATGTGTACAGGGGTAGTGTAGTGCGGGTTTAACTAAACTAGCGCACCAACTGTATGCCCTGAATGATCACTCGTGTCCGGTGCAAGCTGACGTGTGGATTGTGTAGTCTTTAAAAGTACCGTGTATTTAAGGCATTCGGTCGATCTATTGTAACCCATTAGGGACACAATGAATTAAATACCTGTATACAATCAACGCAGGCCCACTCTGGGAACGAGATTTGCAGAGTTTAAAATCGTGTTTTGTTAAACACGTCGTTTAGAGGATAAATTCACGTTTAAGTTAGACACGCGTTTAGTTAAACACGATTTTAAGCTAAAACCGCGTTTAGTACGAGAATACGGCCCATTATGTCTAATTAGGTGAATGGGTGTTTTGCTGTAATCGTTACATAGAACATTGATGTTCATCGTTATTGGTTAAAACATTCTAAAATAGGACCTACTGACCAATAATTACAATTAAAAATTCAATCCCGGGATATCAATCACAAAGCCATCTATTTGACATAGTTGTAAGACTAAGTAACATTTATTAAATGTCACGCACTATTTTCAACTTTAAAAACAAATGAAGAAATGTAATATTGAGTAATCATCAAAGTATTGTATACTTTATAATATACACATGGAAAAAAGTATCGCACCACTATTTTTTTGTTGAAAAGTGCAAATGTGGCCTCGAATTTTGCCACCATGGTGTGATATTAAGGATCATTTGTTTGCGTAAGCTGTCCAACAAAATGTTGTGCAATAAAAGGGCCACATTTTAGTTTGTTACGTAATCGATGTAATGTTTTTTTCAAGGCCGAGGGGAAAATGCATGATTTTGTCCAGAAACATTCATGAAACAAGTTTGGATATAACGCGATATTGAATAGACTTTAAAAACTTAAAATAGTCATTATATTAGTCACCGTTGATGTTGTTTTTGTTTATTTGACCTAGGTCAACACCTTCGCAATATTGCTTTTGTCATTTGAACTTCTTTAAAATTTGACCTATTTTGACCTTAGACCCCATAACTGTTGGGCGTACGAAAAAGGGATGGTTTTACCCCAAATGACCTTTGACCTTGGAAGACTTAATTGTGTTACCAAAGATTACAACTTTAGAGATTAATCATCGGGCATCTCAATATCGTGTTATACCCAAACTTTTTTCATGCATGTTTTTGGACAAAAACATGCAATTTCCCCTTGGCCTTGAAAAAACATTACATCGATTACGTCACAAACTAAAATGTGGCCCTTTTATTGCACAACATTTTGTTGGACAGCTTACGCAAACAAATGATCCTTAATATCACACCATGGTGGCAAAATTCGAGGCCACATTTGCACTTTTCAACAAACAAAAACAGTGGTGCGATACTTTTTTCCATGTGTATAGTAAAGATGGCAATAAGTTAATCTTGATAGGCTTTACAAGTGTTTAAATGATTATTTATGTAAAGGATAGTCAATGCTTAAAAACAAATCTTCTATCGTGATTCGGTTATTCTAAGTCATACCTCCGTCAAGTGTACGATGTTTGAAAGTAGCCTGGGGTCCAATGCCATCCTTCGTGTTAGCTGAGATGATAAAAGAGTACTCCGTGTATGGCTCAAGATCACTAAAAGCTAACGTTGTATCTGATATAGGCACGTTGTTATGTAGCAGATCAGGAGAGCTTCCAGTCTTTAAGAATGTGTAAGTATATCTATCTATGATACCGTTCCTTTCGCCACACATAGGTTCGGTCCAAGAATATGTGATACTGCTATTAGTCGTACTCATTGCACGAATGTTTCGAGGGAAACCGGTGGGCCCTGCAAAATAAAGGAAATTAATTACTGGGTCATTCCATGTCAAATCAACCAGTGGTCCCCAGGTGACCCTCTTAGATATTGATGAAACTTCATCAGATTAATTTGTTTTTAAATTGGGGTATTTTTCCCCATTTTCTATGTATCATGACTGCTGAATTCGGCAACCCATTTCAGATTTTGACTTAGTATTTTTTGAAAAATGAATGTGTAATTCCCCCCCCCCCCCCCCCCCCCCCATATCTTTCATAATGACACAATTCTGTGACAGAAATTTCTTGGGACACTCTAAAAAATGTTCCTTAAAATACTTAGTCAAAATCTGAAATGGGTTGCCAAATTCAGCAGTCATGATACATAGAAAATGGGCAAAATACCCCAATTTAAAAAAATAATTAAAACTCGGCATTACCATGAAGGAGTTGAGTACCAGAGCTGAAATTTGGTTTACAAGTAGATATGATACATATGTTCAACTGCTGCAATTCTCAAAAAATGTTTCAACTGGTCACGGGGTCAACTATTGACAAGACGGAGGGGTCTTTTCGACATTTTTTCACCTGGACCCAACTTTGGAGCCATGCCATTTTTATAAATACATTGATGAGTTTATACTTGCTTGTGGCGATAGACATGTGACCCTAGATTACTCATATGCAATATGGGATTCATGTGACCCCCCATGGGGTCACAGCATGACCCCCAAAATCCCGAAAAACACTTCCGGCTGAATAAAGTGGCTACTTTGGGGGGCAATATCATAAAAGGTAAAAGTAACAGTAAAGGAGATACAGTTGATTTGAGGTCAGATTCTTGAAATATGGCCAAAAGTCAGTTAGAATACCAACTTTCAGCTTTCTACCTAGTACGAAGACTGAAATATAAGCTTCCAAAGTCGAACGATATTACAAATATGACTTTCCGCGAATCTTGAACGCGAAAAAACGCGTTCTCGACCATATTTCAACGGGCCATATCTGGAAAACGACATGGAGTATGATTTTAACTTTTTGCATGTGTTAATTTTTGCCATAGTCCATTAATCTGATGAAGTTCCATCAAAATCTGAGAGGGTCACCTGGGAACTTTTTAGAAAATTGGTTGATTTGACACGGAATGACCCTACTGAAGCATATGGTTCAATAATTACAGCACTAACAAAATTCAACAAAAAACTTCCTTAAAGGCATATTATGTGATCTTTTCCAGAGAGCGCCCTCTATTCGTGATTTTTTTTAGAAAGTAGATTTTCTTGCAGATTTACATTTCCGATCATAAATCATACATACATTCCAAGTTACAGAGCGATACGATTCCTAATTACCTCAAAATCATGGTTTTAGAGTGAATTTAGAGTGAAAAATATAAACTGTCCGGATTCCGACAGTTTATTTTCACTCTAAAACCATGATTTTGAAGTAATTAAGAATCGTATCGCCCTGTAACTTGGAATGTATGCATGATTTATGATCAGAAATGTAAATCTGCAAGAAAATCTGCTTTCTATTTTTTATTCGATGTTGAGGGCGTTCCCTGGAAAGATCACATAATATACCTTTAATCAGATATTACAATGTCAGTCGCTAAATCTGTGCTAAATGTTACTGTTGCTTGTCTCAGCGGTTGCACTATAATAACAACCAATACATGTACATGTAGAAGTACATGGTAGTAACATGGGATGTTTGACCTCAACGCTCAATCCCATATTAACTACCATGCTCAGAATATATCCTCATAATTATTATTCTGACGGAATAAACAGCAAGTACGAGTTTACATGGGATTTTGTACGATTCTGAGAATGTTCATAATTAAATGTTACTACCATGTCACTCTAGTTGTAAAGTGTGATAATATACACAGTTCAACATAGATTATGCCTGATATTTAAAAAAATGTTTTACTCCATCGAAACGATTTTTGGCACTTATTAATGTACGTGTGCACAGCAACACTAGAACGGGGCTATAACTACGCAGGTGTTGTAACGCTTCAATGAGCACACATTGAATGGAGGAAAACCTCAATTCAAAAGTTGCTAAATGATGTATTGAAGGAGGATGGTTAGCAACTTGAACCAGGGTGGAGTGATGACATTGAAGCTGTAACAGCAGGTGCAGGTGGGTGTTTGTTATCACCATTGATTTACAAATAAATAAATAAAACTGTTAGTATATAAGGCCTACAAAAGGTTGGCATGCCCTTTCCCGACCGATCGTAAACATTAAAAAGCTCAGTCTAAAATGACCTCAATTGACCCGTATGTAACCCCTATGTGACCCCATACCATGTCCATTATATAACCTCTAACTTGGTTTTCGAAATTAATCCAGAAAGTATTCTAAACAACGGATAATTATATACATTTGTGAATGATTTAACATATGAACGCTATCTTGGTGTCTCAATATAATTAAGACATATTTTCCTTTATTCTAAACAACAGAGACATTTTGGAATGCCGCTTAGACAGTTGAAACATACCTAAATTCAGTAATTTATCATTTAATATGACAAGATAAGTGTTGCCTGTTACATGTTATAACAATAGAATAATTTTACAAAATTGAAATATACCGTATTTGAAAATTAAAGTCAGAAAAGAATACTACTTTTAGTTCATACGCAAGTGATCTGGTAAGAAGAAAAATGATAAACCTGTACATATTAAAGCTATTGAGATCCATCATGCATACATGAATAATCTGTTATTGCAAAGTCACCTGCATATCCATACGAACAGAATAATTTTTAAAATAAAAATAAAAAAACAAAATCGATCTACCGAAAAAAAGGAAAAGTGAAAGGGCAATTCCAGAACGTCCTGATTAGTAGGCTACTATTAAGTCAACATGTTAAACAATGTTTAATGCGCTCTTTCCTCTTGTGCTTATAAATGTATCAAGTGCCATTTTAGGATTATAAGAATGAGTTTTCCTCTAGGATAGGTTGTTAAAATTTGTAATTAAAAAAACCCCATGTGTATGATTTATATGTATTTTGACAGTTGGCGACTTAATCGTAGCACCCCAATCTGCCACTGAGTTGGCTGTATCCTGGACAGTCCATCAGAGTCATGCACCACTAATGCAGAATATACGGTTGAATATCGTCTTCAAATAAAGACCAATGCATGGAGTTGGGGAATGGTCAGAAAGAATATGGAACTGTGTCAGGAACAAGTTCTGCACTTACAGGTCTGTTGCCATTCTCGACATATGAAGTGTCGGTGAGGGTTGGAACAAGTGTTGCAACAGAATGAGCTACAACACAGGGCTCTAGTAAGTATCATTCATGCACTTTGAAATAAAGTTGCAAACTAATCAGGAGGTGGGAAGCTAAAATATGGGGAATTGTTTGGAAATGGTATAATTAATCTATATTCTGCAAGATATGTTTTTCTAATGATGGGGATGGCTTTTTGAGAAGGAAAAACGAGTGTCATGGTAAATTCCTATTCCATTTTCCAAATCAAGAAAGGGATGACAAAAATGCTTATTATTAAATAAAATATTTATATTAACTTTTATCCTAAATAAACATGTCATTCTTCAGTTTCCATTTACATTTCCCAAAACAAATGGATGCAAAAAAAGCTCAAAGTATGCAATTTGATTATAGATAATGTCACAGTAGTTGTCATTTGGGTAGACATTTTTACACTTTAGGCAAACCTCGACAAAGCAGCGTGGCATACTCGTTCATATGCTTCAGTAGGGTCATTCCGTGTCAAATCAACCAATTTTCTAAAAAGTTCCCAGGTGACCCTCTCAGATTTTGATGGAACTTCATCAGATTAATGGACTATGGCAAAAATTAACACATGCAAAAAGTTAAAATCATACTCCATGTCGTTTTCCAGATATGGCCCGTTGAAATATGGTCGAGACGCGCGCATATTTCAAATTGACCATGCGCAAGATTGCTCGCGTATAAGCGTGTAACGTTAAAACATTCGTGCGGAATCTTCAAAATGAAGGATCCGGCCCGAAAACTCATTGAAAATTATCCGTTTTAGCGGATTATTCTGTCGTCAGGGAGTCAATACTATGGAGGACGATTGCCGGGACGATTGCACAAACAGCACAGGATAATGCAATACTCTCCTCTCAGCAATTATGTTGGCTATAGCCTATTGCCGACCTATCAGAACCTGCAATTATATTATACTTCTCGAGAAGAGGGCGTGAAGGGCTTCGGCTGGCAATTACAGAGAAAAATGATATGGAAAAACCACGGATTAGCAAAGTAGGCCTATATTGTCACACTTTGCGGAGTAAGCAGGTATAACTCAATCAATGTGGTATGACATCTTACTATAAACTTTCATAAACCTTTATAATTTAAGACATTTGAAAATCCCAGGGTCATTCATTTTTATTAACTAAGGTTATTATTAGGCCTATTATTATTATTATTTTATATCATTAAATCATGCGCCGAAATTGCATTTGTCTATTTATACTGCTATGAAGCCCTTTCATAATACATCCTATTTTGAAAGCCAAATAAATTGGAATTTCATGGGCCCCTTTTCCCTTTCTTCCCCCTTGTTTTTCGCCTCCTCCGTGCCCTTTCTTTCCATTTCTTCACCTCTTTTTGTCCCGGTAGTTTGAGCTGTCCTTCCCGGTCAAATCCGCCCGAGATACGCTTATACTGCTCTATTCTAATCACTTTTTTGGCTATGATTTTTTTTTCACATCAAGATTTTTTGATATCAAATAAATCCCCATATTTTTATCATTAGGCCTATGTCTGTAAAATCTTAGGGCCTGAAATGTTCAATTTAGAAATTATAGGCTAAAATGTGGTGAATTACTGCAAGTTTGCGAAGGTGCATGTTAACCACCCGCCAGATTGTGCACTAGGGGGGGCTAGACCGCCCTTAAACAGCTTGAGTTTGCCGAAGGGGGGGGGGGGGGGCAAAAAGTGTTGAGTACTCAAGGAGGGTCACAAAGGTTTGGCCAAATCACATCATTTCATTCAACCAACATGGTAGGGAGTACAGAAAGAAAAGAAGATAATGAAACAAATCTTTAAAGTAATTTGGATTTGAGCACACAATCATGATCTAATGTTCAGTTATAATTTGAATGCGGGGAAAATTTACCAAACACTTTACTCCGTACCCCCATGATGCCCCATCCCACCACCACATCTGCGCCGCCTATGATCCTTACTCTGGTACTTATCCCCCCCCCCCCCCCCCCCCCCCCCCCCCCTCCTCCTTCTTCTCCTCGTCCTCCTTTTTCTGTTCTTTTTTACTCTTTGGTGGGGGGAGGGGCATTGCCTGATGCTCTCCCTGGATACGCCACGTTGTGATCTTGGGCTAAATGTAAACAATCAAGTTCACTTGATGAATAGTATTTGCGAGTGGCTTTGTTTGATCCAACGATTCACCCACCCATCTTCACCCCGGGATTTACGCCTATATATGATACAAATCTAAACCGATTGGGGGGGGGGGGGGGGGGGGCATAAAAGTCTTGAACTAATGGGAGGGGGAGTTTTCCGGTTTGTAAAGGGGGTGAAGGGTAAGACCCTGATCAAATGCAAGTTGCCTCCCCTCCCCACCACATTTTTGAACACTCCCTTATAACACAATCAATCATACACATCCCTTTTACACAGCAGCTTATAAACGGTGCCAGATGAACATGGCCGTGACGTGGAACATTGCATCTTATTATTAGGATACCCCGTATATTCATTAGCACATGAATAAATACGCAGGCAATGAAGCGTCTTTTCTTTCGCGTCATACGCGGTATTCCACGGCAGCACTTTTTTTAACACTAAAAAAAGGACACTTTTCGTTAAATTGTGGAAAAATGAAGTCGGTGACCCCCATTTTTTATTTAAGAAATAAAAAGGCCATATACTTGCGCATCTTTTAAAAAAAAATCCGGCATAACATTTCAATCTAGTTTTTTTGCTATGAAGCAAAACGTGTAGAAAAATCCATATTTCCCATAGACCTCTGTGTTATTTTGCTCGAAAAAAGTGTTTTTTAAAATCATTCTCGTGGTAAAACGAAGTCGGTGACCCCTATTTTTTATTTTAGAAATGAGTTGCACATCGATGGAACTTCATTTATACGCAATCTTAGCAACAAATTTCAATAGGTTCTTACGTGCACCAAACACCTTAATTGAGGTAATTTTGTTGATGCGGGAGATTATATATGCTATGCGGGAGTGCGGGAGAAAGAGTGTCTATGCGGGAGACTCCCGCCTAATGCGGGAGAGTTGACAGCCCTGATTAGGGGGAGGGGTGTCAAAAAGTGTCACAATGTCAAGGGTTCATAAGGAGTGGGTCAAAGACAAAGCGCGTATAAACCCTTGATCCCATCCGCCCCCGGTATTTCTGAATACTCACGATGCAACCTATAAACACAACAGTGTTTTGATACACGCCTTTTCAGACGGTTACGGTTGCTGATGTATGAATATCTATAAAATAGTTGATCGCAAGCGCACATAATATAATGTACAGAATGACAGATAGGAATGTGTATAGCCACTGACTAACCTGTTTCACCTGTTGTTGGATCTGGATCTGTAAACTCAATGCTTCCATAGTTAAAACCACCTGCACCATTTGATTCTCTTGATTGCACAGATACACTATATGTGGAGTACGGTAACAGATTGGTCAATGTGGCAGAGTGTTGATAAAAATCAGGAACAAAAAAATGAATAGTTTGACGATTCCAAGTGCTCCATAATGTAGTCCGACTATTAAATGGTGGCTCCTGACTACCATCCCCTGTGTCACATTGTCCTCTGTTAATAAGTTGATAAGTCACCTGTAGCTCATCATCAGCACCTGGGTCAAAACAACTCCATGAAATAGTCAGTTGTGTTGATAAGACTTCAGAGGTTTCCAAATCGAAAGGTTCACATTGAGCTGCGTATTGAAACAACAACACATTCATTTGAAAATACTCGATTGTTGTTGAATTTATTTGGTGTACATGTACCAAATATTCTTGGAATAAATAGTGTGTTTCGAGTATCGAGTTTCGAGTTTAAAATTTCGATTTTTCGACTTCAAATTTCGAGTTTCGAGTATCGAGTTTCGAATTTGAAATTTCGTGTTTCGAGTTTCGAGTATCGAGTGTCGAGTTTAAAATTTGAATACGAATTTCATTAAATGGGGTCCTTAGAGGGGTCCAATTATTTTATTAAAAAATTCTGTCTTCTGAAATCAAACATTGATTATAACGAGATTTTTTTTAAAAATCCCACAATGCCTCAGAACTAAGCTACCCCTAAACTCGAAATTTTTACCTGTTTTTTCGAGTAAGTTAAGAATTTGAATACGAGTTTCTTTAAATGGGGTCCTTAGAGGGGTCCAATATTTTTAAACCTATATTTAAACTTGAAACTCGATAATCGAAACTCGAAACTCGAAACTCGATACCCAAAACTCGGAACTCGAAATTTCAAACTCGAAACTCGATACTCGAAATATTATACTCGAAACTCGATACTCGAAATTTTAAACTCGAAACTCGATACTCGAAACTCGATACTCGAAATTTCAAACTCGAAACTCGATACTCGAAATATTAAACTCGATACTCGAAATTTTAAACTCGAAACTCGATACTCGAAACTCGATACTCGAAACTCGATACTCGAAATTTTAAACTCGAAAATGACACTCGAAACTCGAAATGATTAGCTCGAAACTCGAAAATGACACTCGAAAATCGCAACTCGAAGATAAATAACACACGAAAAGATCCATAGTTAGAGCCACGGCCCATATGGTTGTCTCGTTGTCATCTTCAATACGTATATATAAACTGCTCCAAAAAAAATTGGACTATTTTTTCAATCGGAATTTGTTCAAATATATATGTTCATTTAGTGTAATATATCATTTAAAAGCTGATGTGTTCATCTTTACAATGATACCAAATTTGAAGCAATCCCTTGCTCCAGTGCTCAGGTACTTACTTGCACAATCTGAATGTGCCAAAATCAACACTATTTCGTGCTCAAAAGACTATCTTTATAGTCGTCTGTTCAACGAAGTGTTACATTGACCACTACAGTGTAGTGTGATGATATTGATTTTTAAGCACAAAATAGTGTTGATTTTGGCACTTTCAGATTGCGACCTCCCACAGTTCGGGGTTCGCGGCGTATGGTAATAAAGAATGATTTAATGAAATCTAAATTATTCTGGTTTGCTTATAGCGATAAAGCCCAGCGCATTGATTTTTGGGATGCTCAAGTGGGTGTTTGCAACCCACTCTGCTATTCAGGTTTGGTGTTTACTGGCCCGCGAATTGCCTTTGTTCAGAGGTCAGTGTTGCTACTTTGCTGTTCTCACTGTGTCCCACTCTCTCTCATATTGCGTTTTGTCAGCATGCCATACGGATGTCTAAAAATGTTCCTAGTCTTGTCATCTTCGACAGGGGCTGGTTTATTTATTTTTGTTTGTGGATAGGACGAATCGTCCTTCTCTTACTAGTGTTAGACACCTGCAATAGTTACTAGCACCCAGCCTGCTGTTTTTGATAAGTATCGTGAATCTTTATCTCGTTGGAGGATCGACTAAAAATAATGCCATCCGTTGGTTTGTTCAATTTTCAACCTTTATGGAAACATTTCTTTGTTGTGCCGACGAGATTTGTTTTTTCATAATGTGACTTAAGGCGGTAGTGGATAAGGTACGACTACAAGTCGGGTCATCTATCATAGCATCTTTATAGCAACGTTCAGTACAGTATCTAGAGTCATGGGCCAATAAGGCTCTTCCCGCAAAATATTAACCCATGGACCAGGGACTCGGAAAATGGCGGGCTGTTCTGTGAATGTGGGCGAACGGGATTCTTTGTTTTTAAACGTAGTTTCGGAGGATTCTCTGCACCAGGAGTTGGATGACGTTGACGGCGATATTGAGCAACATAACAAGGGACGGAAAACCAAGCTAATACGGGGTCATAAACTTCCAGGTTCGCGGGAATGACGTCAGCGCCAGTCACCGGAAACAGTAGTAACGCTGGAATTTCTTTTGGACCGAATTCAGCAGCTTCGCAACGGAGTGCCCGAGAAAATGAAGTTTACCTGTTTACCTGTTTACCTGTAGTCTCGGGCACATAGGGAAGGCTTTTTAGCCTATAACGCCCATCCAATTTCATCATTACTTGACTGCAATAGAGTAATAGTTTAGTTAATTTTACATGTCACTTGTTCGAGAGTAGTTGACCCCATGTAGTCGTATTTGCTAATATGCTTGTCAAGGAAGGAGTCAATTGCGTTCTTGAAGCTGTTGGTTGTCTTCACTTCTACAATATGCTCTGGGAGTTTGTTCCATAGGTTTACAATTCGCTGAGAAAAGCAGTTTTGTCTGATCCTTTCCTTGTTGCGGGTTTTTTGCACTTTGTAGCTGTGACCTCTCAGACTGTCAATTCACCTTTCCATGTTGAAAAACTTGCGTGAGCAGTGGCAGAACTGACAAATATGTTGCAGGGATCAGCCGGTGAGCATTGTTTGTTTGATAATTTTGGTAGAGTTTTTTCAACTGGGGGTATAGCCATCGGGCGTGTGATATCAATAGGTTTTTTCTAGCATGTGCGCCAACAATGTCAATTGTATTGTACAGATCATTGCAATTATAATTTTTAATATTTAACGCTTTATGTTTATAGAGGCACTTTGGTGTCAGCCATTTTCTGCTGGGCTAAGGTCTGTAACAGCTTTATTAAAAGACCAGCACTCTGTTATCCATATTTAATCAACACACATGTTGATCGATGCATGTTTTAAAATAACCCGCTAATTGTATAGGTCATGTTTTGACCAGCTCATGGTGTTTATCACGGGTTTTGAAGGTCGGGCATTGATCTGTTTTAAACAGGTGTATAAGGTTTGAGAACCTTTTGTGTGGCCGCATCAATAAAGTCGTTTACATCAACAGTACTTAGCTATGATCATCAATAGTTTATAATGTTGGTAGCAACCATTTATCTATGGGGGTTTTGTAACTAGTTGTTAAATTAGGTTTTAAGGGGCCAAGATGCGGCTGGGTTGCATCTTACCTGCATCAGTTACCCAAAGCCTACCCGCGGTCCTGGATAAATCCATCACAAGGTTACATTTTTGTGTATCTTTGTCTTTAGTTGCCTTTTTATAGAATGTATGTTCTTGCATGTCAAAATGGTTTTGCTTCTTTTTGCTCGCTTTCTGTTGCCTTCTTTTTGCTTTGTTTTGATAAACAATTGTATACAGGTCCCTTCGGAATTTGCACTCGGGCTGATACATCAATACTCATTTGGACGGTATCGGAAGGATTATTGGAAAGGTGTTTGCTGCATTCTTATTAAAGACATTATCAATATTCTAAATGGTGATTGTTCCAATGAGCCATATCAACACTGTTTTTTCTTTTCTTCATACCAATGATCTGGAGGATGATTTAGTATGCCAGTTTGTGTCCTTAAGGCAGCATATTATATAAGAGTTCCTGTCATATATTCGACATTTCTACCATGCAATAAAATTATTTGGCGTGATGCGTCTGCTTTGGTTCGACGGTAAGTCTTTTTGGTTGAATGTGTAGGGGAATGGGTTAGGCTTTTGGTCGGTACCAGTACGATTTATTGGAAAGTTTATATGTGATTTTCCAATCTTTGTTTGCCACGATATTGTTGTTGATTGACGTTGTGTTTGGCCAACTCAGTGAATTTGTCTTCTTTTTTCTCTTTTTTTCTTTCTTCAAGGGGGGGGGGGGGGGGGGGGGGGGGGGGGGGAGTCCCTTAGTAGGCCCTTGTTTTGGCAGGTTGGTATACATTTGGGGCTACAACATCGCTGCCTGGTGAAGTTAAATAAAGTCAATTCAGGTGTATTGGAAAAAATTCCCCTTTGCAACAATTTTTCCGTTGGGAGGGATGGGTTTTTCGCGTTCGCTGCCTTGGAATTTTTGATACACATTTGATCTTATTTACTAAGAAGTTTAGTGCAAATAGATGCATGGTTAATATAGTGTTAAGGCACACCACAAAATGTTATAGAAGTATGGTGTTGAATTTGACAAATTGGTTAACCTTTTCAGATTGCCCTTCTGAGAGGCGGTTTTTTCTTGTCCTGATGCCGTCATATATAAATATATGTTTTTTCCAATCATTGTCTGACACAAATTGCAGTAAAGATTATATCCCTTAAATGGTCTGAAATTGGGATAATTACTGACTACGTGTACGTTGAACTCATAAGTGTCGTTAAGAACTCTAAAGAAAATAGACACGAGTTAACAACATAAATGCCTTAAAAGGTCATTTACTTCATAGTTACACGAGAGCCCAAAATATCATTGATATTAATAATTTTGTGGTTCAACAGCGCCAGAGAAGCTGGTAGCTTATTGTGTGTGAATTTATAATTTGTTTGGACAAATAAAATTTCCCATTGGTATGCTGTCAATTGCACGCATCACCTATGCTTTGTGTCGCGTGCTCTCTTTTCTTTTGGCTTAGAGTCTGTAGGCAATAAAGAATTATTTAATGAAATCTAAATTATTCTGGTTTGCTTATAGCGATAAAGCCCAGCGCATTGATTTTTGGGATGCTCAAGTGGGTGTTTGCAACCCACTCTGCTATTCAGGTTTGGTGTTTACTGGCCCGCGAATTGCCTTTGTTCAGAGGTCAGTGTTGCTACTTTGCTGTTCTCACTGTGTCCCACTCTCTCTCATATTGCGTTTTGTCAGCATGCCATACGGATGTCTAAAAATGTTCCCACCCACCCACCCTGTATACATTGGGGGAGTTCATAGTTATGGGCTGGTTAAGTATTCGATATCGGGTTGGCACGAGATAGTTAGCACCTGGAGTCAATTACTATGTTTCTCTTTCTCTACATAGATAGAGTTTTTGAGTTTTACGCAGCCGGCTACTATCGTCTTGAATTCTTAATCTTGGGTAAGAAATTGTGTGGGTCGCCCTAGGTCAAGTTAAGGATGTTGTGGGCAGGTTGGTATACATTTGGGGCTACAACATCGCTGCCTGGTGAAGTTAAATAAAGTCAATTCAGGTGTATTGGAAAAAATTCCCCTTTGCAACAATTTTTCCGTTGGGAGGGATGGGTTTTTCGCGTTCGCTGCCTTGGAATTTTTGATACACATTTGATCTTATTTACTAAGAAGTTTAGTGCAAATAGATGCATGGTTAATATAGTGTTAAGGCACACCACAAAATGTTATAGAAGTATGGTGTTGTCAATTCAGGTGTATTGGAACAAATTCCCCTTTGCCAATTTTTCCGTTGGGAGGGATGGGTTTTTCGCGTTCGCTGCCTTGGAATTTTTGATACACATTTGATCTTATTTACTAAGAAGTTTAGTGCAAATAGATGCATGGTTAATATAGTGTTAAGGCACACCACAAAATGTTATAGAAGTATGGTGTTGAATTTGACAAATTGGTTAACCTTTTCAGATTGCCCTTCTGAGAGGCGGTTTTTTCTTGTCCTGATGCCGTCATATATAAATATATGTTTTTTCCAATCATTGTCTGACACAAATTGCAGTAAAGATTATATCCCTTAAATGGTCTGAAATTGGGATAATTACTGACTACGTGTACGTTGAACTCATAAGTGTCGTTAAGAACTCTAAAGAAAATAGACACGAGTTAACAACATAAATGCCTTAAAAGGTCATTTACTTCATAGTTACACGAGAGCCCAAAATATCATTGATATTAATAATTTTGTGGTTCAACAGCGCCAGAGAAGCTGGTAGCTTATTGTGTGTGAATTTATAATTTGTTTGGGCAAATAAAATGTCCCATTGGTATGCTGTCAATTGCACGCATCACCTATGCTTTGTGTCGCGTGCTCTCTTTTCTTTTGGCTTAGAGTCTGTAGGCAAATTGCAAAAATTGCCTTTGGAAAGTCATACCGCACTTCTCCCCCTCAAAATGTTAATAAATAAATAAATAGAAAATAGTTTTCAGACCACCTACCGGAAACAAACTTGTTTTTTTGTTGTCTAAGCACACTACGCATTTTTATTTTGATACTTGAATAAAATATGTATATATATTTTCAATTCTCTGTACAGGTATCAGTGCAAAAAATAAGATGTTTGGCCACATGAATATGCTTATATTACCATTGAACAAATGTTGATATATTTACTTGCTATTTGCACGACACAATTCAGTATAAAAAGTAGACCGATTACACGGAAGTAAATGAATTGACAAAGATTATCGACGACAGTGTCAGTGTGTGTGTAAATGAACTTTAATACATGCAGATATTTACAAATTATTTTGTTTGTAACTTGACATGCAAAACCAACGATCCGTGAGAACAATTAAACATGTAGGGTTGTGGGTTCATGGTTATTTTTGACACGCGTGAGATCACTATTTCCCACAATTAGCTGAACTATATTTGAAGAGTTTGTTTCCAAAAGGCGCTAACTCACTATGAAAAAGTGAAATAGGAGAAAAGCAACGTTTTTTAAAATGAGTATGTTGCACTTCTTCGATTATGCTAATTTTCTGCCATATGAAAGATACCATACGTGGCGTGGAAGCTTAAAAATTGGTTTGATTTCATTTTTTGATTTTCACTGTATTTCCTATGTCTTTCTTTATTTTCGGAAATCAGTGAGTTAGCGCCTTTTGGAAAAAAAATGTTTCGACCAATTTTCAAAAACCACTTTACCAAGCAATCTTTATTTTCAAATAATGTACACCTGAAAGACAATATCAAATCACATTGAAAACAGAAAACCGCATTCAAATACCTTTTCAACTTTTTTAATTATGAATTTTTGATATTTTGTGAGAAAACTGAAAATGTGGACAATTTGGCACATTTTTTTAATTTAAGGTTGGTGACTGCGTACGGACTATTCCAAGGTTCTTGTTTGAAATCGCTGACTTTGTTTTGGTACCAAGGGATTGCCCCGAGGGGGGGGGGGGGGGGGGGGGGGGGGGGGGGTCCCCCCCCCAAAAAAAAAAGTAACTGGGTCACTGGTGAATGTCCCAGTTATTCATAACTGTCATTTAATTGTAAATATTAAGTTATTCTAAAGGTTTATATTTTGACTTTGGAGTTCGTATTTTTGTGTCATTTCCTCCTGGGGTAAATAAACACCACCCCTTGAATAACGGAGCAATCTAGGGTTTTTTAGGGGGTTCCCCACTACGTTAGGGGGTTCCTCACTGGTATTGTAACGGTTCTAACAACAAAATTCAGGCAATCAATCTCGCCCTGCAAATTTTGATGCAGAAAAAGGAAACATTACTTTATTTTATTTCACGACTTCATTTCAAATTTCATATTTCATGAAAAAAATATGACACGGATAATACCTTAATACTACCAGGTCAAGCGCACGATCAAATTGGTTTAATATTTTGAGCTATTTTCCCCATTTTTAAGAGGAAATTATATGAAAATATGCCATGTTCTTCCAAGCTACTGACTTATCAAATAAAGGACATTAGTGTTGCAAAAAAGTGCATTTCTTCTTTACTGACAGGTAATGTCAGCTCGTCTTTTTCTCTTTTTTTTCATTTGCTTTGGCTACCCTGGAAGTTTTACGCGTCTCGTGGCACTAAAAACATATTTGCACAGACACTGACATTTGGTTGGGTTTGTTTTGAATGTCGTAGACATTGCACGTTTCAGATGAAGAGATGATAGCACAGAATTGTCATGATACTAAACTCTCCTTAAATAAACTAAAAGTGTCGATGATAACATCAAGGTTTCTGGCAATACTGTCTTATCCCTATATAACTCTTTGGCAGTTTTCTCCAGAATTAAAAGGGGCCATGTATAATATCAATCGGTTTGCGTTTTCCTATTTCGATGTATATCTAATCTCTAAGAGATCATCACGGAAATTCACTGAAATGTCCAGTTTTCTGGGAGTTTGGTAGACTATAAAAACAGAGCCAGGAGGTTTACTCATAACACTGTGGCGTTCTAATTCGGGTTTTTTTAAATTGTACTGCTTTCTGGTAACACTAAACTGTCCTTACAAAATTGCCCGAACAGTTGTCTCCACAATTGAAAGGGAAATGTTTAATATTCAAAATTAAGAAGAAGTTGTATTTGTGAATGCCAAGGCAAATTGATTTTTTTTTAGTTCCAGATTTGAGTAAGAAATACACATTAATATTGTAAAGCTAGCAGTTTTCCCATAGCCAAAATACGAAATAAAAATGACAAGATGACATACCTGCCAGTAAAGAAGAACGATAATACTTTGTAACACTATTAGTCCTAGTATCAAAAATCCTTTGTAAAATTGTTGTTTCAGAAATACTTTTCAATCTCATAACTTACATCATATACGGTAGAGCTCGGTAGTATCTGTTCACTATAATTATGGTGACATATTGGGTAAGTGCAATATTGTAGAATAAATACGCGTTACTTCCGTTTATACTGTCATGTACATCTTGCATTCACTTACCTGTAACCATGTTGTGACTGTAGCTCAGCAGTATCAACGTCAAACATATCAAGAGTCTTGAAGGAAACATCATGGCATCATTATCGCTTAATGCAATATTATAGATACACACTATCGATCATAAAATACTCCTGAATTTAATTAATGTCAGCTATAAGGAAGTTGACTTCGCGAATGCGTTGAAAACGCAATGTGTATAATCACAAATCCTGTGCTTGTTTTGTGTTGTTTTACATTTATTTCCTTCTACAGTTTATTAAAATATATTCTCAGTTCAGTGAACAAATACTAAATAATAAACCAATAAGGGAACTTCAGTCAACATTGAATTTGGGTACGCATGATCGTTCTTTAAATCGCGGAAAAGGGGTGATTTTTATATAATGTTCACGATTTCCCAAAATTATGGGTTGTTTTTTAAGAAAAAAAGGGAGGCCTTTTATATTTCAAAGTTTTAATACAAAGCTTTATGTACCTAGTAAAGAAACAGTACCATACAACACAGAAGTAAGAAGTGAGACTAGAGAATACTATTTGGTTGCTATATAGTGTGACGATGCTAGCGTTGTGAATATGCTAGCGTAGCGTTTAATTATTGTTATTCTTGTTGTGGTAGCGTAAATTAAGCTTACTGCCTAAAATTTACCTTGGCTTTGCGTTGCGTATTTATTACGCCTGTTTCTTGAAGAACTTCACTCGTTTGAAACACAAGATGTTTACGTTTGGTCAACTAGGGTTTATATATTTGATCCCTTGTCGTTTTATTTATCAACTTCTTACTTATAACAAACGATTGTGTCGATTTAATATGTGACAATTTTCCCCACGATACCGTTCCAAAACAGGCACGCAGGAAAAGAGAGCGAATTCTCCTCCCAATCGCCCAGGTGAGCCCGCATGTAGTTTCAGCCTTCTGATTGGCTAAGAGTTGCGCTCATGTAGTTTCGGCCTTCTGATTGGCTAAGACTTATGTGACGTACTCGTGAAACTACTTGTGGCACCATTGTCAACCATTAGGGGTGAGCAATTGTGTATCATTATACTGACTTCCTCACACCCCTGGAATTCCTGTAGGATTGTGTCAATCCTTAAAATTTGAAAACAAATTTTGGTGTGCTTTCATTTACTACACACAATGTCAAAAATTATGGACAATTTATTTGAGGGTGAAATTTTTCCTCAAATGTTGTAATAATTTCAAAATAGTAATGTCAAACAATGCTTGAATGTTGGAAGAAACAAGTGCCTTGCCTGAAAATATCACATACTCTATTAATATAGTGTTGATTACTTTTTCAACAAATGATAATGAACAATTTATATACTGGCTCTCCCTATTTGTAGACACTCTCTACTGTTGTAAACACACTGTGGTAATAAACATGAAGTGTCATCCAAATTTGGGTGACTTGAAAGAGTCATATTGAAATAGCGTCCATTATTTTAGCACTAACATCAAATATTCATCGTCCTTTGACTGCAATGTTCTTGATACATTTTATATTTTATGTACATCAATGTACACCTTGTACATCTGTGTACATTCTGTAGTGTTGTATGGCACACTTGAAGTGAAGTGAAGCGAAGCTTAACTTGCAAATATTCTTAAACAACTGAAGCGAAGCGAAGCTACTTGCAAATGTTCTTAAACAACTGAAGCGAAGCGAAGCTACTTGCAAATGTTCTTAAACAACTGAAGCGCAGCGAAGCTACTTGCAAATGTTCTTAATGAGAACTGCTACAACTGAAGCGAAGCGAAGCTACTTGCAAATGTTCGTAGGAAACTGTAGTTGAAGCGAAGCCATAGATGCACTCGTATAATTTGCAAATGTCCATAGAAAACTGTGTGCCATACATAAACATTTTCACAGATGCTTTTTATACTTTGACAATGCTTAACTACACATAATATTTTAACAACTACAATAGCCCAGCTTGAGAAGTAAATATTACTTAACTACAATTGGCCTTTAAAGCATGTTAAATATCCTTTTGTTTATATAATGAACAAACCAGAGATATTTTATCTCCTACTTAAAGCATCAGCATTACCATTTGAAACTCCCTTTCTATATTCTACATGGAAAGTGAACTGCTGTAAAAGTAATGACCATCTCATTAGCCTGTTGTGTGTAGCACGTGTGCTTTCAAGCCATTTTAAAGCTTGGTGATCTGTGATCACTGTAAACTTTTGTCCAAAAAGGTAATACCTAAGTTTGTCTATTGACCATACAATTGCCAAACATTCCTTCTCTGGAACAGAGTAATTAAACCTCATTTGGTTTTAGCTTCCTGCTCAAGTACACAACTGGGTGTTCTTGGCACTGATCATCTAATTGACTCAAAACACCCCCAATTCCAAATTTAGATGCATCTGTTTGCACTAGGAACGGTTTTGTGAAGTCTGGTGTGGCTAATATTGGTTTACTAGTTAGACTTGCTTTGAGCTGCTCAAATGCTTGTTTACATTCTTGAGTCCAAACAACTGTGTTTGGTTCCGTCTTTTTGGTAAGGTCTATTAACGGCTTAGCAATTTCAGCATATTTTGGGACAAATTTTCGGTAATAACCTGTCAAGCCGAGATATGCTCGTACATTTTTCTTAGTTATGGGAGTAGGAAATTTTTCCACAGACTCAACCTTATCCATCATGGGTTCAATGTGCTTGTTCCCAACAGTATGGCCTAAGTAAGTAACTTTCTGAAATGCTATCTTTGACTTAGTTGGTTTGATTGTCAAACCCGCACCTTGAATTTTACCTAGAACAATATCTAAGTGTGTCAGGTGGTCTTCCCAAGTTTTTGAGAAGATACATATATCATCTATGTACTGCCTACAAAATTCAGAACACTCTTTCAACACTGTATCAACTAGTTTCTGAAATGTCGCACTACTATTTTGCATTCCAAATGGCATGACGTTGTACTGATACTGACCAAAAGGTGTGATGAATGCAGATTTTGCTTTTGACATTTTGTTCAAGGGAACCTGATAAAACCCTTTGGTAAGATCAAATGTTGTAATATAGGCACCTTTTGCTACTTCATCGAGAATTTGATCAACTCTTGGAATACAATATGGGTCGAATTCTGTGACCTTATTCAGCGCCCTATAATCTGTACACAAACGAATATCACCATTTGTTTTGGCGACAACAACTATGGGTGAAGCATATGCACTAGTTGTAGGCTCAATTATCCCTAACTTTAGCATACCGTCTATTTCATCTTTCACTTTCTGTTTAAGTGTGTACGGTGTTCTATAGGCCCGTTGCCTAATTGGTGTCTCATTTGTTATCTTTACTGTGTGACTGATTACATTGGTTTTTCCTGGCACATCAGAAAAAACTTTGCTATGCGCACAAAGTACAGTGGAAATTTCTTGTTTCTGTATTTCTGATACTGATTCACAGATTTTTGTATCTTTCCATGTCTGAGTTTGAGTGTATCAATGTCATCTCCTAGAAATTCTCCTAGATCATTGTCCTCATCTTGACCGACATTTTCTGAGCCTATTTCCTGTACAACCCCAGTCACATAGTAACAATCTGATATTTTGTCTTCATGGTCCCTGCTATACCATTTTTTACAAAGATTGGCATGCAGTACTCTTTTTGACTTTCTCTTGTCTGGCATTAAGATTTCATAGTTGGAATCTCTAACTTTCTTAGTAATTTTGTAGGGTCCTTGCCATTTTGAATCTAGTTTTCCTGCGCCTACAGGCATAAAAACTAAGACTTCCTCCCCTACTTGATATGTCCTATCATGAGCATTTTTGTCATAGTGACATTTCATTTTCTCTTGACTGATCAACTTTCTTTCTCTGGCACTTGCCATCCATCGCGTCAAGTTTGCTGTCATTTTTAGGAGATGCTCTGCAATATCTGTGGGCACTTTTGTTGTAGTTAACCAATTTTCTTTGATCAAACTCAATGGACCCCGTACTACCCTTCCATACAGCAAGTGAAAAGGAGAGTATCCTGTGGATACACACGGTACCTCCCTATAGGCAAAAAGAAATAAAGGTATTTGATCATCCCAATTTTCTTTCTGTTCCTCTGTCAATGACTTGATCATGAGCTTCAATGTACCATGGAATCTTTCATCAAGCCCATTCATTTGTTGGTGGTATGGTGTTGTGGGAATTTGTTGAATTCCTAATTTTGAGCACATTTCAGTTATTATTCTAGACAAAAAATTTGTACCCATGTCATGAATAATTTCTGACGGTAGACCTACTTTCGAGAACACAGTTATCAGCGCATTAGCCACAGTAGTGGCTCTCTGATCTGGTAACGGAATAGCTCGGGATACCGTGTAGCATAGTCTGTTACAGTCAACATGCATGTGTTACCTTTTTCAGTGACCGGCAGAGGACCCACGATATCGATGCCCACTCTTTTGAAAGGAATGTCAATTACTGGCATCGGTTTCAATGGTTGTTTATTCTTGATTTTTGTCTTGTCATTGTACTGGCATTCTTTGCAGCTTTGGCAGTATTTTCTAACTTCATCAAAGATACCTGGCCAAAAGAAATGACTGGTAATTCTGTCTGTAGTTTTTCTTACTCCCATATGACCTGCCTTGTCATGAGCTATGCAAATTATTTGCTGCCTATATTTCTTTGGAACTACAATTTGCTCCTCTGACTGTCTTTCTTGTTTACTTTTAGGGACCCACTTTCTCATTAGGATTCCAGCACGCTTGTAAAAACAAGTATTGTGATTTATGATGTCACTTTCTGTGACTATACTTTCTCTAACACCTTGCAATATGTCATCATCATTTTGTAACTGCATTAGAGTTTCCATGTCACTGTGCAGTAAATTTTCTTCTTTGTCACGTTTAGTTTTCTTTTTGACCACTTTTGTCTGCTCATTTTCTTGTGGTACATGTACTTTTTCTTTACTCTGTACCTTAGGATTCACATAATTTTGTAAATTTGCCTCACCCTGTACAAAACTATCAATTTCTTTAGATTTCTGCGCCCTAGTCATTATCATGATGGGTTTCGCATTAATCCAGTCTGCCCAAGAATCGATATCTTGACCTAGTAGAACATCGTGCGTAATGCCTTCTAGTACAGCTACAGTGAATGTACCAGATACTACTTCACAATCGATATGTACTGTAGCTAGTGGCGCACTAATGATGCCGCTTATGCCTCGCAATGAAATATATTTGCCTGGCACATAACAATTTTTTGGAACATATTTAGCTTGTACAGCTGTATGCTCACACCCAGAAACCCTGAATATTTCCACACCTTTACCCTCAACGGTACCTTTCACAAGAAATATGTGTTTTGGATCCTCAACCTGATTCTGAGCATTTTGTGTCTGTGGCACTTCACATCTATACATACCAGTACTTGATGTATTTTTTCCACCACTTTTTGCCACCCGACTATCACCATTGTAACCACTACGTTTTGCTCCCCGACTATCACCATAACCACCACGTTTTGCTCCCTGACTATCACTATTTTTGTAAAAATCTGGTCTGTGTGATGCATTTTGTGGTCTTTCATCGTTACCTTTTCTGTACACCCCATTGGCTACAGATCCGTGTAGTTGGGAATTTTGATACTGTTTTGGTTGCCGTTGATGACTCATTTGATTTTGTCTATGGCCTTGATTTCGCTTCCAGTACTCATCCCTATGACTTGCAAATTTTTCAGCCTCTTTTGCCAATTCATTTATGTCAACAACATCCTTATCCAGCAAGTGTTTTTTCATGTCACCAGGTATTTTCTTCAAAATCTGCTCCCTTATCATTAGATTTGAAATGCCTTCTGCATCATCTGATTTGATGGCAGAATACTTGATCCAGCAATCATAGTTATGTTTAAGCTTATGAATGAATGCTGTCACACTTTCATTTTCACCCTTGGATGCATTTCTAAACT
The DNA here is from genome assembly GCA_035610835.1 of Ophiura sarsii. Lineage (NCBI taxonomy): Eukaryota > Metazoa > Echinodermata > Ophiuroidea > Amphilepidida > Ophiuridae > Ophiura > Ophiura sarsii. The sequence goes on along the minus strand of CM069457.1, from coordinate 41,466,593 downwards.
GTTGCCTATAAGCTTCTGGTGTCAATTGAAACGCCATAAGAATTGTGGTTTTCAAGGTTTCATAATCATGATCGGGATCTAGAATTGTGTTTTGTGCATCCCTTGCCTTGCCTACAAAACTTTGCGACAACCTTCGCACCCACGAACTTCCATCCCAACTTTCACGTACAGCATGGATCTCAAAAGCAGTGAAAAATGAGTCCGCGTTTTGACCATCGCCAAGTCTTAGAGTGTATCTATCTAATGTTGGTGCACCCCCCATATTACTACTTGTTTCACTGTTTGACACCTCTTGCTGAACGTCTAATTTTTTCATCTCAATTCTTTCCATGACCTCGAGCTCTTTTTGTTTCATTTCCCGGTCTTCTTTTTCTTTACTTTCCTGTTTTTCGAGCAGCAGTTTTTGCATTTCTCTTTCTTTTCCACGTTCTTCTGCTTCGCGCTCATCTTTTTGCTTTTGATATTCTAACCTAGCTATTTTCTCGTCTCTCTCTTCTTTATCTTTTTGTTTTTGGTACTCTAACCTAGATATTTGCTCGTCTCTCTCTTCTTTATCTTTTTGTTTTTGGTACTCTAACCTAGATATTTGCTCGTCTCTCTCTTCTTTATCTTTTTGTTTTTGGTACTCGAGCTTTGCCACTTCAAGCTCTAATTTTTTGATTTGTACCAAGTTATTTTCGGCCAAGTTTTGAATAGAAGGATTTTCAACCGCGGCATTTTCAGGTTCCTGATCATTTGGTTCCAACATTTTGTCAGTTTTGTTAGCTTTGATGTGCGAACGCAGAACGCGATCAGTACCGGACATGAAATTTGCTTAGCCTAGGCCAAAGTTTAGTACCAATCCTTTATTCATAGCCTATACCCAATATACCTGATTTTACTTGAATAGTAGTCTGACTCACACTACCCTAGACATGCATGTAGGCCTATAGGCCTGCCAATTTATACCATACATGTAATTATTACATGAGGATGTAGTTTACGCAGAATATCGCGCGCATGTGCATGTCCAAGAGGTTATGAATCACACAATTACTATACTAGCAAATAAAATTGTAAAGGCCTTACATTTATAGAAAGGCTCCAAGCTGGGCTAATTTTACTAGGCCTTAAACATCAATACAATAGAATACACAATTTTTGAAAAAGCATCTGTGAAAATGTTCACACTACCATGTATCAAACCATTGCATGCATTAAAAGCCTGCCTTCTCCTCACATCACGATGTCAGTAGTAGTAGCATAGCCCTATCTCGGTACCGGGTAGGCCTATACACAATTGTGTACAAAAGTTGTAGCGTCAACAAACTCACTAAAGTAAACTGCTGAATTCGGCGATTTCTTCACCAGTCTTATTCTAACGGCGATCACGGGTGTTTATTGAAACATCGTAAAGAACACCGCTGCCAACCATGTGACGATGCTAGCGTTGTGAATATGCTAGCGTAGCGTTTAATTATTGTTATTCTTGTTGTGGTAGCGTAAATTAAGCTTACTGCCTAAAATTTACCTTGGCTTTGCGTTGCGTATTTATTACGCCTGTTTCTTGAAGAACTTCACTCGTTTGAAACACAAGATGTTTACGTTTGGTCAACTAGGGTTTATATATTTGATCCCTTGTCGTTTTATTTATCAACTTCTTACTTATAACAAACGATTGTGTCGATTTAATATGTGACAATTTTCCCCACGATACCGTTCCAAAACAGGCACGCAGGAAAAGAGAGCGAATTCTCCTCCCAATCGCCCAGGTGAGCCCGCATGTAGTTTCAGCCTTCTGATTGGCTAAGAGTTGCGCTCATGTAGTTTCGGCCTTCTGATTGGCTAAGACTTATGTGACGTACTCGTGAAACTACTTGTGGCACCATTGTCAACCATTAGGGGTGAGCAATTGTGTATCATTGCCCACAGAAAAGTTTGAGAGACAAAAACACCGATCTGGTATTGGTAGCATTTTGGCTGCCTACCACAACTCTTTCATCATTTAATTATATCATTCCGTATAAACTCGGAAAGCGGACAGATCGCGATCGGGCGATCGAAAACGCGGGAAAAAACCGGAAATAGAAAGCAACAACCCGCGAAAAAGTTTAAAGGCCCAATCCAGCAAGGATGAAACTTTCAGCTGGCAACACTGTTCTCCTTCGCATGCACATCGGAAAACTTAATTGCCCACAGAAAAGTTTGAGAGACAAAAACACCGATCTGGTATTGGTAGCATTTTGGCTGCCTACCACAACTCTTTCATCATTTAATTATATCATTCCGTATAAACTCTTTGATCATTCATATCTATCATTCAGTATCATATTTAAATTTGCATACAATGATGCACCATTGTGATGAGAAGAACAGTGATTGCAATGCCAACCTACCATTAAGTAAGGATGGACTTAAGCATATAAATGACGGAAATTGTTGGACACCAAGATTTAACCTTGTCACTGAACTTTTATAAATTGATCAGGAATTGCCATACTTTAATACTTCAACCTACCATTAAGTAAGGCTGGACTTTAGCATATAACTGACAGAAATGTTTGGACACCAAGATCTAACGTTGTCACTGAACTTTTTAAAATTAATCATGAAAACCTGTATCATGAATTGCCATACTTTAATACTTCAACCTACCATTAAGTAAGGATGGACTTTAGCATATAAATGACAGAAATTTTTGGACACCAAGATTTAACCTTGTCACTGAACTTTTTTTAAATTGATCATGAAAACATGTATCATGAATTGCCATACTTTAATACTTTAATTTATAACCCAAATGTATTCTTGTTATTGAGCCAGCCTAACATAGACAAAGGCCGGACGACGACGCCCATTTTAATTCATTTGAATTAGTCTTCATTTTCATAACACTTCTCCTAGGACTTTCACTCCTGCCACTTTATGTTGTCCCCTGTATGGGATTTTTCTTGAAAATGCTAATTTAATTAGACAAAAGTAATAATTTTAGACAATTATTTTTCCACGGAAACGAAAACTGCCAACCAAGGAACTCATTAAGGTACTTGCCCCAAAACAAAGAACAAAATATATATATATTACTATATTGGCATAAATATTATTATATCTATATATATCACCAGACCCCATTCTAAAAACTGCCCTACCCTCCTCGGTGAGGTGCAGGCCGTCTCTCTTAGCCAACCCAAAATCATTAGCCGAAATGGCTCTGGCGTGGATAATAAAACCGGCATTGATCATAGCGTGAATGGCCTTATGAGCCTGCGAGTTCATAACATTAACGATCCGCCTTCCCACCCCAGGTCTATGCTCCCCATAGAAAAAACAACCGAGGTATGATGTCAGACCAAATAATGCGGGTATGTGGCAGAAGATGGTGGATACATGAGAAAAAGACTAAATAACCCTGTTGAATAGCCTTGAATACCTTGTTTGTATACCCATTAAGATATATTTAATACATTCCTAAACACGGCCTACTGTTTGCATTTATGTTTTCCTTGATTTTACCTGAAGGTAAAAGTAACTCGTGATTAAATAATAACCTTAGGCAGTGTAAATGAGGTGACCGTTGTTTACATCAGTAGTGTTTACAAATTGATTAGCGCCTGGTCTAAAGACATGCTAGAGATACTAGTCCATGACTACTGCATACATACTATTCGAAAGCAAAACACACATCACTGAGCGCCAAATTTAACAGCACATGCCCTTATGGTGCGTACGCATACTGCCGGGCAACCAGATTTAGGTAAGTAATGACCAATCAAGTGCGAATTAAAGCACCAATAAAAATCTGAGACCAGTGAATTCTGATTGACAGATCCATGCAATAGTTACCATAAATTGTTCATTATTAATTATTCAAATAATGTAAATTAAAAACAGAATTGAACGCCAAAGACCAAACCGTTTAAGCGTAAACATGCCCCTCCCCGCATGGCAACAGGAGATTACCATGACATAAAATTGATCAATGATTTACCGAGTTACCGCGCCCAAGAATTCGAAACTATCACTTTTCATGGCCAAAATGTAAGTATTTACAGCGGATGAGCGCCAGCGACCCTTACCATTATATGCTCGATTGGAATACCACCTAAAGCTGCCGAAGTCGCTGCTCCTATTCTAAAACTATGTGGACTGAAATCATCCAGCGGCAACTCAATGGATTGTTATTAATAAGTTATAATAATCTTATATAGATTATGATTTTATTTTATTTTATTTTATTAACATTACGGTTATTATTATTATCATGCCGAAGTCGCTGCTCCTATTCTAAAACTATGTGGACTGAAATCATCCAGCGGCAACTCAACGGATTGTTATTAATAAGTTATAATAAACTTAGGCCAAATTAAAAAAATCATTTGTCTCAAAGCTCCCGCGCGCGTTCGTTTATTGATGCGCATTAGAAAAACAAAAATCTGAAAAAAACTCTTTTTTTTAAAAAATTTTTTTTCACTTTTACAAGGATTTCAATATTTTATATTTAAAAAGAAAAGAAAAAAACTTGAAAAAAACCCCGCATTCCGCATTAGTTTTACAACAGGAGAGGAGCTTTGAGACAAACAATTAATTTAATTTGGCCTTATATAGATTTTTTTTTTTTTTGATTTTTTTTTTTTGATTTTTTTTTTTTGATTTTTTTTAATTATCATTATTGTTATTATTTTTTATTTATTTTTTCAACGCAATGGATATTTAGTATACATAATGTGAACATGATGTGCCTCGTCCTCAATCAATTGTTATAGATAATCCATTGAAGTTAACACATTAATAGTCCTTGTGATAGACAAAATTATATTTTAATAAATAATATATAACCAAGAGATTGAACTATGGTTATGTTATCCCTTTTTAAAATAATGCATCAGTTGTTAATAGACCATCAATTTTGTTAAATTGAATAGTCATGAATAGTACATGTGATAGACATAAATATATTATAACAAATCAAATATCCAAGTGATTAAACTAGGTTAATTAAGTTAACAATTTACAACAATTAAAATGTGCCCAGTGCCTCATCCTCATACACAATTAAAAATGCTACAGCAAATCACGGGGTCGATAATGGCAAATTAAGGGAGGGGGCATACCAAACAGAACGAGTCGAGATATTATTTTCGAACGAGGACCCGACAATAAGTGAAAACTGTAGTTTCAATATGGACATGACACCTAAATTCCAAACGTTGTTCAACTGACAAATTTGATACACAATAAAGGATACAACTCCAAACTTGTATGCACTAAAACAATTATAGAAGTTTTGATCATATGCATATTAAGATTTGCCTAGTTATTTAGAGTGCCGCGCCTTTACATATATTTCAAAGATTAATGCAACCATTGTAAACTCCAGGAAAATAAGAGCGCTGATATAAAGGAGAGGTATTAAATTGATAAATACCCATTATATGCACAATCATTAAATATTAAAAATAGATGTTAGAATGATTTATAATGAACAATATTTCCTACGACGATGGTCACTACTTTTTCATTATGAAATGTAAAAATGCACAGAGTGTAAACCCTGATGACATGAATGACCAGTATTATACAATCAAGCCCTGTTATCATTGTTACTTATTGATCATCATATAACAGAATAGAGCTGTATAAACAAGCTAAACAGATAGGTTCGACGAGCTCCGAGCTGCATGGACGAGTAATTCATACGCATTCACTTGAATGGTTTAGCCATTAGGAGATTACTACCTACCGGATTTGCTGAAAAGGTTTATATAGTTATTTGATGTGTAACGCATGACGATGAAAGCGTGTCCACAAACCATGCAGTAATACAAAAACAGTAAACAGCTGAAAAGCATGGCTACGACTTTGAGCTTCGAGATATGAAAACAGATGCATCAATCCTGGACTAGTCTTTTCATGGCCGTCGTTATCGACGGTCATTTGTAACCCTATATAGTGCATCGGAACCGCTACGCTACGTGTACGTCAATGTAAATCAATCTAGGGCCTTTACTAAATGTCCAAATTTAGACTAAATACTGATATTTGACTTACATTTACTGTGTCATCTTGTTCTGTAATAACTCAGCTATCGTGAAGGTGAATTGAATCCACTCACTGGCGTGAAAAAGAGAGAAAAAAATGTATTTTAAAACGAAACCCTAAAATAATTTACGAACAAATTGCGATTTGCCATTTTGTCCCAGCATGCAGTACGATTATGTGACGTACTGGTGACGTTGTGTGACATCGATAATTGCTCGATGCGCTCGTTAAAATAAAAATATGATGTCTGATACAAAATGTATCAAACTCACAAACTCGATCGTCAGCAACCGCACGGTAAAATTAATATTTCAATAAAATCGATAATATTGATGATATATTCAAGGTCATAACGTCATCCACAACATCAGATTTTGGAGTCTAGACTGCAATTTCGCGGCGACATTTTCGCCGATAATTTCATCATTCACCACTATCACGAATACGAATCACAAGCCTAGTCACTACGGAACAACCACAGGAACAAGTAAGGACAATTTTGGGAACTAAAAATGTCAAGTGTAACACAAAAGAAGGATTTTAAGGTAAGGCCTAAATCAATAAATGTAGGCCTGCTTCCGTAACACAGATTTGCCCGAATAAGTACAGTCATCATAGATGACTGTACCAAAGGACTAATCCTGGACCAGACTTTGTAACGAAACCTTTCCGACTAGGAGACACGATTTATGATACCAGCCATTTTAACCAGAGTACTGATACGAATAAAATTAATCCCGGATCAATTGGATGATGATTTATCAAGACATTTGCTTTGATATTGACTTGGCTGGATAAAAGTGCTGTAGGCCATCTTTCTGCTTCAGATTAGAGGTATAACTTTCAAGGAATATGTATGCCCGGTGTAATGTAAGCCTTTGTTTATAAAGCTCAAACTATTTCCATCTCCACGAATTGAACTTGTATTGGGAGACTAGGCTCCGCTACAGTAATTCTACGACGCCCGGTGTCACCGTTAGATTCCGTAGCTAGTTGAGGAACGGATGGATGACCCATAAGATGACGTCAAGTGGTGTAGCGGTCGAGATGATACAGCTCAGACATGTGGAAGTTTTGACGATGGTAAGCTTTCAAGTGAAGTATCTAAATTGGAAACAAGCAAAACAAACAGAGAGCAAACCAGGGCGGACTAAGCATGTAAAACATATTAAACTGCAGACAGGGAACACAAGTAAAATCAGTAAAATGTGCCATGGTAGTTGTAAATTAATTCACTTATTCACTTATACCATGCCGTTGAATTTATATACATTGTGTTATCACCTGATCAGTTAAACGTCAGAAGTAATTGGAAACCATGGAACCACATTCATGAGTATAATTATGACAGCATTTATTTGACTAATTTGAAAACGTTCAGCAACAGAGCAAACTCTACCCCCATACCGACGGCAACGTCAAAATCAGTCTAATATTGCAACGATATTCCCCATGATAATCTATTTCAAGGAATTCCGATGATGAATGTTTAAAAACTACGAGTAACATTTAAACATGAATTCTGATGATAAACAAATGACACGGTAACCAAAATACTACAAAAAGATTGTCTCAAAACCACCCCGATATGAACCGCACGATATAAATAGCGCCCTCAGTTATTATGACCCGATAGAAAAATAGCGAGAAAGTAAATACGAGCTATAAATTAATAATAATCTAAAGACGTTGAGAAGATTAGACTTTATATCGTCGAGCACGTAAATCGATAGATAGATAACTCTCGAGTGCCTGACTTTAGTTCACAACTATAAGTTAATAGCAAACTAAACTGAAGAGGATAGACCGTAATTTAAAACTTTAAAAAGCCCACTGCAACACATAATAATAGGCATAGCACAATGCACACACACAGAGTCTGCCACTGGGAGCATTACACCAGTGAACAACAACATATGAAAAGCTGTGTGGCATAAAGCCCTACATCCACTTCTACCTGTTACTCATTTTGCATTATTGAATGGATGGTTATTCACGATGTGGAATGTGGTTTTGTATTGTTGCCTCAATTGGCGTGCATGGATGCACTAATCCAAGTTATGAAGACAGCCATACAATATTTGGATTAATTAATCATGCAAAATGAGTAACATGTAGGAGTGGTCTGTAATCCCTTATGCAAAACAATCTTTTCATATAATGTATGCAGCTCCACTTTGAAAAACATCCCTATATAAAATTAATTTTCCTCACGGTAGGCACTCCCTGTAGGGCAGTGAGCTTTCCATATATGGTAGTCATGACCTTGGACTATATAACCTTGATCCAGGTATAAATACTTATCATCAGGTTTTTTAGTTATGACTGTTTTTACCAATTTTTGAAATTGGCTTTGAACTTGAATATATCGGGCCGATTTAAATAAACCTAACCTGAGATATTGTACTAAACACTTCAATCAATTTAGTGATATGCTCAGTTTTTGCATCCTTTGAGTGCCTACTGTGAGGAAAAGACTGAGAATTTGAATATGGGTATTTAAGAAAAGGAAAAGCTTGTTTAATTTCTAAATCCATCAATATTTGTCAATCAAATTGGGTATACATGTTATATATCTATTACCGATCACTCTTATGATGGGAAAAAAAATGTTGGACATTGCTCATTTGCATATCAATGATTTGAATAGATAATTAGCTAATTTGCATATTTAATGAGCTTATGAAACTAAATTATAGTTTAAAAGATTGGGTATCGTACAATTAGCCATAATACCAAGTTTGATTACAATACACCATTCACATCTGGATTTATAACATTTACGCATATTAAGAGTGACTTTTTTCTAGATTGACAAACTTTTGGACACACATTTTTTAGATTTTGCTTAAAGTTGGGGAGATGAAAGACATTTAGTAGTTATTTAAAAATATGGTATTAAAAAATTCAGCAACCCTCTGTTGCCATGGTTACGAGCCTATCTTGTTTTAGGTCATTTTAGGGGGAAATTCTCCTAATTATACTGATTTCAGCAACGAAAAGAGTCAAAGTTTGGCAGAACCGTACACCAAGGTGGTACATGTTTTGCCCAAACTGACTTCATGAATGAGTTGCCCTATCTCTGGTCTAACAATCAACCGATTTAAATAAGTCAGTGTTGCCATATTGATACCCTGTTGCCATGTTCAAATATCACATTTTGAGGACGTTGAAAAAGTCAGATATTACTAACCGACTTCGGGTTGCTACAGTTCCTCTCGAGGTGATTTGTTTTTCTTCATGTTTTGTTTTTATAACAAGGACCTATTACCCTTTGAGTTAATTCAAGAAAAAAAATGGGGAAACCCAGCACTAGCGTATCACGTGACCTGAAGTCACATGATCCAATTTACGGGAAATTGCATAGCCGGGTATATATGGGGGGTTACCGTGCACCACCAGTACTCCCCTAAACAACTTTTTTTTAACTTCCTTTCATTGTCTGTAAACATATTTAGTATATTACCAAAATAATTTTGGTATGCTAAGGGGTTATTCAACATGGCGTCGAAAATGGCCGCCAAATGGTCAAATTTCCTAAAATGACATTATATCAATCAAACTCGGGATCAAAATGTACGGTGAAAGTATAGTTTTAATAGTGGGACGTATGTATTAGACCACTAGACACTCATATCGAGTACTTTTGCTTTGTTAACATACCTAAATTCAAGATGGCCGCCAAAATGGCTGCCAAAAATGCTAAAATTCCATACATTCAGCATATATCAGCCCTACATGTATGATCAGAGTATAGTTTTAACAATGGGATATATGTGTTAGACTCCTAAAAGCTCATATGTGGCATTTTTGTTTTGCTTACTAATCTTAAATCCAAAATGGCCGCCAGAATGATGGCCAAAATTGGTCAAAAGTCCATAAAATGACATAATATTAACAAAATGAATGATGAAAATAGTTTTTAACAATGGGATGTATTTATTATATCACTAGTAACTCATATTCAGTATTTTTGCTTTGTTAACATACTTTAAATCCAAAATGGCTGCCAAAATGAGTCCCAAAATGGCTGCTAAAATTGCCAAATTCCATAAGATAGGATAATAACAACCAGAATGTATGATGAAAATATATTAACATGGGATGTATGTATTATAGTACTATCTATTTTTGCTTTGTAATAACTTCTGGATGATACATCACATTTAGCCATCTACTTCATAACGAACTTATATCCAACACTATTTAATGGAAGCAACTAATAACTATCCCATTACAAGCTACAGGGACATTTCTCAAGGTAGTCTTTCAGTTTCATTGAGTAGGTATTTTTCTGTCGTTTATCCGCTGACAGAGATATCTCGATGCCAAGGCTTTCACAACATGATCTAAGAAGCTGCAACTTAGCCTTTTGCAAGTTGCCACTTCTATTAAGCTCACACAAAAATTGGCTCCACTGCAAATAACTGGATGATCGATGGGTATACTACTGTCCATAGCGGCACTTATTTCTGATACAATAATATCATGCGTACTTTCAAATGCCGCTGCCTTTAGATCATTCTCTTCATCGACGCTCAGTTTAAATATAGCCAGAAATTTGCTGGAACGTGAGGAATTCGTTAAGTTGAAACAATTGTGTCCCATCTGGGCCTCTGACAAACTGCATCTGCTTTGCAACCAGGTTTGCATCCGCTTTAGCACTTTTGTTAATTTCTCCCTCCCTGAACCTTTCATTTTCCAACCTTTTGGGCAGCTTGGATATTGTGTCACTAATAAAGTGGCATTTGCTCCATCAAACATATCTAAATCATATCCAAGCTGCCCAAAAGGTTGGGCACTGAAACAAACAAAAAAATCAGCACGCTTTTCTAACAAGCAAACACCATACCTTAACGAAAGGTTCAGGGAGGGAGAAATTAACAAAAGTGCTAAAGCGGATGCAAACCTGGTTGCAAAGCAGATGCAGTTTGTCAGAGGCCCAGATAGGACACAATTGTTTCAACTTAACGAATTCCTCACGTTCCAGCAAATTTCTGGCTATTTTTCCCGACTGGCATCCAAGCGTAAACTGAGCGTCGATGATGAGAATGATCTAAAGGCAGCGGCATTTGAAAGTACGCATGATATTATTGTATCAGAAATAAGTGCCGCTATGGACAGTAGTATACCCATCGATCATCCAGTTATTTGCAGTGGAGCCAATTTTTGTGTGAGCTTAATAGAAGTGGCAACTTGCAAAAGGCTAAGTTGCAGCTTCTTAGATCATGTTGTGAAAGCCTTGGCATCGAGATATCTCTGTCAGCGGATAAACGACAGAAAAATACCTACTCAATGAAACTGAAAGACTACCTTGAGAAATGTCCCTGTAGCTTGTAATGGGATAGTTATTAGTTGCTTCCATTAAATAGTGTTGGATATAAGTTCGTTATGAAGTAGATGGCTAAATGTGATGTATCATCCAGAAGTTATTACAAAGCAAAAATAGATAGTACTATAATACATACATCCCATTGTTAATATATTTTCATCATACATTCTGGTTGTTATTATCCTATCTTATGGAATTTGGCAATTTTAGCAGCCATTTTGGGACTCATTTTGGCAGCCATTTTGGATTTAAAGTATGTTAACAAAGCAAAAATACTGAATATGAGTTACTAGTGATATAATAAATACATCCCATTGTTAAAAACTATTTTCATCATTCATTTTGTTAATATTATGTCATTTTATGGACTTTTGACCAATTTTGGCCATCATTCTGGCGGCCATATGAGCTTTTAGGAGTCTAACACATATATCCCATTGTTAAAACTATACTCTGATCATACATGTAGGGCTGATATATGCTGAATGTATGGAATTTTAGCATTTTTGGCAGCCATTTTGGCGGCCATCTTGAATTTAGGTATGTTAACAAAGCAAAAGTACTCGATATGAGTGTCTAGTGGTCTAATACATACGTCCCACTATTAAAACTATACTTTCACCGTACATTTTGATCCCGAGTTTGATTGATATAATGTCATTTTAGGAAATTTGACCATTTGGCGGCCATTTTCGACGCCATGTTGAATAACCCCTTAGCATACCAAAATTATTTTGGTAATATACTAAATATGTTTACAGACAATGAAAGGAAGTTAAAAAAAAGTTGTTTAGGGGAGTACTGGTGGTGCACGGTAACCCCCCCATATATACCCGGCTATGCAATTTCCCGTAAATTGGATCATGTGACTTCAGGTCACGTGATACGTTAGTGCTGGGTTTCCCCATTTTTTTTCTTGAATTAACTCAAAGGGTAATAGGTCCTTGTTATAAAAACAAAACATGAAGAAAAACAAATCACCTCGAGAGGAACTGTAGCAACCCGAAGTCGGTTAGTAATATCTGACTTTTTCAACGTCCTCAAAATGTGATATTTGAACATGGCAACAGGGTATCAATATGGCAACACTGACTTATTTAAATCGGTTGATTGTTAGACCAGAGATAGGGCAACTCATTCATGAAGTCAGTTTGGGCAAAACATGTACCACCTTGGTGTACGGTTCTGCCAAACTTTGACTCTTTTCGTTGCTGAAATCAGTATAATTAGGAGAATTTCCCCCTAAAATGACCTAAAACAAGATAGGCTCGTAACCATGGCAACAGAGGGTTGCTGATTTTTTTAATACCATATTTTTAAATAACTACTAAATGTCTTTCATCTCCCCAACTTTAAGCAAAATCTAAAAAATGTGTGTCCAAAAGTTTGTCAATCTAGAAAAAAGTCACTCTTAATTAGCTGGACTTAGTCACTTTTTTGATTGCAGTCAGTAAAACTGGTCAAAATGACCAATTTCACTAGGTTATTTTAGCTTAATGCAATATAATTTTACCATATTTTTTAATTTAACATGGTATATAGATATTCAATTGTTAAAGAAATATGTGTAAATGGTGTTTTGAATGTTACATTATTAACAAATTGAGCTCTCTAAATCCTGATAAATTATATATGTGGGCATTGTTACTGTTTTTGGCAGGTTTTCGGCCATTTTCCAAGTATCTCAAAACACCGTACCACAAGAATGCATTGACCGATTGTCATAATTCTTTTTGGAAAATAAATCTTTCATTGCAATCTTTCATTTGAATCCAATTTTGTACATGTCTCAATCATTTGAATGTTATGTGTGCTATGCCTAATAATAACCGGTCAACTACATCAAATCCTCAATCGATAATGACAGCATATTATTGATATTCTGGTAAGACCTGGTTTAGAGCCAAAACCTATAGACATGTTGAATGGAGGCAGATTCATATAATCTATAATTATTTTAAACCTCTGAATGACCCACCTCAACCTTTAATTTATGAATATAATGATTTGCGCCTACTAACATTGGTATGAACAACAACCGTAAAGCCTTGTAAAATATCCTGCATGATAACCGAGAAGTACAATGTAATATAAACAACCCTATACTCTATCGTGCGCAATTTATTGATACATTTAGCATGAATGAATATGCCTGGCCGCGGAACGAGATCAACAACATCGATCGCGGCGAACCAAAAAATAGGCCCTGGATTAGCCGGGATTTTACTTTAAAAAAACCTTTCGTACGCTCCCGATCGATATTCAATAAACAGCTATAAGCATGCGGAAATGACCTAGTATAACAATGAAAGCTTTGCATAAATATATCGAGTGAAAGCAAAATATTGACACGAACTGTACACATTTGCGTGTTTAGGCCTACCATGTTTACAGAACGATTAAGTAACATAATTTTCACCTAGCTAGTTGTAAATAATACCTGTAATACTGCACGCTCCTGCCGAATAGATTCGGCCATTGACGCATAACCCTTGCAGCCCGGTTGAAAAAACACAGAGAAAACTACGTGATCCATCTTCCCACTTCCATATCGCGTTTATATGCCACGATCAATTCCGATCGGAACCGAAATCCAACCAAAATACTATTATTAAAGTACTTCAACGTTTTGACGATGAACCGTAAATCACTGACAGTTTATCGCCGCCCTATGATGATACAACGAGTCAAAAGTACACGTAAAGACGAGTGCACGGAAGAAGAAAAGACTTGGCTGGATTGAAATTGAGAATAAAACACTGATGATTGATGCCAATGACGTTTCCTCTGTGTGTTTTTCTCCACCGGACCTCCGTTGTTGAAGGCAGCCAAAAAAGCGAATGAAAAGAAAAGCGGACAGATCGCGATCGGGCGATCGAAAACGCGGGAAAAAACCGGAAATAGAAAGCAACAACCCGCGAAAAAGTTTAAAGGCCCAATCCAGCAAGGATGAAACTTTCAGCTGGCAACACTGTTCTCCTTCGCATGCACATCGGAAAACTTAATTATACTGACTTCCTCACATATAGCTTTATTAAGGATGTTTTAAATAGGTATATACAAATGAGATAAGGTTGGAATAAACACATTATAAACATTACTTGCAAGACAACAAAATGCTATGAATTGAATGTGGGTATTGGAGACTCTTTGTCTCCAAACAGTCGCAGGACTGATGTTTGTGAAAGAGACTGTTTTCATTTAGTTGATTATAGTATGGGTGACCTTTGTTTTTATTTGGAGAGAGTACTCACGGAAACAATATAAATGGTAACCCGTAAAAAAACCAGCTTCAACCAATAACCAGTAGAGAGTATATTGAGGCAAAACACTGTTAGCCTCTGTAACTGGTAGACATTATAAGTACTCTCTCCAAATAAAAACAAAGGTCACCCATACTTAATCAACGTGAAAATAAAATGAAGTGAAAAAAGTAACAATTAAGTAAAGTAAAAATAAGGTAAAGTGAAAATAAAGTAAAGTGAAAGTAAAGTGAAAATAAAGTAAAGTGAAAATAAAGTAAAGTGAAATAAAGTAACACCCCGATACCCCATAAAACCTGCTAATTGTTCCATCACGCGAAGATTTAATTACTCGAAAATTAAATCACACGAAAAATGTTATTAAATATTTTGGTACCCCTGCCCGGTACCTACCTCTTATAACACCCCCGATATCCCCTCATAAAATCTGCCAATTGTTTCATCACACGAACATGTAATTATGCGAAAATGTCATTGCCCGAAAATTTTAATCCTACTCGTAGTAAAAAACTAACAGAAAATGAGGTCCCATGCATTTCTCAAAAGTGACGGGAACGTTCTTTTATAGCAAAAATTCCAAAATGGCCGCCATACTGGGCCAAAAATTCAAATGGCACACCAAATTGTTCGGCTGAGCACAAGGATTCCGAAAAAGTATAGTACAAAGGCGTCCTGTTGTCCTATTGTTCTAACTTACCCTATTCGACGCAATAAATTGTTCATAAATCGTGATAGGGGAAATTCGGAACGCCTGTACACACGAATTGCAGCCCGCCACATCCAAACAGGACGGTATACGGTGCACGAAAATCGAACACGCACGATTCCCGGTATACTATACTATACTACACTATACGCAGGTATACGGCCTTTTCGAATAGTGCCGTCTTATGTGACCCGGTATTATGAAATTACAATGTTTCGATTTAAGCTATACGCGTGCCCTGCAAAACGTGCACCGTATACCCGAATAGTATACTCCTATGTGAACTCAGCCTTATGACAACGTTGAGTGGTTGAGTTTCGGTGATATTTGTATTCCACGCAGCAGTGGTCTGCCGATGACAGTTCTAAAATTTCACAAAATGTTACAAATATGTCACACTTATTGAATTTGAACACCATATTTGGAATCACCACCATAGGAAATGCATTTAAATAAGTAAAAATATGCCTAGTATTAGTTCAGTAATCCCTTGAGATAAACTTTGACAGTTAGGAAAAGTTTCTGAAAAATCTGATTTTTACATGGTTAAACTAATAGCAGTATGGAAAGTGTTACTAAAGCTCTTATAATGCGAGGCCTGTGGAGGTCTGTGATAAGACAGATGCTGCTAATAGTCACAACTATTTTGGATAATATCTGGTAATAAAATCACCTGTTTGGGCAATAAATAAGGAGGCCAAGTAGTCACTAATTCCTAAGAAATCATAGGCAGTGTTTTCGTCCAAAGCACCTAAAGGTGCATTAACAATAATTCATGGCCTCTAATTTGTTGACTTTTGCTTCTTATACGCGGTAACCGCGAAAAACAAGTTTAATGTGAAACCAGGGAGACACTCAATTATATGCTACGCACCGAATGCCCAACACAACTTCAGCTCTATAAATATAAATAAATAAAAATAAATAATAAAAAATCAAAATAAAATAAATAAAAATAAATAATAAAAAATCGACCTACCTACCCTATTTTTTTTCTATGTTACACCAATCAAACCTTTTTTTAGGCCTAAATATAATCAGGCACATGGTGGCCCAGACAATCTGTAAATTATTTTAAAGGAGGTAAACCTACCTTTCGTGAATATTATTTTGCGCATTTATTGCATATTTGCCATTATCATTTTTCCAATGATATGCCTTGCTGTGAATCTTGCAGGTGTGGGAGGGTTACAAACAATCATAGAATATCTCAGTAGGGCCCCCCCCCCCCCCCCCCCCCGCATCATATATTTGACACGGTTCCCCAAAACTATTATTTCTATATTAAACATTCTGTGATTTGAATTTCCACCCC
This sequence comes from Ophiura sarsii, assembly GCA_035610835.1. Taxonomy (NCBI): domain Eukaryota; kingdom Metazoa; phylum Echinodermata; class Ophiuroidea; order Amphilepidida; family Ophiuridae; genus Ophiura; species Ophiura sarsii. The sequence goes on along the minus strand of CM069457.1, from coordinate 41,449,959 downwards.
CTTTCACTTCAATTTCACATCCAGTCAATATTAGCATTTTCTATTGTTAGCCAGAATCCCTGGATTAGGCTTGCATGAATATGCAAAGTTATTCAAGCGGGAAGCTTGAATGAGAGCCCTGGCGGGCGTCCATCAGTGATCGTTCTGTCAGGGGTGTGCCAGTGAGCTTGCCGATCGGGTCCACTTTTAAATGAAAATTTGGTCAGCATAAAACTGGTGGCGCTATACTGATCAGGCGTGATTGTTGCAGACGACACGACGCTGGCCACGCGTCTCTCAGACGACCCAATATGTCAACAGGAGTGCACTATTTTGAATTATTTTTAACAGTCATCGCCCGGTAATAACGATGACAATTCTTCTAATTATGATGAATTTGTCAAAATGATAAGATTAACATTCGCGATTACGTGTTATTCACCTTATTCATTACGTATTCAACATTTAGGTTTCGCGTGGCCACCGTCGTCTGTGTAAATCCACAATGCCCTCAAACCTATGCTGACCAAATATTACGTTAAACCTGGTTAAACACTGTTAAACGCGTTCAACGCCGGTCACCGACACATTCCGATAATTACCATAATTTATGTAATTTATGCAAACGGCCCCGTTTTCGCTACGTGTGTTAGTATAGGACTTTCCTATCCCAAAATTAATAGTATCCCTGGTTCTGTCTACACGCGAACTGGACGTTTAGATTTTACTACCAGCATCTCGAATCAGTCAACACGAATTACGGCGATATTCCAGCGGCAGCATGCTTCTAGGAAGCCGTGGCGAGCATTTAATTATATATGTGGATGCTTGAAGCAGCAAAAACGAGGAAGTTTTTTAAAGCGTTATTTCTACACACTCCAAGGAACATTTTGGTCAGTAGGACCCCCTAACCGTTCATTAAAGTGCATCAGTTATGGCTATTTTTTTCTCAAAATGGTATTTATACTGGTAACCATGGTAACCCGAATTACCAAATCCTTTTTTTAATGTTCCCCAAAGTGTTCTCTTTACACTGACACCATATGTTCAACAGTTAACTGTTATAAGTATAAGAATATGGGTGAATTAGGAATAAAGGTAAAAATACCTGTTTTTCAATGGGCGCAATAACTGCCATTTTTAGTGATTTGACCTTTGACCCTAAATCGAGGTTAATTATCAATTTAACATCCACATTGGCAAGGATGTCCACCCAGGTTGTATTCTACACACTCCAAGGAACATTTTGGTATACAACTCCCTGTGCCAGCAGGTTTATATCATTCAGTCAAAATTAAAATAGGATGAACAACAAAATGGACACACGAAACACTGAGTAACCGTTCATTAAAGTGCATCAGTTATGGCTATTTTTTTCTCAAAATGGTATTTATACTGGTAACCATGGTAACCCGAATTACCAAATCCTTTTTTTAATGTTCTCCAAAGTGTTCTCTTTACACTGACACCATATGTTCAACAGTTAACTGTTATAAGTATAAGAATATGGGTGAATTAGGAATAAAGGTAAAAATACCTGTTTTTCAATAGGCGCAATAACTGCCATTTTTAGTGATTTGACCTTTGACCCTAAATCGAGGTTAATTATCAATTTAACATCCACATTGGCAAGGATGTCCACCCAGGTTGTATTGTACACACTCCAAGGAACATTTTGGTATACAACTCCCTGTGCCAGCAGGTTTATATCATTCAGTCAAAATTAAAATAGGATGAACAACAAAATGGACACAAAAAACACTGATTAACCGTTCATTAAAGCGCATCAGTTTTTCTCAAAAATGGTATTCATACTGGTTACCATAGCAATCCGATTAACCTAATAATTTCCTATAATGTTCCCCCAAGTATTCTCTTTACAGTGACCCTATATTTTCACCAGATACCTGTTTTAAGTATAAGAATATGGGCGAATTAGGAATAAAGGTAAAAATACCTGATTTACCAATCGGTGCAATAATGGCCAGTTTTGGTGATTTGACCTTTGACCCTAAATCGAGGTCAAAGGTCACTTTAACATCGAGTTGGCAAGGATGTCCACCTAGGTTGTATTCTACAGACTTCAAGGAACATTTTGGTATATAACTCCCTGTGCCAGCAGACCGGGACCAAAAAACCCTAAAAATGGGCCTCCGCTCCCCAGCTATTCACCTAGATTTTTTCTGAAGAGATCTAAATGTAGTGACCAGAAATTTCGTTCTGTCGGCAACTGTGCCCAGTTTGAATTTAACGTCGGCCTGTCTGATACTTATGGAATCATTTTGAAACAGAGCTCGTGATGTAAGGAAGTTAGTGCATTTTTTGAAGATTAGGATTACATTGATTCGTACCTTTGGCAGATACAGGTCGGTATTTGTAATATTGTTTTGATTTAATGAGTGCAATTTCTAGGATGCCAGTGGTTTTTCGTGGTATCGGCCGTAGTTTTGGTATAAACTTTCCCCAGTATAATACAGTGTTCGGGAACAAGAATGTCCAGCCGAACCTAGGTGGTACTTGGACCACATTATTACATCAAGGTAATCATGTGATTAGTATGTTTTGATTATGATTTATTATAATCTTGTTTATATTCCTATTTAGCCGTTTGGTTCTTTTTGTGATTTCAGCTAGCTGTAGGGCTCGTTTGTGTATGCTTTTGAGTCAGGTATTGAGTACGAGTCTAGAGATAGTGCCATATACCACTAATCCAATGTTTACAGCTTTGTATGCATATCTAACAGTTCTCTGGATATAATGTTTATTGATTGTGTTTGTAACACCCATTCATGCATATTGCAGCCCCGGGATTGCAGTTGTGTAAATTGCCTTTTATTTATCTTATTTCGGGGCTAAGTGTTTCTATGTGCATAATATGTGTATGAATGCTGAATGTGTTTTTTGTTTACTTTATGGATGTTCCAGGGCTAAATATTGTTTGTTTTCTTATAAACAAGATTTTAGTATCGGTTGTGATGCAGATTGATCGTCTTCTCATGGCAAAGACGTTCCCCTATGGTATGACTATGACTTTTATCTTGAATATTGCAGTTCAGAGAGCTGGCATGTTTAGGTTTTATTTGGACCTAAAGGCACATTGAATCAATATATTTAGATCTTAATAATTGGACAGATGCATTCTAGACTCTTTTTTGATTGTAAGTCTGTTTAATACCACCATATAATTATTTTTCAGGATCTATCTATTATTATAGCAGGGGTGTTGAAGTTTTTCTCATTCACCGTTCCCCCGTTTGGATTATCACTTTATATCTTTTTCGGAAATGTTTTCAGGTAATTCCTGTTTATACTGGCGAATTCAGGTATACAGTATTGTATATAGACGATGTATGGGATATGGAGGTGTTTTCCGTGAGTGATAATGGTTGTATCACTTTATTTGGTAGGTTTAATACCGACAGAGAATAGTCCGTTTGAGTACCAACTCATTCAGAGCTGATTTGGTAGAGTGGTTGGGTATAGCATGGAATGCTAGTCATGCTAGTAGTGGTTCCAGCGGGGTTCCAGCCAGACTAGATGTAGCGCATCATGTGTGGCAATAGAATTTCATCAGGACTGATGAGGAAAGAGGTTAAAACTCCTTTTGGGAGAGATCTTATAGGGTATCCCTGGACCGACTGTTCACGAGTTTGCTACGGAATAGCAGTATGACTTGCAATCTTTGCATGATATTAGCCTGTAATTTGTTTGAATTTGGTTTTTATCTCCTAATAGTAATAGTACTAATTTAGTGTTTACTGTCATTTATATCCCTACTCATGATATTGAGAATGTTCTAGCTGATCTTTTGAGCAGAGACGTTGATTTAGATGACTGGCGAGTTGTCTCAATTTTTTCCGAATATTTTAATGCAGAGTTGCCAGTTTTCAATTCCAGATATTGGAGCCCATATTTAAGCCACATGGAACCTTTTCTCAAGGTTTTTGATGGGTTTTCATTCGTGGGTTGAATACCTATTCCATTTTCGGAACCCCTCAATGCTGATTGAGTGCTGTGTTATATTACGTGCGAGGCCGCATGGCCACTTTACAGCCGATTGGCTCATATTGAGAAAATGTAAACCGTTTGTTATTTTCTCCAGATTTTGATATTGCAAAGGTAATTGTTTGTTTTTTTAAAACCCGCAGAAGGTATCTACACTGGACAAGGTTTTTCGGGCATCCAGGGCAGATAATTCAGTGGAGCATATATTCATGTTCTTTGCCGTTTGGCAGTTTTGGAGTAAAATAATTTATATATTTTTTCACCCGATTAGGGAATCTTATAGGTACTTCATCGTGTGAATATCATCTAACGTACCATTTCAATCAAGGTTAGAGCGTTTTTTACAACAGTGGCACCTACAGATTGTAGACCACGTTATATTAAACCCACTTGATTTACTATTCCTTCAATTGCCGATTGAATGAAGCTCTGATGAGACGGTAAACTAGTTTCCAAGACGGAGTCGAGTACACCGGACATTTTACATATCCGTCGATGTCTTTTATCTCATAAGCAAGTTTTCTTACGTCAGAATTGACTTATTTATGTTGTTTTGTTCGATTCGTTCGTTAGATTTTTAAGAGTAATCTATTTATGAAGACGCTCGGGTGTTATTTGCTGAAACGGGGACCATCACATGTTCAGTATGAATGCTATGACTAAGCCGGATTATAGACATCAGACTAGTTCATTAGGATGATTTTTTCCTATGTTTATATCAAGTGTTTTTTGAGGGAAGGACTTTATAAGTGTAGTGAAGGTTTTCTAGTAGACATGCGAGATTGGCGTTGGCCGTAAGTTGTACGGTTAAGTTATAGTTTATATCCTGGGTGTGTTTTAGCTGTAGTTTCAGTTGGTGTGTGTATCGGGTAGCCAGGTGACAGGTGGCAATCATACAGTGCTTATGATGGATTTGTGCAGGTATCTGCCTATAATCTATGAGATTTTGTAGATTGCATGATCTACGATTTTGCAGTATTGCTATTTTGCATTATGATATTAATCATAGCGAGTGCAGGTGGTTCTATTTTACCAGTTTATATATCATAGCGAGTGCAGAACCGCAGATGGTTCTTTTTGAACCTATGTAATTCATAGTAAGTGCAGATGGTTTTATTTTAACCAGTTTAGTCACAGCGAGTGCAGAACTGTAGATGGTTCTATTTGAATATATATAATTCATAGTGAGTGCAGATGGTTTTATGTTAACCAGTTTAAATCACAGCGAGTGCAGAACTGCAGATGGTTCTATTTGAACCTATATAATTAATGGGGAGTGCAGTTGGTTTTATTTTAACCAGTTTAAATCACAGCGAGTGCAGAACTGCAGATGGTTTTATTTGAACCTATATAATTCATAGTGAGTGCAGATGGTTTTATTTTAACCAGTTGAAATCACAGCGAGTGCAGAATTGCAGATGGTTCTATTTGAACCTATATAATTCATAGTGAATGCAGATGGTTTTATTTTAACCAGTTAAAATCACAGCGAGTGCAGAACTGCAGATGGTTCTATTTGAACCTACATAATTCTTAGTGAGTGCAGATGGTTTTATTTTAACCAGTTTATATTACAGTGAGTTCAGTACTGCAGATGGTTCTATTTAACCTATATAAATCATAGTGAGTGCAGATGGTTTTTATTTTAACCAGTTTATATTACAGTGAGTTCAGAACTACAGATGGTTCTATTTTAACCAGTATTTATCATAGTGAGTGCTGATGGTTTTATTTTAACCAGTTTAAATCACAGTGAGTGCAGATGGTTCTATTTTAACCAGTTTGATTTATCACAGTGAGTGTAGAACTGCAGATGGTTCTATTTTAACCAATATATATCATAGTGAGTGCAGATGGTTCTATTTTAACCAGTTTAATTCTTAGTGACTGCAGATGGTTCTATTTTAACCAGTTTATAGTTTGCCTCCACACTCTTTATTTTAGTGATACGGGGACTGTAGTCCCTGTCCGTCCGCAGTTCGTAGCAGATGAACGACGTACCCCAATTTATGTCGCATATAATTGTTTCTATTACAGATAAGACAGGGAGGAAGGGCGCAATAGAAAATAGTTAATTCACGGTTAAGCTTGCGCATTAGTGAATAATAGCATTTTCTATTGTTAGCCAGAATCCCTGGATTAGGCTTGCATGAATATGCAAAGGTTATTCAAGCGGGAAGCTTGAATGAGAGCCCTGGCCACTTATAAAACTCGCCCATTGCTTGTGTGGTAGATTTCGATCACGACAGGAGCATGCGCAGATGCGATTTTGTCAATATTATATTTTTACTGTGATTTGTCGATCTGCATTAAATGCAAAAAGTAACAACGCCCCCGGCTGGACTCGAACCACCAACCTTTCGGTTAACAGCCGAACGCGCTAACCAATTGCGCCACGGAGGTGATTATTTACTAGGCTGTTTTGGTTTGTCATGTTCACCCGTACACTTCCCCGTACACTTTTTTGCAAAGTCGGGCATCGTTTTTTCTCAAATGTTGCTTGCATATTGCCTTTGCTGTCGCCTTTAATACATGTGCTGTTACTTGAACTTGGAACCAACGTTTAATTTGAACTGTCTATTTTCAATAAAAAAATACTCCAATACGGGAAAAAAATCAGAAAAGCTCACAGACAACAAATAAGAACATCATTTTACTCGACCTAGAATTTCAATCAACGGATTTCAATCATCGGCAAAACCCGATGATGTGAGTGACGTCATTTAATGAGCTCATTAGCATAATTTATGTCCGTGAAATATACAATAGGGTTTTGGTAGTGCTGGCGGGCGGGCGTCCATCAGTGATCGTTCTGTCTACACGCGAACTGGACGTTTAGATTTTATTCTTATATGCTGTTTAGCATATTGTTTCCGTATAACAGATAGTATTAATGCAAGTGTTTTCTTTTTATTAGATGAGTAAATCTGCATTCACTCACAGAGGGACAGTTAGCGTAGAATGTGCTGGAAATCTGAAGGTGAAGCTGAAAGGCATATAAGATAGGTGTCTCAGTTGGTAAGGAGAGAGGTATTAATTAGGAATTCGGTGGCGCATCATACATCAAGTTTTGAGGTATGTGTCTATTCTTAATTCGGCCTAGCATTAGGCCTTCTACCGTCACCGATCCTGTCCGTCCGCAGTTCGTAGCAGATGAACGACGTACCCCCAATTTATGTCGCATATAATTGTTTCTATTACAGATAAGACAGGGAGGAAGGTCGCAATAGAAAATAGTTTATTCACGGTTAAGCTTGCGCATTAGTGAATAACCAACATTATTTGCATTTTCCCATGCATTCGCTGTTGTAGCGAGTCCCTGCAAGCATTTTGTAACAACCATGCTACAACCAAGGAGTTAATGTATAGATTCATAAACTCTGGCGTATCGTTTTCGATTTTGGACCTCGTCCACTGGGCGTTAGAGGAACCCATTTTGACCAATGATGAAACAGCGGTACTTTTATAGATGATTTGCGCGCCATAATCAAATGCTATTCATGATAGTGTGGCTTTATGAATAGGGCTGATCATGTAGCTTTACAATCACGACAACCAAATACTTTAAATCCAACAGCTTGAAATGTGTTATCCCTTTGGAAGCGGTCACCACAATAAAACAAATCGACCATCATCGACCGTATACAGGTTTCGAAAGAAAAATATTATGTTTGTCATTTTACCTATTCATAATTTAGTGGATACTTTTTAATATTCTTAAAAATGTCCATTTTTATTATGCACGTGTAACAAATGAAACAATTAAATTAAAATAACAGTTCTACGTATTTATTTGCGAGAAATTCAATCATAATGTTTGTATAAACCTATGTACTAAACCATTTGTCCTAATTAAATGGAAAACAGTTATATAAACCAAGACACGGATTATAAACGTTACTTTAAGAATTTCTGGCTATGAGACCACCTGAATACCTTTATCAATTTATCTAAATAACAATACCCATCTTTATCGAAAATACGCGGGCAATTGACAACAACTGTTTGCAGGCAAAGTTATGAAAATAATTCAGTCGCAAGTTCCCTTTCACTAGGTATATAGTGGTGACTGCATCATAGTAGTACAGGCACATGATGACACGGTAATAACCTTGCATATTACGATTAAATTCAGGTGCCTCCCCCTCTTTTGCTTCTGTTACCTCCGACTGAAATGGTAAATCGGCCAATGTCTGCGAATCGACTATAGTATAATAATTTAACTCCTTGCTATACAATCTTGGAATAAAGAGACAAGGAAGCACTACGGTATCGAATCCTTTGAGCAATCAGTTTGCCGACCCCTAGATCACAAAGCCAACAACATAATGCATCACCTGTCGGTGTGTGTATGTACGCGGGACTTTTGAATAGAGTGATTTATAGCGTTGTGGAATCGTGATGGTATAAGGGGGGGGGGGGGGGGGGGGGGGGGAGGAGGATGAAGTCAAAAAAATATCGCACGGTCAAAAAAATTCGCACGTACACAAAATATCGCTGTCAAAAAAGTACTGTAGTCAACAAATATTGGCCAATCCTCAGGGTTTTAAGCAGTTTTTCCACAAAAAATGGTCATTTTTTTTATTTTAAAAAGGCGAAAATTGTCATTTTTAAATGGTTACCCCACATATAAACACTTTATCCAAAGAGAGGGGCGGGGGCACAAAGGGGGACGGGGGCACAACAAATTCTGTCAGGGGGACAACTGCCCCCCCAGCCCCCCCCCCCCCCCCCCCCCTCTGATCTACGCCACTGGTCACCTCATCTATAGGATTAGTATTATGATGAGGTTGTACTCGTTCATTGTGATCAATTAAAAGACATACCGTGTTAAACTTAAAGTTTATCGTCGCTATTCTTTCAAAACCTCGTATCTCCAAAAAAATGTTGAATTAGGATGAAAAAAAGAAAGTTGGAGATACGAGGTTTTGAAGGAATAGAAACGAAACTAGATCTAGTTCTGGTCTGAGACCAGGGCACCTTGATTTTAATGAGAAAATGATCCCTAGTGAGCTCTTCTTGACCATTGACCTGGTTATGATGATTGACTTTTATTCTTGCCTGATTGAACCAAACAAGATAAAACAGGTCCGATCTAATTCGGAGCATGTCTTGCAAATCGGATTTTAACTTTTAACTGTATAGGTCAATGACCCCTAGTGACCCCATACGACATGTCAATTTTAATCGCTGAAATACTGGTATGGGCATGGACCTAAGGAATATTTTGACCAATTTTAATGCACATCAGTCATTTCCTCTGAGACGAGAAGCATTTTAGGTGAACGGATTGAAAATCAATGTTTTGACTCCTAGTGACCCCTTCTTGACCTTTGACCTGATTAACATAATTGACTTATTTTCTTGGTTTATCAATCCAAACAAGATGCAACAAATCCGGTCCAAATCGGATCATGTCTTCACTTTTACCTCTGTAAAGTTCAATGACCCCTATTGACCCCTTCTTTACCTTTGACCTGGTCAATATGATTAACTTATTTTCTTAGCTCATCAAACTAAACAAGATGCAATAAACCCGGTCCAAATCGGAGCATGTCTTAACTTTTACCCCTGCAAAGTTCAATGACCCGTATTGACCCCTTCTTGACATTTGACCTGGTCAATATAATTGACTTATTTTCTTGGCTCATCAATCCAAACAAGATGCAATAAACCCGGTCCCAATCGAAGCATATCTCACGTTTTACCACTGTATAGGTCAATGACCTCTAGTGACCCCGCGTGACACGTCAATTTTAATCGCTGAGATCGCTGTATGTGCATGGTCCTAAGGAATCTTTTGACCAATTCTGACATTCATAAGCCATTTCCTCTGAGACAAGAACCATTTTAAGTGAAATGGTAAGAAAATCAACATTTTGACCTCTAGTGACCCCAAATATTTGTTGATTGTAAAAACCTAACTACTATATATGCGTACGGTCATAAGGAATATGTTGACCGATTTTGAAGATCCTAGGTCATTTCACTAAATTGCAAATGCGTTTTTAGTGAAAATCACGTTTTGACCCCTAGTGACCCCTGTGTGACATTTGACCCCTTATGCTTTACAACCTGTGTAGTGGTGCACATAAGGGTTCTTATGACTAAATATGGTCAAATTCGGGTCAATGGTTACGGAGCTATAGGTCCCATGGCTGAAGAAAGAGATATGAACTGTGATCATAGATCACGAATATATATTAGTCTCAACACGTTTTTGTCCTCTGGGGCGTGCCATAGTTTGGCACGATTTGCTGATAAGAAAAGATTATATGAGCATCTCCTTTTTTCTCAAATAATTTGTTAAACCTTTATATGATTTGTTGATTCTGTCACTACTTATGTCTTTTGTAGTACTGAGTCCGAAGATGTTTGAATGGAAATCTAACTCCATTTCCGCTTTGTGATATTATTTTTTTTGCATTAATTCATACTTTCTATTACAAATTTGTTGATGGAATGCCGTATATGACATTATACGGATATCAACACGACATGCCAGTGCTGGACACGACAATCATTCTAGATTTAGGGACATTTTACATTTTGACCCCTAGTGACCTTTTCTTGACCTCTGACCCAAAACTTGTATTTGACTTTTTTTGCTTGGCTGATCAATGCGCACAAAAAAAAAGTAGTCCCGTCAAAATCGGAGCATGTCTTAAGATTTTCCCCTGTATAGTTCAATGACCTCTAGTGACCCCGTGTGACAGGTCACTTTTAGTGGAGAAGGACCCTATATGAACATGGATGAGAGGAATCTTTTGACTAATTCTGACAATCATAGGTCATTTCCTCTCGGACAAGTAGCATTTTGAGTGAATGGAGTGAAAATTTACATTTTGACCCCTAGTGACCCCAAATATTTTTTGATTTTAAAAACCGAACTATTGTACATGCGTACGGTAAGGAATATGTTGACCAATTCTGACGATCCTAGGTCATTTCACTGAATTGGAAATGCGTTTTGACCCCTAGTGACCCCCTGTGACCTTTGACCCCAAACTGTGAGGACCTGTAATGAAGGTCTGGCAGAGGGTCCTACTGACCAAGTCTGGTGATTGTAGCATGTAAACTGGATTGAAAATCGACGTTTTGACTCCTACGTGACCCCTTCTTGACCTTTGACCTGATTAAAATGATTGACTTATTTTCTTGGCTTATCAATCCAAACAAAATGCAACAAACCCGGTCCAAATCGGATCATGTCTTAACTTTTACCCCTGTAAAGTTCAATGACCCCTATTAACCCCTTCTTGACCTTTGACCTGGTCAATATGGTTGACTTATTTTCTTGGCTTATCAAACCAAACAAGATGCAACAAACCCGGTCCAAATCGGATCATGTCTTAACTTTTACCCCTGTAAAGTTTAATGACCCATATTGACCCCTTTTTGACCTTTGACCTGGTCAATATGATTGATTTATTTTCTTGGCTTATCAATCCAAACAAGATGCAACAAACCCGGTCCCAATCGGAGCATATCTCACGTTTTACCACTGTATAGGTCAATGACCTCTAGTGACCCCGCATGACACGTCAATTTTAATCGCTGAGATCGCTGTATGTGCATGGACCCAAGGAATCTGTTGACCAATTCTGACATTCATGAGCCATTTCCTCTGAGACAAGAAGCATTTTAAGTGATATGGTTAGAAAATCAACATTTTGACCCCTAGTGACCCCAAATATTTGTTGATTGTAAAAACCGAACTATTATATATGCTTTACGGTCATAAGGAATATGTTGACCGATGTTGACGATCCTAGGTCATTTCACTAAATTGGAAATGCGTTTTAAGTGAAAATCACGTTTTGACCCCTAGTGACCCCCCTGTGACCTTTGACCCCAAACTGTGAGGTCCTGTAATGAAGGTCTGGTAGGGGGTCCTACTGACCAAATCTGGTGATTGTAGCATGTAAACTGTAGGAGAAGAAGCATTTTGTAGATATATTGCCAGAAGAAGATGATGATGTAGAAGAAGCAGAAAGAAACGGTAGAGATAGAGTACCTCGATTTTTGAAAAAATCAAGGTAAAAACTGCCATAAACCAGTCCGTATATCAATTCAAGCCATTTGCAATAAAAAACTCACCTGTTCTTGAAATATCAAGAAAGTTGGAAGTTTCCCCTCAGCACATGGTCAGCAGGCCCGTCAGAGGGGGGGGGGGGGGGGGGGGCGACGGTGGCGATCGCCCCCCCCCCCCCCCCTTTGAAAATCTTCCCCGGAAAATGTGTACACAGAAGAAAATATTTCGCGCGCTACGCGCGCATTTGTCTTCCCAAAATGCAATATTCTTTGCTACAAGCTTGTTTAGAGCCAAAATGTACCTCGATCGTGCAAAAAATAGGTGCAAATTCGAAAATTTCGCATATTTGACTCATAAAAATCTTGTCGGTTCATTATCATTTCTCGCCCCCCCCCCCCCCCCCCATATCAATAACCTAGCTACGCCACTGCCAAAAACAGAGAAAATCCCCCCTCCCCCAAAAGAATCCCCCTCAAAAATATCTCCAAAAACTACTTCCGGTATTTCTGTGCGTCGACCAACAAGAAAGGTAAACTATGACACCATAATGGAACAGAAAAATTAGAAAATCAGCGTGTCTCCGAAGGAAAAAAAACTAGCTCTATCACTCCGGTGATTTTTTTTTGAAAACGCCCCCCTTTTGAAAAAAGTGTCTTACGGGCCTGGTCAGCACTTGTGTTTCAAAACCTCGTATACATACGAGGTTTTGAAACAACAGGTGCTGAAAAAGCCAAGTTGTCTGCCTTCTGATTGGCTGTGATTGGCAATAGAATTTCATCAGGACTGATGAGGAAAGAGGTTAAAACTCCTTTTGGGAGAGATCTTATAGGGTATCCCTGGACCGACTGTTCACGAGTTTGCTACGGAATAGCAGTATGACTTGCAATCTTTGCATGATATTAGCCTGTAATTTGTTTGAATTTGGTTTTTATCTCCTAATAGTAATAGTACTAATTTAGTGTTTACTGTCATTTATATCCCTACTCATGATATTGAGAATGTTCTAGCTGATCTTTTGAGCAGAGACGTTGATTTAGATGACTGGCGAGTTGTCTCAATTTTTTCCGAATATTTTAATGCAGAGTTGCCAGTTTTCAATTCCAGATATTGGAGCCCATATTTAAGCCACATGGAACCTTTTCTCAAGGTTTTTGATGGGTTTTCATTCGTGGGTTGAATACCTATTCCATTTTCGGAACCCCTCAATGCTGATTGAGTGCTGTGTTATATTACGTGCGAGGCCGCATGGCCACTTTACAGCCGATTGGCTCATATTGAGAAAATGTAAACCGTTTGTTATTTTCTCCAGATTTTGATATTGCAAAGGTAATTGTTTGTTTTTTAAAACCCGCAGAAGGTATCTACACTGGACAAGGTTTTTCGGGCATCCAGGGCAGATAATTCAGTGGAGCATATATTCATGTTCTTTGCCGTTTGGCAGTTTTGGAGTAAAATAATTTATATATTTTTTCACCCGATTAGGGAATCTTATAGGTACTTCATCGTGTGAATATCATCTAACGTACCATTTCAATCAAGGTTAGAGCGTTTTTTACAACAGTGGCACCTACAGATTGTAGACCACGTTATATTAAACCCACTTGATTTACTATTCCTTCAATTGCCGATTGAATGAAGCTCTGATGAGACGGTAAACTAGTTTCCAAGACGGAGTCGAGTACACCGGACATTTTACATATCCGTCGATGTCTTTTATCTCATAAGCAAGTTTTCTTACGTCAGAATTGACTTATTTATGTTGTTTTGTTCGATTCGTTCGTTAGATTTTTAAGAGTAATCTATTTATGAAGACGCTCGGGTGTTATTTGCTGAAACGGGGACCATCACATGTTCAGTATGAATGCTATGACTAAGCCGGATTATAGACATCAGACTAGTTCATTAGGATGATTTTTTCCTATGTTTATATCAAGTGTTTTTTGAGGGAAGGACTTTATAAGTGTAGTGAAGGTTTTCTAGTAGACATGCGAGATTGGCGTTGGCCGTAAGTTGTACGGTTAAGTTATAGTTTATATCCTGGGTGTGTTTTAGCTGTAGTTTCAGTTGGTGTGTGTATCGGGTAGCCAGGTGACAGGTGGCAATCATACAGTGCTTATGATGGATTTGTGCAGGTATCTGCCTATAATCTATGAGATTTTGTAGATTGCATGATCTACGATTTTGCAGTATTGCTATTTTGCATTATGATATTAATCATAGCGAGTGCAGGTGGTTCTATTTTACCAGTTTATATATCATAGCGAGTGCAGAACCGCAGATGGTTCTTTTTGAACCTATGTAATTCATAGTAAGTGCAGATGGTTTTATTTTAACCAGTTTAGTCACAGCGAGTGCAGAACTGTAGATGGTTCTATTTGAATATATATAATTCATAGTGAGTGCAGATGGTTTTATGTTAACCAGTTTAAATCACAGCGAGTGCAGAACTGCAGATGGTTCTATTTGAACCTATATAATTAATGGGGAGTGCAGTTGGTTTTATTTTAACCAGTTTAAATCACAGCGAGTGCAGAACTGCAGATGGTTTTATTTGAACCTATATAATTCATAGTGAGTGCAGATGGTTTTATTTTAACCAGTTGAAATCACAGCGAGTGCAGAATTGCAGATGGTTCTATTTGAACCTATATAATTCATAGTGAATGCAGATGGTTTTATTTTAACCAGTTAAAATCACAGCGAGTGCAGAACTGCAGATGGTTCTATTTGAACCTACATAATTCTTAGTGAGTGCAGATGGTTTTATTTTAACCAGTTTATATTACAGTGAGTTCAGTACTGCAGATGGTTCTATTTAACCTATATAAATCATAGTGAGTGCAGATGGTTTTTATTTTAACCAGTTTATATTACAGTGAGTTCAGAACTACAGATGGTTCTATTTTAACCAGTATTTATCATAGTGAGTGCTGATGGTTTTATTTTAACCAGTTTAAATCACAGTGAGTGCAGATGGTTCTATTTTAACCAGTTTGATTTATCACAGTGAGTGTAGAACTGCAGATGGTTCTATTTTAACCAATATATATCATAGTGAGTGCAGATGGTTCTATTTTAACCAGTTTAATTCTTAGTGACTGCAGATGGTTCTATTTTAACCAGTTTATAGTTTGCCTCCACACTCTTTATTTTAGTGATACGGGGACTGTAGTCCCTGTCCGTCCGCAGTTCGTAGCAGATGAACGACGTACCCCAATTTATGTCGCATATAATTGTTTCTATTACAGATAAGACAGGGAGGAAGGGCGCAATAGAAAATAGTTAATTCACGGTTAAGCTTGCGCATTAGTGAATAATAGCATTTTCTATTGTTAGCCAGAATCCCTGGATTAGGCTTGCATGAATATGCAAAGGTTATTCAAGCGGGAAGCTTGAATGAGAGCCCTGGCCACTTATAAAACTCGCCCATTGCTTGTGTGGTAGATTTCGATCACGACAGGAGCATGCGCAGATGCGATTTTGTCAATATTATATTTTTACTGTGATTTGTCGATCTGCAATTAAATTAAAATAACAGTTCTACGTATTTATTTGCGAGAAATTCAATCATAATGTTTGTATAAACCTATGTACTAAACCATTTGTCCTAATTAAATGGAAAACAGTTATATAAACCAAGACACGGATTATAAACGTTACTTTAAGAATTTCTGGCTATGAGACCACCTGAATACCTTTATCAATTTATCTAAATAACAATACCCATCTTTATCGAAAATACGCGGGCAATTGACAACAACTGTTTGCAGGCAAAGTTATGAAAATAATTCAGTCGCAAGTTCCCTTTCACTAGGTATATAGTGGTGACTGCATCATAGTAGTACAGGCACATGATGACACGGTAATAACCTTGCATATTACGATTAAATTCAGGTGCCTCCCCCTCTTTTGCTTCTGTTACCTCCGACTGAAATGGTAAATCGGCCAATGTCTGCGAATCGACTATAGTATAATAATTTAACTCCTTGCTATACAATCTTGGAATAAAGAGACAAGGAAGCACTACGGTATCGAATCCTTTGAGCAATCAGTTTGCCGACCCCTAGATCACAAAGCCAACAACATAATGCATCACCTGTCGGTGTGTGTATGTACGCGGGACTTTTGAATAGAGTGATTTATAGCGTTGTGGAATCGTGATGGTATAAGGGGGGGGGGGGGGGGGGGGGGAGGAGGATGAAGTCAAAAAAATATCGCACGGTCAAAAAAATTCGCACGTACACAAAATATCGCTGTCAAAAAAGTACTGTAGTCAACAAATATTGGCCAATCCTCAGGGTTTTAAGCAGTTTTTCCACAAAAAATGGTCATTTTTTTTATTTTAAAAAGGCGAAAATTGTCATTTTTAAATGGTTACCCCACATATAAACACTTTATCCAAAGAGAGGGGCGGGGGCACAAAGGGGGACGGGGGCACAACAAATTCTGTCAGGGGGACAACTGCCCCCCCAGCCCCCCCCCCCCCCCCCCCCCCCTCTGATCTACGCCACTGGTCACCTCATCTATAGGATTAGTATTATGATGAGGTTGTACTCGTTCATTGTGATCAATTAAAAGACATACCGTGTTAAACTTAAAGTTTATCGTCGCTATTCTTTCAAAACCTCGTATCTCCAAAAAAATGTTGAATTAGGATGAAAAAAAGAAAGTTGGAGATACGAGGTTTTGAAGGAATAGAAACGAAACTAGATCTAGTTCTGGTCTGAGACCAGGGCACCTTGATTTTAATGAGAAAATGATCCCTAGTGAGCTCTTCTTGACCATTGACCTGGTTATGATGATTGACTTTTATTCTTGCCTGATTGAACCAAACAAGATAAAACAGGTCCGATCTAATTCGGAGCATGTCTTGCAAATCGGATTTTAACTTTTAACTGTATAGGTCAATGACCCCTAGTGACCCCATACGACATGTCAATTTTAATCGCTGAAATACTGGTATGGGCATGGACCTAAGGAATATTTTGACCAATTTTAATGCACATCAGTCATTTCCTCTGAGACGAGAAGCATTTTAGGTGAACGGATTGAAAATCAATGTTTTGACTCCTAGTGACCCCTTCTTGACCTTTGACCCTGATTAACATAATTGACTTATTTTCTTGGTTTATCAATCCAAACAAGATGCAACAAATCCGGTCCAAATCGGATCATGTCTTCACTTTTACCTCTGTAAAGTTCAATGACCCCTATTGACCCCTTCTTTACCTTTGACCTGGTCAATATGATTAACTTATTTTCTTAGCTCATCAAACTAAACAAGATGCAATAAACCCGGTCCAAATCGGAGCATGTCTTAACTTTTACCCCTGCAAAGTTCAATGACCCGTATTGACCCCTTCTTGACATTTGACCTGGTCAATATAATTGACTTATTTTCTTGGCTCATCAATCCAAACAAGATGCAATAAACCCGGTCCCAATCGAAGCATATCTCACGTTTTACCACTGTATAGGTCAATGACCTCTAGTGACCCCCGCGTGACACGTCAATTTTAATCGCTGAGATCGCTGTATGTGCATGGTCCTAAGGAATCTTTTGACCAATTCTGACATTCATAAGCCATTTCCTCTGAGACAAGAACCATTTTAAGTGAAATGGTAAGAAAATCAACATTTTGACCTCTAGTGACCCCAAATATTTGTTGATTGTAAAAACCTAACTACTATATATGCGTACGGTCATAAGGAATATGTTGACCGATTTTGAAGATCCTAGGTCATTTCACTAAATTGCAAATGCGTTTTTAGTGAAAATCACGTTTTGACCCCTAGTGACCCCTGTGTGACATTTGACCCCTTATGCTTTACAACCTGTGTAGTGGTGCACATAAGGGTTCTTATGACTAAATATGGTCAAATTCGGGTCAATGGTTACGGAGCTATAGGTCCCATGGCTGAAGAAAGAGATATGAACTGTGATCATAGATCACGAATATATATTAGTCTCAACACGTTTTTGTCCTCTGGGGCGTGCCATAGTTTGGCACGATTTGCTGATAAGAAAAGATTATATGAGCATCTCCTTTTTTCTCAAATAATTTGTTAAACCTTTATATGATTTGTTGATTCTGTCACTACTTATGTCTTTTGTAGTACTGAGTCCGAAGATGTTTGAATGGAAATCTAACTCCATTTCCGCTTTGTGATATTATTTTTTTTTGCATTAATTCATACTTTCTATTACAAATTTGTTGATGGAATGCCGTATATGACATTATACGGATATCAACACGACATGCCAGTGCTGGACACGACAATCATTCTAGATTTAGGGACATTTTACATTTTGACCCCTAG